>VDFB02000013.1:149697174-149749537 GCA_007258455.2 Sequoia sempervirens | reverse complement strand
TATAACCCTTAATTAAGTTATATAATCACTTATGTGGTCTTAGTGTTTTTCAATATAAATCATTAGAGACTTTTAGAAGTTTGACCACTTGACGTGGCTTATTATTGTTGAGTATTATCAAGTATATGTAATATATTTCTTATTATATTCTTTTCTTATGCAAGTTCTTATATCATATTGTATTGTTTTGGTTGGAGATAAAATGGCTATTGGAAAGATTAAAGAGTATTTTGTCAAAGAATCATTTAAGGGATAAAAATAATGTTAGAATATGTTAGTTTGTACCTAATTTTACCATTTGGGAATGAATTTTGAATATTTTGGTGTCTTTTGCCTCTTTTATGGAATTGAAATGCAATTTTTTTAACTCTTTCTAGGTAAATGGGAAAAGTTAAGGTGAAGTGGATGGAGATTTAACGGAGTTCAATTTTTCTTAGCTTTTAACTCCTTTTATCATTCTTTTACCCTAGCAAGACCATGAGGATGTAGTGACAAAGCGAAATCATGCATAATTCTTATGAGGATAGTTATTTTTGGTGGATATGGGGACTTAGAGGAAATTGCAAGTTCATCAAGTGGAAGAGGTGTCCCTCCAATTTTAGTTACTATAAATGTGGTGATTTTTGGGTTATTATGTATGTATATTTTAGTTTTAGATATTTTAGGTAGACTAAGTTCATTTATGCATATTTTATGATGTTCTATGGAATGTGATTTTAGAGTTTTTTTATATCTTATGAGAGGAGCACATTTTTAAATGTATGGTTCTAGGTGGGGCTTTGTTTGGATGGAAAATTTTAATCAATGTAATATTTTATGTTAACTGATACAAAGGGAGAGGGAGCCACTTCTCACATGTTTTAAAATATTTCATGTTATGTCCATAAAATATCCATAAATGTTAATAAATTCCTTCTAAATTATATTTTAAATAGTAGTGGAACTACACAAGATCGCCTTAGAGCATTTACAAGCACTTTAGGATTGTTAAGGGTTATCCTTGAATAAATCTCATAGTTTATTTATTGTTATCATTAAGGATTGTGCTTATTTTTTTTACTAAATCTTGACTCCTAATTCAAGTAGAACCATTAAAATCTTTAGTGACCTAGTATGGAGGAATTATTGAACCAAATTTATCTTGCCAATAATTTACAATTGTAAAATGTGAACATAATGAGTTTATCCCATCCTTCAACTTCAAATTTCATAATGTGCTAAGAAAATTTGCATTTACATTCAAATTGACCGGTGTGATTGTTTTGGATTCTTATTTCCATTTCCTTGATCCTTAACTCTAAGAATTTAAATGCTTGCATATGCTTGTAGAGAGGTCATCATTAGAGGTCAATAACTTATACCTCCAAGGATATGGTATGCAATATTCTTCATTTTTTTATTGAACAACCTATCATATTATCCTTTGGGTTACCCAACTTCTAGCTTATCTCAATCTTATAAATAAAATTTAACTAATTTACAATCAAGTGCCTACATCTATTAATGATGAAATGACTTATGTATCTCAAATTGAGGAGATGTGGATCAATAATGTGAATATGATGTGGGGAAAGGATTATGTACCATCAATTTCTATTGAAACACATGATTTTTCTTTCTTATTTGAATCTATAATATTTGTAAAATAAAGTAATATTAAAATTAGAATGCTTATAAATTATCTATATTTTAATATATTTTCCCAAATTAGGAAGACTCAATCTAGAAGCAATTGCATTACTTTCTCATTGATCGATTAATTGATTAATAGTTCAAGTAAAATTATACATATATATAGTCTCTTAAATAGACGAGTCAAATTACGCATTTTCAAGAGATTTATGAGTTAACTTCAAATAAGTGAGGAGTTAAATAAGTAGAAACAACAATGACACTTTATGAATCATAGGTGACACCTACTTTCCATCAATCAAGAACTTATGAGGTAGAGGTAGAAAATAGTTGCATTCTCTAAAGAATGAAACATCATTATTAGATACCTAGGAGAGAAATGTGATTAACTAAGAAAATTTAATAAAATAGGTGTGATAAAATACTACACCAATATTACCCCTTTAGTTTATCTCAAAGAGTAAAATAAATGGATCATGATAATGAGTGCCACATTAGGTATGTGCATGTATAAATAAACCCCCTAAATAAAGGGATATAATCCCCAAGAAGTGAGATAATAAAGAGAGAGATAAGACTAGGTATTCATTCCAATAAGTAGCCTCCCAAATTGGATATGGATGAAGATGGATGATATTGGATGTTGAATAAGATCAACTTGCACTAAAAAAAAATTCTTTCCTTCGGAATAAATACAACCATAGGTGCATGTTGAAGGTCTTCCCAATTCATAAAAGGTTATGAGGGAAGGAACAAAGAAAAATAAAATCAGAAAATATTCATGTATCCCCATGTCTTTTGTTGAATTGCATCAAGATTTCATTTTTAGTCTTAGATACAAAAGATACAAGATGTGGTATAACTAAAAAATTTAGAGGAGAGCAAAATAGAAGGTTTATAATCACCCTCATTACATCAAGAGAAGATTATGAATCTACAAGAGAGTTATAATCATAGAGGAAAATGAGATCCTCAATTGTAACTCAGATTCTAAAGTTGAGATTCAATAAATAGACATGATATGTTTGATAGATATGTATCTTGCGAAGGTGTATCTAATAAATTAGCATGAAGGTACTAAAGAATGTCATTTGAAGTAGACGTAGTGACCTATATATAATCAATAATTGGAGGAATATATGTACATGTATCTATAACTCTACAATGAGCAAGAAATCGATAGTTTAGGTGACCAAATCACTCATCATATAATCTACTCACATCATTTATCTTAGTACGAAGAGCTATTGAAGGAGCATTAGACACAAAATATGAGAAACCATACTATCTTGACTTTGAATTTTCCTTCCCAACTACAACTATGGCATTACTCTACTATTCTTAAATCATCATCAAATCTACAAAAAACTTAACACTCTTATTTGTACTATTGTGGGTGATATGATATATGGATAGGAGATTAGTGAAAAAGGAGCATAAAGAGAACATTTCCAAATGTTCTTTCACCCATATTTTTTAGGATTAGGTGTGTGATTTACCTTGAAAATTATCTCTTAACTAATTATATAGCTATTAATGTAGGTGATAAATCTCTAAACAACATGGAGTGGGCCAAATCAAATGCCCATGTCAGGGTGAATAAATTTTATTTGTTTATTCTCCAAGATGCTTGGAATATTATGTTAGAAGGTATTAAATAGGGAAGTTACTTGGAAAAGGTCAAATTGACAGTTATGGAGTATCTTTGAAGATGGGTGGTATAACAAGGCACTGATTACCCTCATAAAACACCTAGAATTGGAAGACTAATCAAAATGATGGTTATTATATAATGTATGATTCATAATACATGTAAGAGGAGTTACATTATATTCTAGGTTGCTTGATCACGATTATACGACATTGGATTGTAGACTTAGGCATCTAGTTTTAGAACCATGGTATTAGCTACCTGTTTTGGAAATGACTTATAGTTTCTAGTTTCTAATTTAAAGTATATTGGAAGTATGGGATAGTGGATACATATGTTATTTTATATTTATTTTTATGTTATTAGATTATTTTTAGTTAGAGGGATAAGTAGATTGCATTGTTGTACTCCATTATTGGAGAATAATACAAGCTTCGATCTCTTTGGTGGTTTTTTTCCCACAATATTTTCTCCACATATATTTGGTGTTCATATTAGTTGTCTAAATTTTATATTCCTTCTTCATGGTTTTTTTTAATTTTATGGTTTGATCACATGTTTAATAAGATACAACACTATAGTTCTTAATTTTTTATTTCATTTTGTACCTTGTTATTTAACATTTTTTAATCAAACCTATGACTTCATTAGACATAGGCATGCCTTTTTTTGAGTGTAGTGGGTTTTATTTTTGTATCGGGAGCATTTGATTTATTTGTTTTACAAATATGTCTGGTTGAGGCCATGGGAATCACACTTCATTCATACATTGAGAAGTTTAATGGCTCTTTACAAATAGTGGAAGTTAAAAATGAAAGATCTATTGGAGGAAAGGAAATGAATGAAGAATTGTGATAGATAAAGAGAAACTTTCTACAATATTGAAAGAAGAAGAGAAGCTTGACAAGAAGGATCTCAAGAAACCATATAGTTGTCTACAGCCTTTTAAATGTTTCTAAGGAAACTATTGTATATATCAAGTGGGAAGAAGGATAGGTGAAATCTATGGATCAAAGAGTCTTCTATATAATTTATATTTGTAAAGAAAATTGTATTCACTAAATGAAAGATACTTGGTTGTCAAGAACCATAAGTTTTTTATTTCAATATTGAGTAAGCTAGGATCTATAGATGTTAATCTTGATGAAGAGGATATGTATTTTCTTGCTATGATGTTTACCCAAATCATAGGAAAACTTAAATTTTGCAATTAGTTGTGGTGTTTTATATCCTATGGATTCTCTTGTAGATAATTTCTTAGTAGATAAATAAGGAGGAAACACATGAATGAGGGTCCCAAGGATGCATATGTTTGTGGTAGGGACAAAGAGAAGGGTGGTAAGAAAAAGGAAGTAAAGATAGATCTACATCTAAGGGAAGGTTTAAAACCTTAGTAGAGCAAGCTCAAATTATGGAATTGTTGGAAATAACGACACTTGAAGAAGGAATGTAGTAACAAGAAAAAGAATGTTCATGACTCTCAAATGAAAATCATCTAATGATGAAAATTATACTTGATTTATTTCTTTTAAGATTGTTAGTGATGACTCACGGTTCATTGATTCAAATACTTCATATCACATAACTCTTCACAAGGACTTATTTTCCAATTACAAAGAATTTGATGTTGGTGAGGTGTTCCTTAGCGATGCTAGTTCACATATGATTTATGGAAAAGGGAAGGTAAAACTTGTGTTCAATAGTGGGTGAGGAAAATCTCTCATAGATGTGTTGCATATTCTAGACCTTGCATGGAATTCAATTTTAAGTTTCTAAGATGAATGATGTAGGAGAGCATGCCACATCTAACAAGAGTCATTGTAGGTTAGCTATGGGGAATATAGTGCTATCTAAGGGCACATGGTGTGTTAACTTGTTTAAGTTGGAAGCATCTACATATTATAACTTTGTAAATTTAATTGATAACCCTAATTCATGTATGTTGTGGTACCATAGGTTTGGACACATTAGTGAAAAGATTATAAGACCCTAGTTAATAAAAATATAGTGGATGGTTTATTTTATTATTCTACACATTTTGATTTTTGTGAGCACAATGTGTTTATAAAATAAAGGAGTTACATTTAATTCTTGTAGCACTAGGGCAAAGAGGACATTAGAAGTTATTCATAGTGATATGGTTGGATTTGTGGATGTATTGATGACTACTCAAGCATTATGCTTGGATTTATTTTCTAAAGCATAAATCTAAGATTTTCTGCAAGTTTATTAAATTTAAGGCTCTTGAAGAAAAATAGATAAATATAAAAATAAAAGTATTAAGGATAGATAATGGAAGTGAATATTGCTCTAGAAAATTATATTTTTTCTATACACACGTAGATATTGTGAGATAGAATATAAATTTGTATACACCATAGAAATGATGAAGATGGCATTAATCGATAGAGATAGAAGTATGTTGATTAGTACTCAATTAGATCAATATTTTTGGGTTGTGTTTGCATGTACCAACTTTTATTTTATTTATAAATATACATATTCTACTTTGGTTGATAAGATTCATATGAAATGTGGATAGGTAATAAATCATCTATTACCTACATTAGAGTTTTTAGCTATTAGAATTTATTCATTTTCCTAAAGAAAATGGTCTAAGTTAAATTTTAAAGCTAACAAATTTATTTTTGTTGGAAATTGAAAGAATGTTAAGGGTTATGAGCTTGGGATCCTCTAACCTTGAAAATGGTCTATTTTAGAGATGTGGTTTTTAAAGAACTTAAGAGTTAAGTTTGATCATGGATAGCCAAAAGAGAAACATAAGAATAAGATGCATTTTGAAACCAACATAGAGAAGTAGGAAGTTGCACAAGTGGAAGAACAACAAGTTGGATATGAGGATATAGAGGAAGAAGAATGTTTAGATTCAAAAAAATAGAAGATGCAGAAAAGAACCTCTTATTATACCCTTGAGAGAGTTGACAAGGAAAAAAAACTATATCAATAGGTATACCCCACTTGATTTATATTGTGCATGTTTCATCTTTTACTAATGATGAGCTTAGATCTATGAAGGAATCTCTTTCTTCAAAGGAAAGTGAGTCTTGGACAGATGTCATGTAGGAGGAGATAATGGCCTTGTATAGATGTGAGACATGGGATCTGATGAATTATCTAGAGGGAAAGAGGTCCATTGGAAGAAAGTGAGTAAATAAATAAAGAATTAGAGAAAATGGCCATTTGGAATGGTACAAATCTAGACTAGTGGGAAAAGGTCATTCCCAAGTTGAGGGGGTTGATTTTGGCGAAATATTTTCTCGTATTTCTAAACTTATTTCTATTAGATTCCTATTTTCTAGTGATACTACTTGTGGATTTAAAGCAGAGAAAACAAATTTTAACATTGTCTTTTGCATGACCTAACCTTGATGAAGAAATTTATATGAAATAACTTGATAATTTTATGGTGAATGGAAAGAAAAACACATTCAATCAAAAAAAGATCCAATTTGAGATTTTTTTCTTGTACCCAAGTTATGTATTTAACATAATTGTTAGATTAGGAATTTATTATTTTATTTTCTTTGTTTCTTTGTTTGGTGTATTAGGTATCAGGAATTGTGTGAACCCCAATCCAAATACCTGCAAAACAATAAGAACAAACACATTAGATTAGAATTTGCAAGTAAGAACAAGGATTCCCCATAAAATCCATTTACCAAGTTCAAATTAGGAAAAAAGTAATGAAGAACACAATGGAAGAAACAATAAAGCAAGCTAAATCCTAATGAATAAGCAAACTCATGATCCCATGGGGGAATTGGTGCCAATTTGATATGAAAATTGGCCCTTTCTCAATTCCTATGATGCAAGATTGATGTGATGAAGAGATTTGATCCACTTTGTTGATGTTGAAGAGTGTTCCAAGCTAAAAACCTACATAACCTAGCTAAGATTCAAAAATGATGGATGAAATTTGATAGATATTTGAACATGGTAACTTTGCATAATTTGTGAATGATCAAATGCGGAATGAAGCCTCTTATTTATAGATGAGATTGAAGGATGAATGTCCAAAATTGAGCAATGTGGGACTAACATTCAACCAATGGCAAGATGTCACATGTCAATCTATGAGTGGGTGGAGGATGTGCAAGTTTTGAGGATTGTGCCAATAAATGCCTATTTTTGAATTTCAAATTTGTTGAAATGACTTGCAAGAGGGAAGAAAGAAATGCAATAAATGTCACTTGGCTCAAGGCAAAGGACATGTAAGATGGAGTAAATGCCTTGTTGGATGTACATGTCAACTTGGATTTTTGAATTCAAACTTGGAGAATATTCCAAAAACATGCCTTGTTGAGGAAAATAAAGATTCAATAAATCAATTAAATCTATTTTCATATGCAAGTGGTAAAAGCTCGGGGATGGGACATGATATGAGATTAAATTAATCAAGGTTAATTAATTTAATGAGAGATTAGATGATGTGACCAATTTGACTTAGATTTGTGGATTTATTTAAATCAAATATGAGACAAATGTGATAAGAGATTAATTAAATAAAGATTTTGATTTATTTAATTAAAAAAGATGATGTTAGATTAAATTAAATAAGGTTTTAATTTATTTTATTTAATAGATAGACTTTAGAGATTTAATTAAATAAAATTAATTATTTAATTAAATAGGGATAATTAGATCAGATTGATTGATTTAATTAACAAAAGAGAGAGACTTAATTAGATAAAATGATTTATTTAATTAAGGGAAAGAAATTGATGAATTTAATCAAATAAGGAAACTTGATTAAATGGTGAGACCGAGGGACAATTCAGGATGAAACGATGTTAGTAGTTGGGATCAGATGCACAATGTCAATCGGTATATTTTACGTGTCTACATTTTGCCCCTCTTTGAAGTAATACACTTGTTGTGTTGGTTCAAAGAATAAAAGATCTCGATCAAAGCCAAAACATTTCACTTTTTTTTTAAATCTTACCCCACTGCTGCCTAGCGAGAGAAAACATGCCAATATATTGCCCCCTTGAGAGATTGGACGAAAATTTCAATTTTTGGGTGATCTCGAGAAAAAAGAGGACAAGGTGCCCGACAGGTCCGAAAAGGCTCTAGGAGGCCAAAAACATGTATAAACGCAATAAAATGATGTAAAACAGGCCTCAACTGGACAAAAATAGCTTCAAGGGTCCAAAACCCTAGCAGGATAGCCAATTAGGGTGAAAAAACCCTAATTTCCAAGCTTAAAAGGGGTCTGAGGGGTCACTTTCAATTCATTTTCACACACATCCATTAGCAACCTTGAGATTTGAGCTCTGACCTCCTGACGATATGGCGCAACGATAACTTCCAATGCATATTTCTGATCAAGTCCAAACGTACTAGTGGCCACCCGACATTGGGGCACCAGTAAGTGACCCTTGCCTGAGCTTCATTTTTTATTTTTAGCCTTCATTTAATGCATTCAAAGTTAGTCATTTTGCAGCAGGGTTATATGGTGCCGCTAAAAAATAAAACTGCGCCGCTCAGTGTCAAATTGTGTAGTGGCAGTGGAGTTTGGAGTTTGAAAATAAACTCCAAACTCTGACGCTGAGCTTGTGGCCGTCGGGGTGATTTACAAACTGCAACACGGCAGTCTTGTTTCTTTTCAAAGTGCACCGGAGGGAAGGAAAGTGCACCGTGCGCTTTTGGCCTTTTGTGCCCTAGCGTCGAAGTTTGATTAAAAATCAAACTGCGACACCTTCACAGATTGCAACACTGGAGGGGTTTCTTGGGTGCTCGGTGAAAAGTTTTCCAAAATAATTAACATGATGACCCTTCCTGATGCAAGATGCGGCGAGGGAGCTCTACTCTCGAGAGCATAGGTAGCGAGATCTGTTTGGTTATTTGCGGGACATGAGCGACAGAGATCAGGATCAACTCTGGGACATGGGGCTATGGTACATCACCTACGTAGCACCTGTTTGCACTCACCTGGGGATGCTATCAGTGCTTGCCGAGAGATGGCACAACGAGACCTCTTCATTTCACCTTCCCATCGACAAGGCCACCGTCAACTTGGAGGACGTTTGGTGCATTTTGAGATTGTTGATTCATGGTCAGCGGGTCATTTTTGATATGGATGAGGGGCGGAATGCCTGCCACAGATTCCTCGCCATAGAGGATATCATTATTTGCGAGGGGCAGATCAAGCTCGAGCAACATCGGACCCTAGCACCTCCCTTCTGCTTGGTTATTGTTGTCGTTATTTCAAGTCTCGTTGCGCCAGATAGATGAGGCCAATACTTCAGTCCCAGTTGGGGACTCTGCTGGGAGCATATGGTTCACGACAGGCCAGTTCGTTTTGATTGGGGGCCGGTCCTTCTAGCCTCTCTTTACAGGGATCTCCATGAGTACGTCTACCTCGACAGCAGAGCACTCGGAGCAGGCGTGACACTTCTCCATCTATGGGCGTGGGAGCACATTGTTGTCCTTCGGCCACAGATTGTTACAGTTTCGATGATGTCAGACGATCCCCTCGTATGGCGCTACGGAGGTGGTGTGTGCTTTACACACACAGGTGAGCATGGGATCCCCTATTGGAGGAGGGTCCTTGACAAGATGCAGGTATTTATATGGCGTTTGTACCTTGGTCAGCCTGGATGGGCCGACAATGCAGATCAACTTTTATTTGCCTGCTAGGACCACTACATGCACGGGCGAGAGCATACGATGATTGAGAGATACGTGCCTGGACACGTGCAACGTCAGTTTGGTGAGCCCCAAGATCGTCTAGATGATGACTATGTATTTGTCTTCACTCGTAGCATGACACAATTTTTATGGGGGCGGTATATTCCTACCTCGGAGGTCGTCAATAGTTTCAGATAGTTGGTGGCTTGGTCGTGGGCTTACGATCAGGGGCCTACAGATCCTGACATGACATAGGCATACAAGGATTGGTTTCGGCCTCCCCTACATTTGACGATTCCAAGAATAGTCCCCGACCGGCAGAGAGTGAGAGGCAGAGGGGGAGGACGAGGACAGAGGGATGGTGCACGACAAGATCAGTCGGTCGTGCCTCTAGTTCAGCCAGATGTACAGATGTAGGATCAAGAGAAACTGCCGCCAAGTGTACCACCACGAGTTGAGGATCAGGTACAGCCTCCACGAGCACAGCCAACAGGGCAGGTGGATCCCTGAGATACTTTGATTGCTTAGCTGTAGACCTAGGTGCAGACCTTGACAGGGGAGAGAGACCAGGCTCGAGCCAAGAGAGAGCAGATCAGGGCCGAGAGGGATCAGGCCATATAGTAGAGACAGGCTACAGAGTTACAGGCAGCCACAGAGCTAGGTTGGAGACAACAGTTAGAGAGCATGGTAGCCTCCTCCTCTCAAAGTACAGTGTTTGTTTGGTCTTACAAGGATGTTGTCCGAGAGGCCAAGTACTATCGGATGCATTATCATGAGGTCGTACCTAGAGCAGCACGGGTCCTAAAGTACTCACAGTGGACTAGTCATAGACCAATAGAGGGTCACGGTGACAAGGGCGAGGGCAACATACAGGGGGTAGACCTTGATCGAGATGGTGCCTTTTTTTGTGCCTTATGGGCTCATTTTTGATAGCCCGATGGGCCTTTTTGTACTGATTGACATACATGTACATTGATCTGATTACTTTATACTATAATAGTTACATTATTGATGATATATATGAGCCGATTATTTTGATATGATGTGATGTGTACCATTTATTTATGCATGTATGGATGATTCTACTTCTATATGTTGTGCAATGATGTATATGATGTTATATGATGCATTTATGGATGTATTTATTTCTGATGATATATGCTTTATCCAATGATTATGACTAACAGATCTATATTATGTTGACCTATGATATGCAGATGTATTTATGTGATGTGTAATCATGCAAAATGATATGATATGCAATATGTTATATGGAATATGCAAAATGATATCGAAATGATCTATGGTGTATACGCGAAAGGATGTGAATCATGCTTATAAAATGAAATGATTTATGGATGGATGTATGTTTTGCATGTAATGGATTTTTATGTTCCTATTTATGCTTATAATGATGTGGAATGATCTATGCAATGAATGATTATGATGTTATTTATGAGATGACATGGATGATTAGTGGACGATATAATGCAATGTGAATGCGATGGTCGTGTTTTATATGATATGATGCAAATGAGATGGTTTTCTAAGATGCTTAGAATAACAAATATTATTATCCTAAACATGTTAAATGTATGTATGTGATGCATTTTAATGTGATGTACTATATGCAATGATATGATGATGTTTTATGCAAAATGAACCTAATGTGTGAGATAACTTTATGATGTTATGTAAGTATGTATGCAATGGATTATCTATGATGCTTATGTACCTATTATGTATGATTATGCAGTAGGTGGTAATGTGAAATGGTTATGACATGCGAATGAATGTTATGTGATGATTGATGTGATGAATGTAATGTAATGCAAAGAATGGATGCAATGTAATAAAATGGATGTGCTTATCTATGAAGAAATCTTATAATAACATGTTTATATGATGATGGAAATGCAATGCATGTGTTTCCTATATGATATGTTGATACAATATGCAAATGATTTCTGGATGCATGATTGATGAAGATGATGATGATGATGGTGATCAATTGTCATAGTACCTTGTTAGTGTGATGAGCAAGAATAGAAGAAGTCATTTCAACAAGACACAAGATGATGAATATGCTAAATGA
Organism: Sequoia sempervirens; assembly: GCA_007258455.2. Taxonomy (NCBI): domain Eukaryota; kingdom Viridiplantae; phylum Streptophyta; class Pinopsida; order Cupressales; family Cupressaceae; genus Sequoia; species Sequoia sempervirens. Next base: position 149,737,508 of record VDFB02000013.1, on the reverse strand, counting down.
TGATGATTTCTTGTCGAGGAATTAGGATTCTCAAAGGGCCAATTTTCTTATGTTTGATAACACACATGGTACGATGCATCAAGGTATAGAAAACCAGGATGGTGTTGTACCTAGTGTGATGGAATTTGACTTGACAAACAGATAGGAGTATCCTTGTTTACACCTGACATACGGAAACCTTGCTAGGATGCACTTTAGAAGTTTTAAACATCTCGGACCAAAACATGGAAAGGTACAACCTATCAATGTGATAGTCAACAAGCTGCCCAAAACCTCCTCCATACATACCTAACAAAGAAAGTATCTGCCAAGGTTATATTACAAGAACGTCCAACAAGCATTGCAGACAAAAGATAATGATCATTGTCCCATTCCTATTTCTCTAAATCCTCTGTTCGGATATCATCGAGAAATCCTTGGAATGAGCGCAATAAGATAAGTCAAAAGATAAAAACAAAGTAAACAAACAAGCTGATGTTCTTCAATACTACTAACCAAAAGAGGATGTGTTTTCTAAGGATAAGAACTGAAACTATTGCCAAAAGATAATGCCCATTGTAGGAAGGATTCATCCTAGGACATGTTAGTGGATGGTGGCACATCATTTTGTTTATCCAAAGCGTTCTAAATGATGATTGATATGGGACCAATTGGATGATGAGTTACCAACACAAAGAGTTGACCAACTTGTTTACATATTGGCTTAGATCTAAGACTTGACAATTTTGAGTTTTCACTTTTAACCTGCTATACTTGTTTATGATTATCTTACCGAAGATTGAGGATGACGATCGTTTATTATGAGTGATGTTATTGTGGGTGCAAGTGGGATGAGATGGATGAATTTTTTCAAATATTTGGATGTTCTTTATCTGTTGCAATGTTTTGAGGCTATTTTTGGTATTTTTCAAGATTTTTCAAATGTTTTGATTTTCAATTTTTGATGTTTTGGGGTTTTTTGAGATTTTGACCAAGAGACTAACCTAAAGACCTATCCTAGGGGCCTCAGGGGCAGATCAATAGATGAGCCTTTCCTATGTTATACACGCAGAGACCACGTAGTTCGACTGACGAGTTGACTGATTTACAGACGATGATATACATGATGAGATGTCAGTTTATTATGACGGACTCCTAAAGGACTGACCTAAGTGTCTTGGGGGATGATGAAAGATCAACCTTGCCTACGTTCAAGCTCAGAGACGACGTAGTTTGACAAGACGACTTTTTTTTTGACCTTTTGACTATTTTTTGACTTGTTTTGGGATTTTGATATGTTTTGATGTTTTTGGATTTTCTGATTTTTTTATGTTTTTGGATATTCTGATGTTTTAGGAATTTAAGGATATACATGAATCCGATCCAATGAGAACATGCCCCCAACGTGATGCAATAGACTACTCCGATAATTGCAGGACAAACTGACCTTGAGGATGGGCTGAGTAATACTAGAAGGGATCATGATACGAACACAGGACCAAGCTATGATGCGGATGCGAGTGGATGAGTGATGGATGCAGATTCCAACCACAATGGATGATGGAAATGTGACGGATGGATGATGCAGAACAAGTCATAAATATCCTGGTGGATGGAAAATTCTTATTTACACAAGACGCCTGTTTGCTAGGTTTTCACCAAGGTACTTGTCCAAAGTGCCACCGAAGTGGTATTCACTAGAGGACAATTTTTTTCTTTACTATTTTCAATCCTTTTTTGATTTTTTTGATTTTTTGCTTCTTCTTTTTTTGTTATTACCAAGACGCCTGTTTGCCAAGTTTTCGCCAAGGTAACCATTTTTTAGGACATTTTCTATTTTTTTTGGATTTTTGGTTCTATACTTTGAAATATTTATGCATAAAACTTTTTGAGATGAGAGCTATTCAAGGGCTCTTACAGAGGTTCCCTTTAGGGTGTTGATAATTGATATGCCCCTGACTTATAACTTGCTATGATAATGAATGGTCCCAACCAATTAGGTTCAAATTTTCCTTTGCTGCTTGGGTTTGGGACATTCTTCTAATTCTCCTTTAATACCAGTTCACCAACTTGAAAAGCCCTGCCTCTGATTTTCTTATTATAGCTCCTTTTGAGTCTATTTTGATAGACTTGCAAATGATTCAAAGCATCTATCAGTCGCTCATCCAATAGCTCCAGCTCATTCAATCTTGACACTCGGTACTCTTCATCTGTGATAAGGTTTTCCAGTGATATCCTGAGTGATGGGATCTCGATCTTGATGGGGAGTACTGCTTCTGATCCATAGACCAAGGAGAAAGGGGTGGTGTCAGTGGGTGTGCAGATACTGGTTTGATAGGCCCAAAGGGCGGGATTAAGCTGCAAATGCCAGTCACGACCTGCATCATTGACTATTTTCTTGAGGATTTTTAGAATGGTTTTGTTTGTAGCTTCTGCTTGGCCTTTGCCTTGGGGATAGTATGGGGTGGAGAATCAATGTTGGATATTGAATTTTTTGCATAAGTCACGAACCTCCTGATTCTTGAATGGTGTCCCATTATCTGAGATAATGGCTTGTGGAACACCATAGCGGCAAATGAGATAGTTCATGATGAACTTTGAAATCTGCTTCCCAATTATATACGTCATGGGTATGGTTTCCACACACTTAGTAAAGTACTATGTTGTGATTATGATGAATTTGTGGTCGTTAGATGAAGTGGGCGTGATTTTTCCAATGAGATCAAGTCTCCACTACGAAAAGGGCCATGATGTGATGATAGGATGAAGCTCTTGAGCTGGAGCAAGGATGAGGTCCCCGTGCTGCTGACATTGTAGACATCTTCTGGCATAGTCATATCCCTCTCTTTCCATTGTGGGCCAATAATACCCCATCCTTAGTAGTTTTTTGGCTATGGTCATTCCACTCAAGTGTAAACCACAGATACCGTTATGTACTTCAATTAGAGTGGTTAATGCCTCCTCAGTGTTTAAGCAATGCAGTAGGGTTCCTTCTATGCTTCTACGATATAGGGTATCTCCTAGGATGAAAAATTTGGATGCCTTTTTTACAAAGGTTCATTTTAGGTTTGAGGGTAAGTCAGCAGGTATGACTCCTATTCGAAGGTATATGTAAATGTCGTGGTACCAAGGATCGCCGGGACCAACAATTTTGCACACAAATTTTGATTATGGTACCTCATAAGCGGGCACGAGAAGCTGCTCTATCAAGAATTCATACTTTGGAACGTTGTGGGGGATATCCAGTAAGGATCCAATTGTTGCCATGGCGTCTGCTGCTCTATTGTTGGTTCTGGGAATCTGCTCAAATGTCATTTCAATGAAGGATTCTTTGAGAGTCTCCACCAATTTCTTGTATGGAGTGAGCTTGTCGTCCTTGGTCTGGTATTCATCGTTCACTTGATTTATTATCAATTGGGAGTCTATGTATACTTTGAGAGCTATAATGTTCCACTGCACTGCTATTCTAAGACCTATGGTTAAAGCCTCGTATTCTGCAATGTTATTGGTGCAGGGAAATGCCAGTTTGTAAGACCTTGGTATGCAGTCCCCTTGTGGGGTGATAAAGAAGACACCGGCTCCTGATCCATGTTGCGTGTATGAGCCATTAAAGTACAGCTTCTAGTGGTCAACTATGTTGAGATTGAAAATAGATTCATCTGGAAACTCTGAGACAAGAGGATTCTCTGAATAGATTGGTGCTTCTGCAAGTTGATCTGCGATGACTTCGCCTTTGATTATTTTATGCTCCACATATTCGATGTCATATTCTGACAATATCATCACCCATTTGGTCATTCTTCCCATGAGCATTGCTTTTGACAATAAGTACTTGAGAGGGTCAATTTTGGTGATGAGTTTTATTTTGTATGCCAACATGTAATGTCTGAATTTCTATGATGCAAACACTACTGCTAGGCATGCTTTCTCGATGAATGAATAGTTTAGCTCATGCCCAACCATTGTTCTGCTAATGTAATAGATAGCCCTTTTTGTTCCATTTTCGTCATGTTGAGCTAGGAGAGCTCTAAGGGCTATTGTTGTTGCTGACACGTATAGAATCAATAGTTTTCTTGGGATTGGTGGCATTAAGATTGGTGGTGTTAGTAGATATTCTTTGATTTTATTGAATGCCTCTTCACACTTGGTATCCCATTTGTATGCTACTCCCTTGTGGAGTAGGTGAGAGTATGGGTTTTGTTTGTCCGCCAGTTGTGCTATGAATCTTCGAATGGATTGGAGCTTGCCTTGGAGACCTTTCAATTGCTTTAATATTTTTGGTGCCTCCATCTTGAGGATTTCTTTTACCTTTGTTGGATCTACCTCGATACCCCTCATTGACAGTATATATCCGAGCAATTTTCTCTATTGTACACCGAAGACACACTTCTTTGGGGTTAATCTGATTTTGTATTCTTCTAGCCTGTCAAAAATGGCACTTAGGGTTGCTATGTGATCTTTTCTCTTTCTGGATTTGGCTAAAGTATCATCAACATAATCTTCGACCATCTTATGAATCCTTTCATGGAATACCAATTTCATGGCCCTTTGGTATGTTGCTCCTGCATTCTTTAAGTTGAATGGCATCATGTTCCAGCAGTAGGTCCCCCATGGACAAGTGAAAGTTGTTTTATGCTAGTCCTCTTTAGCTATCATGATCTGATTGTACCCTGAGAATCCGTCCATTAGTGACAACATTTCATGTCCAGCTGTCATGTCTACTATCATGTTGATGTTGGGAAGTAGGAAGTCGTCTTTTGGACATGCTTTATTCAAGTCTCTGAAGTTTGTGTAGATTCTGATGTTCCCATCGGGTTTTGAAACAGGTACCAAGTTTGACACCCATTCTGGATAATCTATCGGTCAGATGAATCCTGCATCTAATAGCTTTTTTAGCTCCATTTTGACTAATAAAGCAATCTAAGGGTGCATTTTTTGAAGCTTTTGTTTATTAGGCTTTGCTTCTGGATATACTACTAAGTGGTGAACCACGGTCTTTGGATCAAGTCCTGGCATGTCAGCATAACTCCATTTGAAGTTTATATGTCTTTCTCTTAGGAAGGCTGCTAGGAGCTCTTGCTCTTCTGATAGTAGTGATTCTGCATAGTATGTGATATGGGGAGTTTCCTTTGTACCTAGATTGATCGGATTGCATTTTTCTACCAGGACTGTTGATTTTTCTTAATGAATAGCTTTGATAGGAAGATTGAATCCCCCATCCTCGGGCACCTCGGAGAGGTTTTCACCGTTGGATGCATCCTTTCTTTTTATTTTTTTCTAGTCAGAGAGTGCCACAGTGTGGTTTTCACTCAAGGACTTGGATATTATTCTTAATTTTTCACTTTTTCTACTGAGGGATTCAATCGTTTCCCCATAATAGGCATGTGTATCTAGCTTGATTATGAACCCTACTTTATGATCCCCACCTGGAATGTTATCCCACAGTCCCATGAATTCGAAGAGTGCTTCATCATTTTTGAATGTATCTAAAATTGGTGGTCCTCGTTGGTCGTAGTCAATGAGTTGGGGATACACTAAGCGGATCTCATGATTTTGGTGGTTTGATTCAAAAGATAGGGTGTTAATCATGCAAAGAGTGGTATCCTTAAATATCCTAGGTAAGTTGGTCGTGGTATCCTCATCATCACTACTACTATAGACGTCGGTTATATCAAATGTAGAGTTATCTATGACTCTACCTGTAAATACTGGTAAGCGTAGTTCTGCTGCGGTTGGCTGAGGAGGATTATTAACCGTTCTAACTGGAGGACTTCGGCCATGTATGGTTATACTCGGAGGGGTACATCCAAGGCCAAGATTTGTTATTGGACGTGTCTCTAGAATGATAGGTGTTAAAAGCCCATTGTCGTTTCTCCCAAGCCTTTGATTTATGTCATAGCCCATTGCAAGCATCATTTGTAGACCCTTGCTTCTGTCATCCATTGGTAAATCAGCTACTGGTCTTTCATCTTGATATAGCATATGAGATGGATCTGCCTCAATAACTTCTTGGCCAAGATCTCCCCAACTTGTGAAGTTGGGATAGTCTTCAGGAGATGTTTGGGATGTGGAGGCTTCATTTATTTGCGAATGTCCCTGTGATCTAGGAGATTGTGGTAACTCTCCTACCACAAAATCATTATTAGGGAGCTTGTAATTTCCACAACCGTTATCTTGGATGATGACCTTAATGTCAGAGATGGTAGGAATGGCGGGAGTGGTGGGTGTCTATGTCGCATAAGTGGATGCGAGGGTGGCGGGATCGATGTATGGTGTGGATGGGCCCTCATCATTTTTTGGTACTTGGGGGATTTTATAGTACTTTTCTTCAAGGATTTTGCAATAGGAGAAGGGTTCGAGATCTCCATGGATGGTAACTTCTTGTCCTTCATGTGTAAATTTCACACATTGGTGGAAAGTTGACGCTACTACCTTCATTGCGTGAATCCATGGACGTCCTAGGAGGATGTTATACGGAAAGTCGAGGTCCAAGACCTGACAAGTAGTTTCCATGATAGAAGGCCCTACTTGAATAGGGAGTTTGATTGTGCCCTGAGACACTCTTTCTTGATCATCATATGCTCTTATTGTGATACTCTTTCCTTTGTTGATAGAATCCTCTGAGATTTTCAATTGTTTGATGAGGTTGAGAGAACAAATATTCAATCCCACACCTCCATCGACCAAGACCTTTTTGAATTTGCTCTTGTGTACGATGGCTTCTAAGTGGAGTGCACGGTTGTGAGATGGTTGAGAGGGGAAATCCTGGTCAGAGAATGTGAGGAGATTTGGCGTAATGATATTTCTGACCATAGTTTGAAATTGTTCCGCATCAAGATCTACGGGGATAGTGGATGAAGCCAACACTTCTTCAAGGATTTTCCTATGGGTAGATGAGATTTTTAACAACTCCATGATGGAGATTTGCATTGGCGTTCTTTTGAGCTGATCTAGGACATTGTAGCCATTAGGGACGGATATAGATGTAGGGACTCTGTTTGGCTGGGATGATCCTGTGATGGTAACTTTATCGCCTCTTGTGGTGACTCCACAATCGGCATGGGCACCTTTGATGGTGATGACCATGCAGTTTTCATCTAGGGAGGCAACAACAGTTTCATACACATGATTTACATTTGTGTGGGTGCCTTTCCCCTTATCGGTGTTATTATTATTCCCTTTATTGCCATGATTAGGCATCGGATTCGTGTATATCTTAAGATCTTGGTTTCCTAAAGGTTGTTCCATGTTTATAATCCTTTGATCGATGAGATCTTGAATTATGTTTTTTAATCTCATGCAACTGTTTGTGGTATGGCCTTTGATTTTATGAAATTCGCAGAGTTGATTCTCATTATACCAAGGAGGTTTCACATCCGGTTCTTGGTAATTCTCAAAGGTAGGAGCCTTGATGAGTTTTTCATTTATCAGCTTCTTCATTATGACTTCAAGTGGTTCCCCCAAAGCGGTGTACTTTTGCTTGGGATAACTCTTGTTGCATTGGGGTGGTCCCCTTTGATCATAGAGATTGTTGATTGTCGGATTGTTGTTTGGTTGTTGTATTGTGTGATGATTGTTTTGGTGTTGGATTTGGATTTGTGGTGCAGATGTATTTTGGCGAGGGGCGCTAATGACCACTTTGGCGTCGACAACACCATCATTAGTAACATTTTTGTTCCTTGCCCACGTGCATGGTTTATCGTTGTAATTGGAGGGTGGGCGGTTGTTGTGTTCTCCAGAGTATGAAGTCGATCCCGTGGGTTGAGTCATAAGGGCTCGTTCGATGCTGAGCGCCTTGGAGATCAACTGATCATATGTGTTGATCCCTTGTACCTTGAGATGAAATGACAAGAGGTCGTCAAGGTTGGATATAATAGTGAAAACTTGTTCTTCGGGCATGGTCCACTTGCTCTGATTGGCCTTGGATTGCCATCATTGTAGGAATGAAGCAAATGATTCACCCTTTCCTTGTTTCAGAGCTGACAATTCTTCTAGACTAACATCCATTGCAATGTTGTATGCATAATTTTTAATGAATGCATCTATAATTTCTTGGAATGTTCTGATGCCTATTGGTAGGCGAGAGAACCATTCCATAATGTGGCCAGCCAAACTCCTAGGAAATAGCCGCATTAGATAAGTATCGTCGTATGCAACTTCCATGCAGTGAACCTGGAATTCCCTGATGTGATTTTCAAGGTTTCCCGTCCCACGATATTTGTCAAACTTGGGGATCTCAAATCCCTTGGGGAATGGTTTCATCACTAGGCTCCTGTCAAATGAATAGGGGCACAAGTTGTTTGGTGTTTTTGTGGTTCACCCTAATTGAAGATCGAGCACTTGTTGCGAGAGCAACCTGATTGGTGTCGTTACATCATTTTGTGGATCATTTTGGTGTGTTGTTTAATGGTATTTGCACATTTTGTCGAGCTAGGTATGCTTGCACTTGCTACTATATGAACAACACTTGTTGTTTTTGTTGTTGTTGTGCTAGGATTTCATGTTGTTGTGCTTGTTGTTGTTGCGCTAGGATTGCTTGTTGTTGGGTTGTTTCTTGTTGCTCTTGATATTGTTGTATTGCTTGTTGATATGCATGTAGTTGCGCTGCTTGTTTTTGTGCAAGAAGTTGTGCTTGTGCTTGTGCTCGTTGTGCTTGATATTGGAAGTTTGTCTAAGCTCTAGCTTGTGCTTGCGCTACTTGTGGTTGGGCTTGTGCTTGTGTTGCTTGTTGTTGCAATAAAATTTGGGCTTGAGCAACGTTTTGTGCTTGTAATGCAGCTTGGGCTACTTGGGCAGCTTGAGCGGCTTGTTGGTGTTATTGCAATAACGCTTGAGCTTGTGCAACTTGTTGTGCCTGTAATGCGGCTTGGGCTGCTTGAGCAGCTTGTATGGCTTGCGTAGCTTGCTGAGCGGCTAGTTGTGCGGCTTTTTTCTTTTACACTTGTAGGAATCCCCTTTGAAAAGCAACTTGTTGAGCTGCTTGCAATGCCATGTTGTATTGGCTTGATATGTTGGAAGTTGGTGGTGGTGGGGGTGCCGGTTGATTTGGAATGGCGTTTGTGGTGGTGGTGGGCAGTGATGTCGTGTTGATAATTTGAGTGGTGGATGGTGTTGTTGATGTGGTGGTTTGAGTGGTGAATGGTGCTATTGATGTGTTTGGTCCTTGAGAGACCATGCTTTGCGAAATTAGGGGGGTGGTTGATGATGTCGCAATTGCTTGTATAGTTGTCATCTATTGTTGTGATATCGATGACAAGTTTTGCGTGATGTTTTGATTGATATTCGGGATGTTGGTTTGATTGATACTTGGTAAAGGGGGAAGCCCTAAGCCAAGGAGTGGTGTGGATGATGATGGAAATGGCGAAAGAGGTGGAAATGTGAGGGGTGTGAGTTCTTGCAAAAATTTTGTGGTGTTGAAAATGCCCCCAGGTCTGAACATGTCACCTTCCTCTTGCGGATTTGTGAGGAGAGAATTTTGAGGTGTTGCGTGGAAGGATGATGATGATGGATCGTTATGGAAAGTGAGAGGAACATACTTATGTAATGGATTTTGGGGTATGTTCTATTCCAAGATGGTATTTGCATCCAATTCTTGATTGTTAACAAAGGGGTGTGTTTGAATAGCATTGAGAAATGCATTTCCCTTATTGGCATTAGGTTGAGTTGGAGCAAAAGATGTCGTGATTTGCGGAATGTTTTGAGTGATGCTTTGGGATGGGGGTGTAGATGAGATGGGGATGGTGGATGAGATTGGAGGTAAAGATGTCTCCACTATTGAACTCGTGTCAAAATCATAAGGTAATTTGACCCCTTGTTTTGCTAGTTCAAGCATGTATAGTGAAGGGTTAAGCCTCATCATGATGTTGATGATTTTATGGTTTTCCGGATTTTGGAGCATTTCAGTTATTTCTTCATGTGACATCCCAAAGGTAAGATCTTCTCCTTGGATTTCCTCTTGTGGGTTTTGTGATGACGAGATAGATAAAGGATTACTTGATTCAATGGGATTCATTTCAACGTTCATTTGGCTTAGGTCACTTGAAGCGAGTGTTTCTTTGTCGACTTCCATGCTCTTCTTGTATTGAGATCTAGTTTGAACCATAAAACAAGGATCAATTTTCAAGAATATGGGAGATGAATCTCTTGATTCTTTGGATTGATCTTTACTTTATGCACAAAATAGAAAATTTTAGGATATCTTGATGATCAAAAGGTTATATGATGATGATGCAAGAGATGGATGATGTGGATGTTTTGGTCTTTTGATAAATCTTGAAGGGGATGCTAGACTTTTGGGATTTTCGGATATGTTTAGGATTTTGATCTTGATTTTCTTGGATTGCCCTTGATTGATTGATTTTGGTTTGATTTGATATGAACAAATAGACCCTAAGATGTTGGATGATTATCTAAGGGGTAGATTTGCTCAAAGGGTGATAATTTGAATATGTGTAGGGAGAAGGATGCATCTACCCACACCTATTCAAACAAGATGATAATTTAACCAAGCATATGAAGAAGGATGCAGCTACATATACCTAGCTAAACAAGATGGTTTGATAACTTTGACTAAGCATATGCAAAAGGATGCATCTACACATACCTAGCCAAAGATGATTTTGATAAGGATTCCAAGGATTTTGTCTCAAGGATTTGATGATTTTTATTTTTTCCAAAAAAGCCTAGCATGAAGGATAGTTTCAAGATTTCTCAAAAGGTGATGATGAGATTATTTTTGGTTTGATGCTTGAAGGATGGATGAAAAAAATATTTTGATTTCTTTTGATCCTAAAAATGAACCTAAAAAAGAAACTTTGTTTACCTAAAACCTTGGTATTGAAGAACATGCAATGCTTCTATAGACCTTTATAACCAAGAAGTGATTCAATTTGAGCATACATAACCGGATTTTGAACCAAGGACTTTCGTTTTGGGATTTGACTTTTTGGAGATCGTGAGGTTTCAACACCTGTGAGAGTTCATTTTGTTTATCTTTGCTTAGTGGTTTTATTTTATCACAAACACTTCTTTGATTAGTTTTCCAAACAAGATGTCTAATGTCTTAATTTCTTCAAATCCCACAAAATATGTTATGTGGAAATTCGATGAATTCAAGGCAAGGGTTACCTATTGTTTAACTTTAGTAGACAAATTGAGATGTAATCCAATGATTAGAAACCTCTAAGGATAGAATCCTAAGGGCAAGCAATAACATATGGATTGACTCAACTGTATTTGTCTCTTAAAGGGTTTGAAGTTTTGATGATGAAGTTTAAGTGTTTGTTTCCAAGATGTTTTCGAACAAGCAAAGCATTTTGTAACCAAGAATAAGTATAACCCTATGGATGTGGAAGACAATATTTGTTGGATTCCCACTTGGACAAGTCCAGCTACGCTTATCTTTAGCGAATGGTTAGATGTTTGACCCCACTGGCTCCCCTCCACGGCTCATTAACGTCAATCAGGGCAGCCAAGCATCAACACCCATGAAACTCCCATGGCATGCTTTTTATTTCTACTAAAAAACCGTAAAAGTGTGGGGTGGCTTCAGAACGACCGTTCTTGCACCAACAAATAGATCAAAGGACTTTGGCAATTCTAAAACATGGTTTTTAATTAGGACTTTCCGTTCATAGAGATTGACCCATACAGCGAGAGTCCCCTTTCGGATCCATCTCGTTGGAGCCAACCGCGTTTTATTGGCGTTTATTCCAATACCCACATTTATATCCCAGTTGGAAATACTCTTGGTTTTAGAGTGTTACCGGTTGAATCATTCCTTTGGGTGAATACTTTTTCCCCAAGGCAGGCCCTCTAAGATAAACAAAAGCGAGCAAAGACAATATCTATAACTTGATCAATCTTTGTTTGCAACAAAGAGAGAGAATGTAAGCAATAATGCTCTACTCACACTCGCACAAGATTTTGTTCAATTTTAAACCCAAAATGAAGTGTGGAGATGATTGCTTTGTCTCAAACTAAAATCACAAAAAAGGTTTTTTGATTCTCAAGATCGCTATAAAGCGCGAGAGAAGCGCATACGTCATTTTTCAATGAAGTTAGTTTGAATAAGTTACCACAAAGACAAAGTTGCACTTGTTCATTTTAGATCCACAAAGCAATTATGAATTCTTTTTAAAGCACCAAAGGACAAATGAGAGTTGTTTTGTTCAATTGTTAACCAAAAAACAAACTCTAGTAAGTTGTAGTCCTAATGTTCATTTTAAGCCTTTGCAAAAAATTGAAAAGATTCTTTTTAAAGCCCAAACGAAATTAGTGTCCTAAGCAAAAAAAAAAAAGAATAACAATTTCTTAAGAGTGTTAAACAAACACTAAAGTGTTTAAAAACACTTTGATTTGATGAAATACCATCATCATGCTTCTCCTTCTTTTGTTTTTAATTGATCCAACCTACAAGCAAGAAAACTAGTCAGATTCTGCAAAATACAGAGGTCAAAAAGCAGAGAACATAAGATAAATTGATCACATGACAAAATTCACGTGATTAAAATTAAATTTCAACTTTTTACTCCCTGCCAGCAGCGCAACCCGTGAATGTGTCGGAGTTTGATTTCTAAACGATGTTGTATAGCACCGCTTACCAGTCAGCGACACTCTGTGTCCAGACCAGTGAGCTCAACTGCATCGCACTTTTGCCCAGCATCGTTGTTTGATTTTTTTTGAAAATTCCTGCGGGTTAGATTGGTCAAGTGTCGCAATTTGAAATTCAAATTCTTGGGCGGGAAGACTTCAACGTCGCAGTTTGACTTTCCAGCGGTGTTGTATGGCAATGTTGGAGAGTTAGCGGTGCTATATGGTGACGCTGAGCTTCCAGCATTGGAATTTTTCTGTGTACAAACAAAAATGCAAAATTTTGTGAGAAAAGTGATTAAAAATGAGATTTTTCCCTCCTAACGCCAAATGTGTGAACCCTAATCCAAATACCTGCAAAACAATAAGAACAAACACATTAGATTAGAATTTGCAAGTAAGAACAAGGATTCCCCATAAAATCTATTTACCAAGTTCAAATTAGGAAAAGCGCAATGAAGAACACAATGGAAGAAACAATAAAGCAAGCTAAATCCTAATGAATAAGCAAACTCATGATCCCATGGGGGAATTGGTGCCAATTTGATATGAAAATTGGCCCTTTCTCAATTCCTATGATGCAAGATTGATGTGATGAAGAGATTTGATCCACTTTGTTGATGTTGAAGAGTGTTCCAAGCTAAAAACCTACATAACCTAGCTAAGATTCAAAAATGATGGATGAAATTTGATAGATATTTGAACATGGTAACTTTGCATAATTTGTGAATGATCAAATGCGGAATGAAGCCTCTTATTTATAGATGAGATTGAAGGATGAATGTCCAAAATTGAGCAATGTGGGACTAACATTCAACCAATGGCAAGATGTCACATGTCAATCTATGAGTGGGTGGAGGATGTGCAAGTTTTGAGGATTGTGCCAATAAATGCCTATTTTTGAATTTCAAATTTGTTGAAATGACTTGCAAGAGGGAAGAAAGAAATGCAATAAATGTCACTTGGCTCAAGGCAAAGGACATGTAAGATGGAGTAAATGCCTTGTTGGATGTACATGTCAACTTGGATTTTTGAATTCAAACTTGGAGAATATTCCAAAAACATGCCTTGTTGAGGAAAATAAAGATTTAATAAATCAATTAAATCTATTTTCATGTGCAAGTGGTAAAAGCTCGAGAATGGGACATGATATGAGATTAAATTAATCAAGGTTAATTAATTTAATGAGAGATTAGATGATGTGACCAATTTGGCTTAGATTTATGGATTTATTTAAATCAAATATGAGAGGAATGTGATAAGAGATTAATTAAACAAAGATTTTGATTTATTTAATTGAAAGAGATGATGTTAGATTAAATTAAATAAGGTTTTAATTTATTTTATTTAATAGATAGACTTTAGAGATTTAATTAAATAAAATTAATTATTTAATTAAATAGGGATAATTAAATCAGATTGATTGATTTAATTAACAAAAGAGAGAGACTTAATTAGATAAAATGATTTATTTAATTAAGGGAAAGAAATTGATGAATTTAATCAAATAAGGAAACTTGATTAAATGGTGAAACCAAGGGATAATTTAGGATGAAACGATGTTAATAATCGGGATCAGATGCACAATGTCAATCGCTATATTTTACGTGTTTACAGGAATAACAAATACAATTAGGAGATGAATATAAATATTTGTTGGGATTTTATATTGCATCATAATATGTAAATAGCTTTGTTCATATTGCAAGAAGTTTGGGCGTGACAAACATTCTTGTTATAATAAGGATGTTGATGAGTTGATACATCTCAAAAAAAATCATACTAATTTGCATTCTAGAATGTTTGAGTCAACTTGATTTTCGTCTTCAAAATAGTCTAATAAGTGTTAGGAAAATCAACCATGATGATCAATCCATTTCCAACATAATCCTTTGAGAAAAAAGTATGCATACAAGTATATAGATAGCCAAATGCAAAGATCAAAAGCATATCACAAGATAACACAAGATAGACCCTAGGAAAACCCTCATAGAGGGAAAAACCTAGCCTCCAAAAGCATGAATGCTCAATGTATTATTCAACAATAAACATTACAATACGCTTATAGAGCCTCCATGAACACCTTTTAAACATCAAACCCTCTAGAAGCAATCCATGTGAACAATCACATAACCGCACATCACATGCCATGCTTCAACTCTCACAAATGCTAACAAGAGATGCTCTCAACCAGCCAACCTACCAAAAGACCAGCCGTAGACAACTACCCATGTGTTTTATTTTATTAAAACAAGCTCACACTAAACCACCAAGAGGCATTGCATAAAACCATGTGACTAATAGCATGAGCTTATAAAACCATTAACCCCCTCATTTAATATTGATAATAAGTTTTCCCAATATTAAATATTGCTCACATGTGCAATCCCGCATTAAATATTTAAACCAATGTTACATACAACACATAAAGTGGCCTTAAGAATGCTAGACTCATGTGATGCATGCATCCTTAGATTCCCTAGCTACATCATATAATAAATAAATATTACATTAATAATACTATGCAAGGTGTACAACACGCCTATTCCTAACATTCTCCCACTTCTTGTATACATTGCATAAGGGAACAAGGGAACAATCCCTCTAGCCACATATACCATCAAGGAATCAAAGTGCTCCATGTGCTCCATCAAGATACCAACAATAAGAATCAAGGTGACCACCATCTCAAACATGAATGCTCTCATCCTCCATCATGCCAATGCATAAAGATAAGAAGCCATCCAAAGATATGCCACATAATCTATCACAAATAAGCATAAGTCCTGCCTCCAATCGATATCCCAATACACAAACACTCAATCTAAAGGTAACAAGTATGTATTAGTAGCTATCAAGATATAATCACCGTAGCTGAAAATATCACCCACAACAAATGCTAACACATCCAACTATCCATACCTTAAAGGTATATAAATCATAACAAGTGAACCTCATGCCATCAACATATACAACCCATAACATGCAATCACAAGCTCTAAGTGCCAAACTTGTCATATAATGAACATACACATCCAAGAACTCCCACTACATAGGAAATGTCAAATCTGAAAATGATCAAGGCATCCAAGATCCACCAATAGCAACATATAGAAGGTGTAACCAACATTATGTAGTACCAAGGAACATCCACAATGATATGCAAATTACACAAACCAATATGATGCAATACATCTCTCACCACAGGTCTCCATAGATCTCCTAAGATCTCCACACCCAACAAAGGAAAGAGATAAAGGAACATCCATTTCGTCACCAAGAACATTGAACAACACAACCACAAACATAGTGATCATCTTAGCTCCACACAAGATCTCAAATCCAATGTCATGTGAATACAAACATCTAGGAAGAAAAACACAACCAAAGAGAGAACATACAAATCAAAACCTGTAGCATTTCCTTCTACACATACCTCTAAATGATAAATTGCGATAAGTATGATCTCCTCCATAAAAAACCAAAGAGAATAGTGCAATCCACATCTAACCATTACCAAGATGTATGCATCTCAAACCAAAGGAAGATCAAACCCAACCCATTCCCAAACCAAGGGAATAATCCCAATAACATCTCCTAAATTGAACATCAATGAATGATCTCACGATGCATAAGAAGATAAACATGCCAACATCCCTGAAAATAACCCTCCAAAACTAGCAAACCATAGCTCAAGATCCATATGCATGAGAAGATAAAGCATAAAACATAATGCATCTAAAAGTAACAATGGGCAATACCTCTCAAATGATAAATTGATGAGTAGACCATGAGTGGGAAATGAAAATGCTCCTCCAAGATATCCAAGTCATCATGAATCACCTAAAAATAATCTCCTCATAGGTCCATGTTGAACTCACATCCAACCAAGGTGTAGGCTCCTTGGACTTCCAATTGAAACCTCAACAATGAGTAACCGCATCAACAAATGTCTCTAATCACAAGAGATCTCCTAGGCTCACCTATGTCTTCAAATATCCATGAGTACCTATAACCAATCAATCCATGCCAAACTCCAAATGCAACATAGTACTATCATGAAGCTCCCAAGTAAATGATCAAAGTACCCAATACCAAGAGAACCAACAAGATCAATGTCAAAACTCCAATATTCAAAATCAGGAACACATAATGACATCATGATCTCACATCTCGAAGGAAGATCCTATGCTCCAATGAACATATCATGCACCTGTATCATGCCAACACTCTAAACTAGTAATCAAGAGTGCATCCTCACATAATACATCACCATCCTATCAAATAAGGATCACATGTCAAATGACAAATCATGACACCTCAACCAAAGACTAAAGAGTCCTTTATGGCTAACCAAGATGTCAACATCTCCAAATCACGTTAAGATCATCCACCACCGAATAGTGAATCTACATCATTGCCACAAGCTCCCACTGAAACGTGATACCAAGATCTTCATGGCAACATGATAACCAATAATTACCTTTGACCATATCAAACTTTAGGTTATGGGCTTTCTGCAATAGCTTCAGTACAGTAGTACTTACAGTTTTACCTTTATTTTATAAAATTGAAGCTCAATTACCAGAATACATGGGTATGGGCGTGGGGCAACTGTTATAAAAAACACAGTGCAGGGGTATGTGGGTATCGGTACATTTGACAGATAACTTTTCAAAAATCGAAAAACCAGTCATGAACAAAAAATCATAAATGAAAGCAAATCGTTCCTCTTATATTTCCTTGACTATGTGATAATTTTCATTGCAAATATACACTGAACAAACCTGTATTTTCAAAAAAAAAAATTAGTGCTTTCTTTTTCTGAATCTTGTTAATGTGTCTTTGTATGCACTTCAACTTTGCTGCTGGTTCCTATCTTTGAATGAGGGGGGATGACTTGTATGTAGTATTTTGACTTTAAGAGCTTGCTTTCTAAATTTCTTTTGTTCTTATATCACCAGAAATTCATTTGAGGAATCACTAGATGACCCCTCTCATCTCTAGTCACCTCCTAAGGTACAGAGAATTTCCTTCATGCATTCCTGTTAAAGCCATTCAACCATCTCCAAAATAGGAAACTTTCCCTATGGTGCACATCTCTAGGATTCAGTGAGTTGAAGTTTCATCAAAAACAAAAGAAAATAAAGTCAAGCTTAGAAGTCTCCAAGATAAACCTGATCTAAGTGTCAAAAGCGAACATAAACCTGATCTAAATGTCAAAAGCGGACAGAAAGACATTAGTATGAATAGAATGGTTGACATACCAAAGACTTTACCATCCTTAGGCAAACAACAGTGCATTTCTAAGAAAAATTAGAGCTGCAGAGAATTGATTGAACATTGTAAAGAGGAATTTTGTAGTGTATTTCTCATCATTAAACAGGAAGACATTTATAGGAACACAATGGTTGACAACCAAGATTTTACAATCATTAGGCAAACAATAGTGTGTTTATAAGGAAACCAGAGCTTGCAGAGATTTGATTTGACATTGTAAAAAGAAATTTTAAAGTGTATTTCTATCAACAAGATATCAATGGAAAATGAGATTAAAATCTTATCCAAGGTTAAAGAAGTAATAAGATGCACATTCAAAACACAGAAAAAAAAGGAAACTCTAGTTTGAACATTAGTTCCCTAATACTTTCTTTAACCAGAATTGATAGAGTGAAAAAAAAATTATACTAGTCTCCATAAAGACCAAAAGTGGCCAATGGCTTTGGGGATTACATTGTATATAATACATTGAGTGCAGAAGCTGAGTACAAACTCCAAGATGAAACAAAGTTGCATATCACATTGCACTCATTCATTTCTCTTCCAACAAGTCCTCCTCTGCGAGAATATAATCACAAACGTGTAAAAACAAAGAAACACAACTAAGAGCACCATGCCTGAACTTACACTTATCAACTAAAAATGATTTGCTCAGTTCAGTTGATGCATCAACTTGAATTGATTAATTGATTTCTGTTCGTGCTATACTCTTTCTGTGGCAGTGCAATGAACTTTTGTGTTAAATGACAGAAACCAGCTCGACTAAATATTTTCTATCCAAGCAAAAGGTTGCAACTGTAAGAGTAAAATGAAAATACTAGATAGACACCTGTCTGTTGAAAAACAGAACTCACAGTGCCCATCCAAGAGACATATGAGCACACTCTTCCAACCAAATATTTGTGTCCACACAATAAGACAGCTCTGCACCAAATCTCTTTCCTTCCTTTATATCAAGGATGCTACTGTCATCACATCCATTTCAATGGGGAACTCAAAGGCCAATTTGAGCAACAGTTTCTAACTTTCATTCAATCACTGTAGCAAACTGCTAACTTACTGCAATCTAAAACTTTATTGGCTGAGCCAAAGCTGATAAATCATAAAAGCAATAGCTTCAACCAAAACATTAGCTTTCCTTTCATGCATTTAAAACCCTGTTTGTCAGGTTCTGTCCACCTGAATAGGCGATCTGTCCATAGTTGAAAGTACTTGAGGCATTGACATCCCTCCTGATAGCACAATCTCTGCACACGAGCATTTGACATTCAGAAGTAATTTAGTAAAACTAAAAGACAATTTCCAATCATTTCCTCTTTAATTCACCACGACACATCAGCAACAAGAATCTGTAACATGTGCAACTTAAATGAAGTACAAGACTAAATGGTAAATACATTTTCTTCTAACATGTCCAGTAAATAATGATATTGGGCGCAATTACACAGTTATTTGCAATCATAACCTTATTCATGAAATCTTAAACCAATACAATCAAACAATGCGTGGAGAATTTATTGTAAAACTAAACAGTAGTAGAAAGAATCTTTTAAATAACTAGACATGCTTTTGATATGCCCTACAGACTGGTTTGGCGTGAAGTTTGTCAAAAGTTATCTGATCTAAAATAAGATTTCAACATATGTTTCCCATAAGGCAATTGTGTCGGTGCATTATTTTATTACTTGCATTTAGTTATTTACTTTATCACATATATGCAACTACCATAAGCTTACTTAAGTATGCATCTACTTAGGTAGGTTTCATTTGCTTTGTTAAGTTACTAATTATGTGTCCACTTTGATTTGAGGTAATCAATGATACATCTTACAGATTGGTTTGGCCTAAAGTTTGTCAAAAGTCATCTGATATAAAACAAAATACCATCATTTCACAATTCAATGTATATTTCACATAAGACAATTGTGTTGGTGCACTAATTTATTTCTTGCATTTAGTTATTTACTTTATTGCATATTATGCACCTAGGACAAGCTTACTTAGGTAGGTATCTACTTAGGTATATTTCAGTTGCTTTGTGAAACTAATAATGGCATGAATACTCCTTGATTTGAGGTAATCAAGTGCCACCACCACCTCATCAATCCTCAATTGATAGCAATTAGGTGCCACCTATGTATTTATTATTTGAGTAACTCATCTAATTGAGAGTGATTGAGAATTAACTCATGACCTCTTGGACATGTGCCATCTTCACTCGTGAATCCAAGAGGCCTATTTATTTGTACTTCATCCATCCATTTGGTGGTTGCATTGATAATTATAATCCTCTATTTTAGAATATCAATTTCTATTGCATTTTGTAACCTCTGTTGTGTCTAGGCTTTCTGCTATTGTAACTTTCTTCTATCATCTAGATCCTAGGAACATGTGCTCATTGATTTGGGTTCCCATCAAATCTTACATGATATCAAAGTTGAATGGTGGGTTGAAGCCTATTTGATTCCATTGATGGTGTTCGGGTTTCATTTGTGGGATTGGTGCAAATCCTTGTTTTTAGAGCTTCCTGGATCAGACCAGACCCTGCCATCATGATTAGAATGCCCAAAAACATAATAATTGACTATCAAATCATTGACTTTAGAGCACATTACCCAAAGCTCTATAAATATTCCTCAACTCCTGTCATATAGACCGTACTTTTCACTAGCACAAGCTTTGTGTATTAATTCCAACAAACATTTATAAATTCTATGGATTTTCTTTTTTGACTTCATAAGTTATTTTATTAATAGAGGGTACAAGATGTACCCCATACCTACAAGCGCATATAGGGCCCTCTTTGCCCCATTGCGCCAGTTGAGGTACATGCTGAGGTCAACACACCCCCATGGGCTCACCTAGCAATCATGCCCTTCCAGGTAGGGAAAACTCCACCAGCCAACATCTATACAACCCACAAAACTAATCTACTCCTCGGGCAAAATATATGAGGAATATTCCATTCTATACAAACATTCCTCAAGCACAAGCAATTTTTTATCCACCTACAACGATTTTCAAAATTCACAAAAATAGTTTTGACATTTTCCAATGGTTTGGACCAACCAAAAGTTGGTTTTAGATTTTTCAAAAGATTCCTAACATATTCTGTGATCTTTGCTTAAAAGTGGTTTCAGGGTGGTGGTTTACTAGCCATTGGGCAGTAAAAGGCAATTTTTTGGTTTTCTCACATCAACCCCACATCAATAGAAATGCTCCCAATTCTAACTCCTTGCCAATGGTGTTTTGCTTTTGACACTTAAACTTCATGAGCTCCATTCTCAGACATCCAGGGTCAGATTTCAGTGTAATTATTTTATCTACACTACTATTATGGTGGTTTTGCAGTGGTGCAATCCATTTATGATTTTGGTATCTGATTTTCCTAGAAATCACAATTTGTCATAGGTGTTGTTAAGCATTCTCATTTTGCGAACTTTTGAGGCTCTATTTGAGCTTATACAAAAGAATTTTTAGGTGTCTATTTTTCTACAGTGGATTATTTTCCACATACTTTCTATAATGTCCCCATTTTTACGACGTCCTCTTTCGGCTGGGTTGATTCAGGTACACTTACTAAAATAGTAAGTGTTATTTTTAGCAGGGGGTCTATCATGTTGCTTCGGTCTCTGGTGAGCCTTTTCAAGCGTTTCAACTTCTCACCGGTTCAAGCTTCAGGGCATTATTTACTATTTTTAGAACTTACTAAAAATAGTAAGTCAATTAGGGTTGACCGACTTGGCAGGTTGGTTCTGGTCAGGCAAGTCATGTTGCATATTCTGTTGATAAAGTCACTTCGAGGGAATTATTTTAATATTTGAGTGTTAACCTTGGGAAATGTGCTTTAAAAAGTAACTTTATAATATTAAGTTTCACAAAAGGGTCATAAGGGGGACTTAATTAATAAAGTGACCAAGGGGCGTCTAGTCTCATGACTTGTGGTTGTTTTTAAAAGCTATATTATATTTTCTTCCTTGGGTGCCCAAACTATGGAGGGAAATATTAAAATTAAAGTTTAAAATCATTTGCTGGAGTTTGGCGTGAGTTTTAGGTGTCTTTTTTTACAGTGGATTATTTTTCAGTACTTTCTTATGGTACCTTCTTTTTTTTCAATTTTTTTTAAATCCATAGTTTCAAACATATTAACTTATTTTGGCATCTATTAAAAACTAAGATCAAGACCACTTTGTAGATTTTGGCAAGTGGCAATTGTTTTCACACTATTTATAAAGTGCCACCTTTTCTTTGCAGGAGGGATCTTTTGGTTAGATGTTATGGGGAGGTCTGTTGATTGAATCACTTGTTATCACACTATTTATAAGGTGCCACCATTATTCTTTGTTGGGCAGGCGGGAGGGTGAGGGGGGGCTTGTTCATCATGGGTTTTAGTCATTAATTCCACGCATTTGTTGCCTTTTTAAATAAACAAAACTATAAGTCTTGGAGGAAAGGGATCCTAAAATATTGTGAGCGGAAGGAACTCTTTCCCTATCCCTATGGACTCACTCTTGAACTATGTGGTTCTAGGGAGAAGATAGATTGGGCAAGCAAGAAGCTATGTCCTTAACATCATTGAGATGACTATTACTCTAAAATGTATTATGTTACAATCATATTAAGTGTCCTTGTATGCTTTGGCTAAATGTTTGGGAGTTTCTTGGGGATACAAATGATCTTCCAATCTCCAACGATGTCATCTTGGACAAGTTTGCACCCAACTATTCATCTCCTCCAATACATGTAGCTTCAACAGTTGTTCATACTCAAGCATCTAATGTGGACACATCATGGAATGAGTAGTGTAGTCACATGACATGCACTAAGACTCCACCTCCACCTACTATTTCCACCAAATTGAATGTTGATTCATCGAGGACTTTCAATGATTTTGTTCAACAAGTTTATATGTTTTCTTTATCATTGGGATGTCTACTTATTAGATATACATTACATGTTTGTAGAATATCATATTCAAAATTTTGATGACAACATTGAGAACATTTGTCTCCTCTTTGATGATAGCTCCTATGGAGTTGCATCTCCTTCTCAAAATGTTATGAAGGTGCATTATGACCCTTCTATTCTTTCTCCACCTCTACATGCTTCTATCTTGGCACATCTTGCAATTGTTCTCCTCCTCAAAATGTTATTAAGGTGCATTATGACCTTCTATTCTTTCTCCACCTCTACATGCTTCTATCTTGGCACATCTTGCAATTGTTTATCAGCCCATTGATTTGACTCCATCACCATCAATACCTTTTGTAGGAGTACCTAATTCTTCTTGGTTCAAACCTCATATCTATGTTGAGAGCCATTCTTATATGGTTACTATTCCTGAATCTTGCATGGTACTTGGTCTCATTTGTCATGTTTACCCTTTTCATCCCACTTTTTGAGTGAGAATTCAGCAAATTGGCAGCTCAAGGTTTCTTTCTTTTGAAATAAAGATGCATCATTTGTTGTAGAGGGTCCTACTATAGCACTCATGATGTGACTATACGTGCCTATATTCTCTTTCTTCTATGTAGAGGCATTCACAGGTCTCATCTTATGGGTCTCTCTTTCTTCTCATTTGGTGAGGGGCTGGTGGAGGGGTTTTTATTTTCTTCCGGGGGGACATATTCTACATGGGTGCCTAACACGGCTACACATTTGTTGGAGCTTATTTGATGCATTGTTTTTACTTCTTGTATTTAATTATTTACTTAGTTGCATATTACACACCTCGAATAAACTTAGGTAGGTTTTATTTGCTTTGTTGAGCTAATAATGACGTGTACACCTTGATTTGAGGCAACATAATGACCCTTGGCTAAAATATTCATATAAAACACTTAGATCATAATTACCCACCAAAACATTTTGACAATAGATTGCAGATATAGTAAGAACACAACAGATTTGCACACATAATACTGATTGGAATTAAATACTTTATTCAGATATTTCATTTAAGTTCGATTTTATTATAGATGATTGCAAAGGTTTACCTCTACATAAGTTTCAAATATATTTTAAAAAAATACCAAAAATGTTGAAA
Organism: Sequoia sempervirens; assembly: GCA_007258455.2. Taxonomy (NCBI): domain Eukaryota; kingdom Viridiplantae; phylum Streptophyta; class Pinopsida; order Cupressales; family Cupressaceae; genus Sequoia; species Sequoia sempervirens. The sequence continues at coordinate 149,713,612 of VDFB02000013.1, read as the reverse complement.
TGCTCAAAACAATGAAGTCCTCTGAACACTTGAAATTCAAATGCAACCTCCATATAAAGTTGTTCTCAAGAATCCAAAAGGGTTTTGTCCTCCGAACTCCAAGAAACCAATGGGGTTTTGTCCATTGATCTCCAAAACCTAAGGGTTTTTGTCCTCAAATCCAATAGTGAAACACAAGTGCTCAAACTGGTTTATGGTTTCATAAGAATGGCTAAAGATGCAAATTAATGAAACTACCAACTTTATATAGAGGTTGAACTCCTAGCATGGGCCCGAAGTTTACCACCATTTCATTACATTCAAATTTGAAACTATTAATGGTGTCCTTGGCTAGCCATGATGATAGATGAAACTCTCCATTTGAACAACGAGGTATGACAAAAGGCATGTCAGAAGGTGAGGATCCAAGGAAATACATACTTCAAGGATGTAATGGCAAGAGGGACTAGGGAATTGGGAGTTAAGATGCCGAGTAAAGAGGTAGGGAGATTCCCAAAGGTTTGGGGAAGGAATGCATGAAAGAAGAAGAGAGGGTCAAGAGTTGGGAGAAACGAATACATTGTGCCGCAATGTAAGGGAAGAGAGAGTTTAGGAACACACAAACAGTTAGGGAGGGTGAAAAAGGATCAAGGATCAAGGAAATGATACAACCAATGCGATATAGGGCACAAGAGACAAAAAGGCCTGCAAACATTAGTGAAGTTGATTCGGGATTGGGGTGTTGGATTACCATGTGATATGAGAGAAGACTTGAGATCTTGTCGAGGTTTGAGAATCCTTGATGCGGTCACCTGTCATGCCCCTGATTATGAATTAATTCATTATGAAAAGGCGGTGATTCCTTAGCTCCGTGATTATACTTTATGATAACAAATTAATAAAGGAGTTTATATGCAGAAAATAAGAGGCAACAGTTAAATAAGAAAAGGTGGCATCAATTAAGTTCTACGGGACACCTCCCTTCATAAGGACATCTCTCCCCATATGGTCGCCCCTCTTGGGGATTTACAAGGTATAAATGTGGAGATCGAACAAGGGAAAGAGGCATGAGATCAAAGAAAATATATCTGCACACAGAAAAACAATTAGATCAGATCAGAATTAATTATCTGCACTCGGCAGACAAGGGCAGAATCAGCAGTTAATACATTTGCTTCTGAGAATATAGCAGTCTTATGTTTTAATGAATATTGCGGTATGCTCTATCATGATTATTGTGTATAATGATATATTTATTATTATATAATCTCTATGAATCTGGATATATTTAGTGTTTGTAATTCTTGACAAGCAACCATGAGGAGTGGGGGAAATACCAACAGGGTGAGCAGATACTAGATTTCTTTCTAAGTATGCCATTCCATGTTGGATGCCCGTGTGTCTGCCACTTGGGGCCAAGGGGTGAGTGTCCGCCCTTGGGCTTCGAAAGGGGAATCTACGGGCCTCCTATTGTAGCTCCTCCTCACCCCTCCACCCCCAATCTCTACATGGGTTGGTTGTTGGGATGTATTCAAGGAGTCTCCATCATAAGAAGGATGGATAAGGCAGCATGGATAGGGAAGGCAGTTTATCCACTAAGTACGCCACCCCATGTTGGATGCCTGTGTGCCTGCCACTTGGGGCCAAGAGGGATGGTATATCCACTCTTGGGCTTAGCATGGATAGCTTCAGGCGCCTTATCATGTTTCTCATCCAAGTCCTATTAGGATTAAACTTCTGCTATGCATTATGGATATTGTGTAGTTTATAAAATAATTATGTATTTTTACAAGGTTTAAATAGATAAGACATTTATTATATATGTTTTGATCATATGAATTATATTTACAATATTGTCTAGCATGATTGCAGGACCTAAACCAAGTTTAATATTGCTTCAAGCATATAATTGGTTAGTTATAATCCTAACTACATTAAATTTTTTATTCTAGGGCAAGATTTAGGGCAATCCCAAAAGGGGACATTACATCACCTTTAGGCATGATAGTAGGAAAACAAGCGAGAGCCTACAAGAGAGTAGGGAAAAAGAAATGGGGAAATGGAGAATGAAAGTAAGGCATGACAGTATAAGGAAGTTTCAAATCTCACATAGGTCTAGAAAATGACTCAAACACCCTTGTACTTAGGATTTGGGGTGGTACAAGTCCGCCTTTCCCAAAATTTCTTGCCCTCAAGCAATACAAATTTGGATGCTCCAAGATCTATAGTCCTTCCCAAGTAGGATTTTTTGCAAATAGATTTTTCTAACAAATCAAGTACTCTATAATGCTTCTATTCCTCAACTTCTTCACCTTGTTCTCAATAACAATATGAGGCACCAATATGAGCTTTCCCTCGTCATCTAAGGGTGGCAATTACTTTGAAGGTGTGACATGTTCAAGGGCCCTCTTGAGGTGAGACACATGGAAAATATTATAAATTTTGAAAATATTATGAACCCTACCATTTTTTAGTAATTCCAACTCATGCAACTTCACCACTTCTCAATATCTTGCAAGTCCCATAGAAGCATGGTTTGAGCTTTTTAGCCCCATTATTTTTTATGGTGGTTTCCTTGTAAGGCTACAATCTCAAAAGGACCATATCTCCAACATTAAATTATCTCTTTGTGCTGTTATGATCTGCATAGAATTTATGTTGATTATGGGCTTGCTAGAGGTGATCTTTGAGTGATCTCAATATGTCATGGCTACGCTCCACCAAGTCAATAGTTGTTGACACTCTACTATCTATGAACGCTAAATCAACAAAGGTTAATGCCATAAGTGGAGACAAACTAATAGACATATGGTGGGTAGTGTTGTTGTTGTGTTCTCCCAAATGCAAACCACTTAACCCAAGTTGATAGCTGATCTGAAACATAGTTCCTCAAGTAGCTTTCAACGCACTTATTCGCTATTTCTATTTGTCTATTTGTTTAGGGATGATAGCTTGTGCTAGGAGTGAATTCTACACTAACCAAATAAAATAATTCCAACCAAAAGGAGCTTAGGAACCTACTATCTCTATCATTGACAATATTTTTAGGTAATCCATGTAGCCTAAATACCTCTCTAAAGAATAAATCTACCACCTGATGTGCTTTGAATTTTGAAGAAATGGCAAAGAAGTGTGCATACTTAGTTAAGCTTTCATGACACAAATGCAATTTTTTTCCTACAACTTGGAGAGGCCTATGATGAAGTCCATGGATATGCTTTCCCACTTATAATTTAGTATAGGCCATGGCTGAGGCAAAGCCTACTGAAAAAAATGTGCTTTATTTTGTTGTCAAGTCTTGCATTCTCTGATATGTTTGAAAGCATCCCTCTTGAGGTCCTTCCATGAGAATCTTTCTTTGATTTGCTTGTAGGTCTTGTAGTATCTTCAGTGTCCTACTAGAGGTGCATCATGGAAAGTTCTCAAAAGATTTCTCCTTCATTCTATATTCAAAGACAAAGAAAATTTTGTTTTTGTAAAGAATGAAATCATCTACTACTACAAGATTGTTATCTCCCACATTCCAATCAAGAAGGTCAATAGCAAATGCATTTTTAGCATCTTACCATAATAGAGACCTTCCAATCATAGAAGTAGAACATAGAGTAAGCATCCTAGAAAGAGCATCAACAAATACCATTTTTTCTTTCATGTCACTGTCTTCCGCTTCAAACTGCTTGCAAAGCGCTAAAAAATTCTTCAAATTATTTCTGGGTTTTATTGCCCTATTCATCACCTTTCCGAAACATTTTGAATTTTGAAATTTCATTAACAAACGAGAAAGATACTGCAGTTTTACTGTGACTGTGTCATACTGTATAAAAAATGTGATTTTAAAATCAAAACCATATATTGTTGCTCTTACCAACTCGCCTATGCAGCAGTTTGGTTCAAATAAGAGTCTTCATTCTTCCATTGACATTCAATCTTCCATGAAGGAGGCTCAATGGATTTTCACAAGCACGAAGATGATTATTGCTCTGATATCATGTTGGAATAGAGAGTGCACACAATAATATTATTTCATTTCATTATAATAGAGAGTTTCATGCCATTTTGTCGCATTCAAATTTGAGACCATTAAAGGTGTCCATGGTCGGCCATGGTGATAGATGAAATTCTACATTCAAACGGCAAGGATCTAAGAAAAGGCATGCCAAAAGGCGGGGATCTGGGGAAATGGATACTTAAAAGATACAATGGCAAGAGGGACTAGGGAATTGGGAGTAAGGATGTCAAGCAAAGAGGTATGAAGAATTTTGAAAGTCGAGGGAATGAATGAATGAGCAAATAGGTGGTGTTTGGGGATTTAGAGAACTTGATATCTCATGCCATGATGCGAAGGAAGAGAGTCTAGCCACAAACAATTGGGGAAGGCGAGATAATCAATACCACGAGGATCAAGGATCAAAGAGATGATACACCAGATGTGATATGTGGAGCAAGAGCCAAAAAGGCCCACAAACACTAGTGAAGGTGATCAAGGATTTGAGTGTAGGATTACCAAGTACCATTGACCATGGAAGAAAAAGACTTGAGAACCCATCAGGGTTCAAGGATTGGGGATACTTGATGTGGCTGCCTTCAAGCAAGATGGTAGAAAAACGTGTAGGGGCCTACAACATAACACGAATGGGAAATGGGGAATGAAATGAAGGTGTGACTGTACAAGGAAGTCCATAATCCCACCCAAGGTAGGAAAATGACTCAGACACCCTCATACTTAGGATTTGGGACATTACCAACAATCAAGCCCCACCACTACCTCATCAATCCTTGATTGACAACAATTAAGTGTCACCTTTGTCTTAAATAAGTTAGCTTATCTCTTAACTGGGAATGATTGAGAGTCAACTCGTGACCTTTTGGATATGTGTCATCTTGACTTGTGCATCCAAGAGGCTGATTTATTTGTACTTCATCCATCCATTTGGTGGTTGGGCTGATTACTGAAATCCTCTATTTTTGAATAGCAATTCATATTGCATGTTGCAACCTCTCTTCTGTTATTGTAACTTTCTTCACTCACCTAAATCTTAGGATCATCTGCTCATTGATTTGGAATCCCATCGAATCTTACAAATTGCAATACAAAAAATCCACTAGGAAAGTAAAATAACTCAGCATAATAATGCACCAAAAAGAAGCCACAAACTATTATTATGTGTAGATGGAAGCAAATAGGGCTCACATAACAAAACTTGCAAAAGAACACCAAACTATTGATAGAATTTGGTGACTTCTGAGTAGAATATTTTTAACACATTTTAATTGAAATGTATCTAAAATAAAGGTATTATATCTTTCACTTGAAATGTTTGAAGAGGAACTCCTCTGCCCAAAAAAAAAATTCTCATATGCAGTACCAAATATGAGTGAAAGGAATTATAGCGCTTTAAACTCTTTCTTAGCAAATATCAGAACCCCTGACAGAAGTTCCCAACTTTGAATCTAATGTTGGTAATGTTCTCTGACGTTTCCATGGAAATTCATGGATGCATCCAGCACAAGTCTCAGATATTTGTGGGGTTAGCATTGGATTCAGTTTAAATCATAGGCAAGAAATCTTATTATTGAAATAATTGTTTGAAACATAGCAAATGCTAGTTTCTATATTCTACACAATATAATATATATGCTTATCTACACAAATAATTGACCGAGTCTTAACATCCTTGAGTTGAAAAATTCAAGAAACAAAGTACTGGCCACAACTTATAGTCCAGTTACTCTCTGGTTTCTCTTAAATCTACAGACAAAAGCAGAATAAGACAATTCTTGAAAAGGGATCTCTGACCCTACCAGGATGGCTCTGTGGTGACAAGAATTTCCCAGTTCTCTTCTAAAGGTTTAATCAATTGCAGTATTCCTCAAATAGAGTATCTAGATTATATATCTAAAAGTAAAGTTGAGAAGATTTGGATCTTTAAATGGATATATTGATGCTTGTTACATGAAAAGAAATCACAATAGTTGTATTATGTATAATTTCCAGTATCATACAGACTTAGACTAGGTTGATGAATTCAAGTGCCTTACCAATGCCTTCACGTACAGACAAGTTTGGTCTGATCACATCTCTTGAATTGATTAAAAATATGTCTCCAATGTATAGGTGGTTTGTAGGAACATATATACAGAAAAGCTCCTCCTCACCTATATCATGCTGAAATTACAGTATTAATGACAAACAAACATTTCAGACGACATCTCAATGAAAAAATCCATGTACCCAGGATATTAGAACAACAATAATGGAAGTGTACAATAATGTCTAGAAAACTAGAATTGAAGTTCAAGAAAACGACCCAATCAACACAAAGAACAAAATTCTACATCTTAAATAGAATATTCCAATAAAGAATAAATCCACAGAGTACAAATATTACCTGTAGAACAACAGAGGAAGTAATAAATCCAAAAGCATATTCTCCCACACGTGGGTGCCTTATGATGGCCACTTCTTTGAATGCCTGGGTATTTCGATCTGTGTTAAGATGAAAAAACATGTGATATGAATATAATCTCTACACTTTCAGCCTTAATGATCTGCCTAGTTATGTATTACAGGAAAAATCCCTTCAACCCTAAAATGAAGAATGACACAGTAATCATTACCAGGTGATATAGCTGCACTTATTTGTTTGGAAGCAGAGTAGATATGTTTGACAAGTGGCATTCGCTTAATGATCCACTCTCCAAACCCCAGAACAGAAGCCCCCATCCATGATGATACAGAAACCCCAACCAAGAAGATGAAGATTAATGAAGTTATAAAACCTAACCCTGCAAGATTAAAGAACATATGCATTTTCCTGAGTTCAAACACACCAGCACAAGAGAAATTATGGAAGGATAAACATTTTCTTGTGATCAAGAGATGGGTAAATCTTCTATTAGGAGAGATTGTAACTCACAAAATAAAAGGCATAATAAAAAGCACAAGTTACAACCAAATAATATGCAATTAGTGTTCAGTTGATTTGTTCCAAACTAATTATCCTCATATTTATTTTCTTGGTTCTTCCTGGTTATGTGCCATTGTCTATGTAATACAGAGTTGCACAGAAACGGTTATGTTTTGAGATATGGATACAAGTAGTTTTCAAGCCCCCTAATACACATTCAGCTGGAAATGGTAAGTGGTAACTGTAAAAATAAACACATATTCAATTATTCATCCATCTAAGATTCTAAATGCATACAAAGAAAACACTGAAAATATTTATTTTATATATTTTTTCATTTTTGTTTTATATTTTTAGTTTATAATATTTCTTTTGTTATATCATATTTGTCTCTTTGGTGATTTAAATATATATGTCAATGATTTATTTTTTATGTTCTATTTCTTTTGTAATTTTTGAATACTTTTTTATAACCCTAAACTAGACGATGTGGTGCTGTATCCATACATATTGATATGCCCAAAATATGGGCTCATCTATGCATAGAAGCAATAATCGTTAAAAAATTGTAGTAAATTGTGATTTATCTTTTCTCACCTCCCACACTGAGTTTTTCCCTAAAAAATCAGGATCCACAGTTAAATCACAAATGAATCCCAATAAAATCATGATCCACAGTTAAATCACAAGTTTCCACCATCTTTTGGCATTTAAAAAAAAAAATTAGGCATTTCTGGGTTTCTTCAAATTCTGAGACAACTTTTTTCTGGTTTTCCCTCACACGATTTTTCCTTAACACTAACCTGATCTTTTCCTGTTTTACTTTTAATCCTGATAAATGAAAAAAATCTATATCTTTTGGTTTACCGAGTTAATTCTAAACAAAGATTTTTGCTGCTGTATATATAAATACATTTCGATATGATATCCGTGCCATATCTAAGAGTATCATATCCATATATCCAATATATGAACACATGTATCTGGGGATGGCAAGGGTATGTGGCAACTCGAATGTAATAAGCTCATTAATAGTGTATATGAGTCGAAATGCATTTTTTATTAGGTGCAGTGGACCTCAGGATTATTTATAATCTAAGGTTAGTTATGCTACCACTCAATCACTCTATCTTGCTTCAATCCATTCATTTGGAGAGCCATTTACAATAAGTCAAACTAAAATGTGACTTCAAGTATGACCTCAACTTGGAACTACCGTCAATGATAACTTCAAGATGACATATCATATTTAATTGAGTTTGTTTGATTAGTTCAACTGTCTGTGTTATGAGTTAACGTGCCAACCAAGTGAATCAATTGATAGTTCTGGAATATAGCATCCAAAGTAGAATTAAAAATGATTTAGGATTCAGAGTTAACTGATAAATTGTGAGGTGTGCATCTCATTTGAAACAAGGTAACAAACTGAGTGCATAGGAAAATAGAACTATAGAGTAAAGAGGAAAATGAAAGGTTGTGATAGTTGGTCCTTCATGATTACCACCATATCTAATCATATTTCTTTTAAATAAAGAGCAATCAAAGAAAGTCCATGGACTTTCTTCATGTACTTTCTTCTTCTCAATTAATTAAATTGTCTTATTGATTGGGGCTCAAAAGACCTCCTCTAATTTTGACAGATTAGTACTCGATTGCACAAATCAAATCTCTAGTTGATTGTGTGAGGGATAATGATAACTCCAAAGTTGTGAGAGGCAATCATGATGACAAGAGTTCTATTAAAAGCACGACTGCTAATGTAAAATAGCTGTGTTGCTGGTTAGGCTTCTGGTTTGGTGGTTTGCCTATTTGTTTCCCATGATCACTACAGCTGGGTTTGGTTGTACAAGACACACACTTACACCCATACACCCACTATAGAGGATAGTGAGGATAGGGCCCTTTATACTCTTGCTAAAGCCCCTAATGTATAAAGGTTAAAGGTGTTGGAGGGGTGTCAACCCAATGCATCATGTTGCAACAAAGTTGCACAGATCAGTGTTGTGTGAGGTCAAAATGTGGAGGAAGCCCATATGTAGTTACTAAAAACAAGCACCACAACAGCAAAATTCATAGGATTTAACCTAACAGCGAAGAAAAAACACCATAATCTGGTTGGATGAAATCCATCAGATTTGAGGGGAGTGAGTGAACCAATGCAAGGAGCAGTATGAAAGGCCACAGTCAAACCGCAACTGGTAGCAGGTGAAATAAATGAACAATGCACTTGATACAACCATCAAGAGCCAACATCTGAAATTCAACACTCAGGGTATGCCAGAATAAAATGTGAAAGAGCCAGATCTGAAAATACATGGAGTTGGAAACAACTCTAATAGCAAACTGCTTTGACCTCACATACAAACTCATCTGCATGCTCTTCATTAATATAGAAAAAATGGATTCACAAGAGTGGCAATGAGTTCTAGCTGGAAAAGGCGAAGCAAATGCAAGATTACACCTCAATCAGTTCTATCATACACGCAATCAGGAAAAGCTCTAGTGAAGAAGGCCATTTCAAAGGAGAGAGAATATTTATAGGAATGGAGAGAACTGCAATTGTCTTTCATCATCATTGCAGATATACAGCATGCCAAACTTGTACTGCAACAGCTAGACCAAAAGATTTAACAAGATTTGGAAAAACTTCTGGAACAATCTGATCTTAGATGATAGGACAATAAAGATCGTTAAATCATCAACAAAATAATTACAGGATTCGCATGTAAGCTTATGATTGTTCCTCACAGATCTACATTCATAAGTAAACCAAAAGATTAAACAAGTCTTTGCAAAATCTCACCAAGGACCTGTGATATTAGAAAATAAGACAAACAGACAAATTAATTCATGCCATGTACATATTATAAAGCGGGAAACTGCACTAAGGAACATCATCACAACTCAGTCCCATCACAGAGATGAAGTCATTGCAATACTTAAATCCAAAGCTTCCAAGTCTACACAACACTAAGAGCTGAGAAAGCTGCTGCCCAGCTACTTAGGTTAAATGATAAAGCCAAAGAGGCAAAAATCAGGCTACAAAAAACCTTTAACGGGAGGAAACATTAGAGAGCAAGAAAGATCTCATTTATCATTGTAAACTCTACACAAAACCATGAAAAAAAATAAAAATTGTTACATAGTTACGATAATCAGATTTGATTCACAATACCAAGAAAATCCACATACGCAATGTCAACATACATGCAAGTATTACTCACCTACACATGAACCCGCTAAAGGAACCATATCTAGCTCTCTAGCATGCGCAATATGGTTTATAGTCCATAATCTACATGCCCATTGCTTGCTTATGCAATGCAAATGTTCAAGATGCTTGAGGGTATGACCCGGTATAGTATGATAACCATGGATTACTCAAAGCAATACATCAATGACACTGAAAATGACAATTGGTCAAAAAGTCTTAAGCACTTCGTGATCGTTTATCTTAAAAATAGTTTAAATTATCCAACTCAGGCCCTACCCTCCTTAGCTTGAGAATTTTTTCCAAAAATGTGTCCCAATGTTGACATTTAGTGTTCTATTATTTTTTAAATATAATAAGCAATCTCAAAATCGTAAGAGATAAACAACAGAATCATCCTATTATGAACATCATATCAAGTTGCCAATGAAAAGGATTTAAGATGAGAATCTGTGATACATGAATTCAAATGGTTATAACTAAAAGACACTTTCACAGTACAAATGGGCTTGACTGCCACGAATGAATGAGGTTACACATAACATTTAACCAATATCACCCAGCATGCTAGACTTATTCAGAATGGCGACATACAAGCTCATATAGTACCACATCACATCAATTCAAAGCAAGTAGGTAAAGCTCTAGCATATTCAATATTTTTGACTAATTTGCTTAGAGAACAGATTGATTGTTTGGAATTTACTATTAATTTGAGGGAGATATTATTTCTACTCCTACCATGGTAGAAACAAAAAGATATTCCCAGATCAAAGACCTAGTCAATGCTAAAACTCCACCTTAAAGAAATTGATCAGATGACTAGCTCATTGCATGAATTTAGACAATATGCACATAGCTGAAAAACAGAAACCACTGCAACAATTAATTACAATGAGAAATGGAAAATACACAGTGAGTATGAAATCGTTATAATCCTAAAAACGGTAGGCATTTGGACTAAACGATTTAATGAACTTCCTATTACTGTCTAAGCTTTTGATTTTTGTGTGGCAAACACCCACCAGAAACCTAGACACAGGAATGGAGGTTTAACAGCAGGATAGCAAGGTTGAAAGATACCTTGAAGATATCCAAGCAAATAAATAGACTAAAGCTGAGGTTTGAAGTGAACGTGCAGCTCATGATGACAGTTAAAACTCCCATATTGACATCGGTAACCAACTCCCACGAAAGCTTAAGGGTAAACCATGTCAAATGAAAGGTAAAATAGACATATCAAGACTCATGGATAATCTGTTGGTAAGACTCCTCCACAAGATGATGGAAGCAACAGAACAGAAACATATAAGGCTAAGTTGGATAATTAAACTCTCATAATATTGCTGGCAAGAAGTTAACTGGGTTCCTGAAATGAGCACAGTGGGCAATTTTGAAATACAAGAACAGGCATTTTGGAGCAACTGGCATAATATGGAAAATCAGCTCATAACAAACAGAAATTCAACTTACCAACAAAAAAGCAAAATGATAACAAACAATTAACAAAGTTAAGAGAGAAATGGTTTAAGCAAACAAAAATGCCAGCAGGGAATACCAAAAAAGAGCATCAAGAGGCAACCAATTATAAACCATAAGCTTTACAAAGGTGAGTAAAGACAGGTAGTCACTGTTAGTCAAATAACTGTAAAAGTCAGAACACAGTTCCTTAACAGGCAATAGTTACTGACAAGCAACAAGGAAGCAATTGGTGACCAGGTTAGCCAACCTTAACAGACAAGCGTGCTAGATCATGTCAAGTATACAGAGGATGAAAATACTTGTCTGTTAAAACAGTGCTCTCATTGGGCACAGACTCCTTCAATGAAAGAGGACATCACTATCACCTTGGAAGCTGTGAGTTCCAAGTTGCAGAGTTGTACATTGAAATACAAACGGGTGAGTAATGTATCCCCTAAAAGAAATATCAAGTGTAAAGCATAGATTATGCCCAACTGTTGTGATGTTGCTCAACCGTTGTGATGTTGCTAGATCATGTCAAGTATACAGAGGCTGAGAATACTTGTCTGTTAAAACAGTGCTCTCATTGGGCACAGATTCATTCAATGAAAGAGGGCAACACTATCACCTTGGAAGATGTGAGTTCCAAGTTGCTGAGTTGTACATTGAAATACAAACGGGTGAATAACGTATCCCATAAAAGAAATATCAAGTGTAAAACATAGATTGTGCCCAATTGTTGCGATGTGATGCTATTATGATAATTTTTGGTACAGCATACATGTATATAATTGAATTATTATTTACAGGAAGTAGACCTTAGATGGAATGGCATATCAGCACAAAAGTAAACTAAGCTTGAGTAATACAGTTAGATCAACTAAATCTTGACAAATAAATTTATAATTTGATAGGTATATGCTTAATAGAAAACAGAACTTACGGCATATCAGCATAAAAGTAAACTAAGCTTGAGTAATACAGTTAGATCAACTAAATCTTGACATATAAATTTATAATTTGATAGGTATAAGCTTAATAGAAAATGGAACTTACACTTTTTTAGAACATGGTAATATGAAAAATATGTTCCAACTCCCATGATAGAATATTAGAAAGGAATGTTCAAAGGAGTCACTTTGGGATAAAAACCATGGCACTCATTATACTGAACAGAAAAAAATAGCTTACCAAAAATATTGATACCAAGTTGGGCATAGATAGGCGAGAAGAATCCATCCACAAAATGAATGAACCACCAAGTGATGTAAAAAGTGATTGCTATAGGAAATAGTATAACACTGCATAAAAAGTCCAAGGAAGTGTAGTAAGTATACAAGTATAAACCAACAGTGGAAACCAGAGAGGAAACAAAATAAAAGAATTTAACAAATATTTTATTTTCAACACTGTCATGGCTGCCTACCTCATTAGGTATTGTCCTAGACATGCAAAAGATCTCAACTGAGCATTGAAGTGTAATTAACAACATTAACAAAATATATGGCTAATGATATAATAATTGCATCCATTGAATGAAGGGAAACTTGAAGTATGGTCAAGTGTGACCATATCAAGTTTCCAAGCCCACTCTCCTGTTCTCTAAAGCTCTGCCCTTTTGTCAAATGAGATGAGTTCAAATGGTAAATCACAAGAACTTTCACAATGGAAATCAGTGTTCAAACCCCAGGAACATGTTACATGCTTAAAATTGTACAAAAGTTGAATGTTGAATCAGTTAATCTACCACATCCAACACTAGGTGCAGCATACAGTCTACCCCAACAGATGAGGCTAGGCACAAGTCTTGGGTGAATTTGACAGAAGAGATACCCCTCGATCATGGCATCTAAGACCAAAATCACCCCAGAAGAGAATATATTAAACCTGTCAAAAAACTGTTTGCTTATATTGAAGCTTTATCTGCAGGATCTGGTAATTTTTGTTTTGGCAGAAAATATGTCCACTCTAGTATTACCAGATTAAACAATATTATTTGAGAAATTTATAGACTGACAGTATTCTTTGGGATGCTAATGCATCGTGGCAATAGAGTTTAAGATGAGGTTTCTGAACTGTTTCCACATAGAACAAGGAATTAATGCAGTGGAACTGAGACAACTTGTAGTTCTATTAAATTGAAACATTCCATAGGCAACTTCTTATCTTAATGGAAATGGCAAGATTCCTGCAATTACTCATTTTGTCTTGTTAAATTAAAAAATTTCCTTTCAAATACAATTTATTTCCCATTTGCTCAAATGGCCTTGCAAAACAAGCTATAATGTTACAGAATATTCATCTCAAAGTGAATTTCACCCCAGTTCAAAATAGCATAATAGTTCCTGAATCATTCTTGAGAGTACTGGTAGTGATCAGAACTGGCTGAGGATAAGGTCACGTTTCACTAAACCATGAAAAGCTGGAAACAAATCTAGAATAATATTATTTGTTTTTATGTTTCAGTCCTACTCAATTGATCTGGATTGCAAGTTTTCAAGGAAAAATATAATATGTGCTTTTATTCAAGGCAACAAAGATAGTTTGTCCTTCTTTAATCACAGACCCAATTTGGCATTAATGCAGCAATATTGAAATCAGCTGTAATTCTATTCAATTGAAAGATTTCTGCAATTACTAGTTTTGTTAAACAAGAAAAAATGCCTGTCAACTCAACTTGTTTGCTGTTTGCTTCAATGGCCTTGCAAAGCAACCTAGAATGTTACAGAATGGCATCAAGACATGAAATTTCACCCAGATTCAAAATCACATAATCAAACATACAAGTTCCAGTCATTCTTGAGAATGCTGGTGGTGGCTACAATTGGCTGAAGATTAGGTCACTTTTATCTACCATGAAAACTGAAAATTAATCTAAAGTGGTAAAGTTGCCTTTATGTTTCATTGACTTGATTGTTCCGGCAAGCACGTTTTAAGAGAAAGATATATTCCATGCTTGTTTCCCGACAATACAGATTGTTAGTTTACTCCTATTTGAACATAAACCTGATTTCGTTTTGAATTTGTGTGACATTATTATTTGAATCAAATAACCTGCTGTTGCTTTTGGAATTCAGCTACTAATGCTGTGAGCATGTAATGAAGAATGTACAGAAGCACCACAACCATTCATCTAAATTTAAAAGGGTACTATTAAATGACCTACAAAATGTGACAAAAAACTCATAATATGACACTAATTTATGCTGCTTCAGTATATTATCATGACTGTGACCTATCAACGCATGCTTCTGAAATGTTCCAACACATTTTCTGTCTCAAACTTATTCTCTTGAAAGGGTTTCTTTCAGGCAAACACACTAACTCCCATCTTTATCTGCAGAATAGGGTTTCAGACCTGACATATTCTATCAAAATTCAAATGTCAAACTAAAAGGGCATGCCTGCAAGCAGCTCGCCTTTCATGAGATGACAAGATAAAATCAATAAAAACATGAATGTGGTATTGAGGAGAATGATGTTACTCAAGGTCACACTTCAATTTAAAGGACAAGACAGTCTGGAAAACAAGGCCAATCTTCAATCTAAAGGGCAAGATAATCTGGAAAGTAGGAAACACTTCAATCTAAAGGGAAAGACAATCTAAAAGACAAGGTCACACTTGTCACACTTTCATCTAAGGGGCAAGACAATCTGAGAAACAAGGTCACTTCAATCTAGAGGGCAAGCCACAAGACAATCTGGAAAACAAGGTCACATTTCAATCTGAGGGGCAAGGTAATCTGGAAAATTCCCATTGTCAGGTGCTAAAGTAAAAAGTAAATTACAAACAACAAAAACTATTAGTTTGGATCATAATTCTTACCATCCACTCATAAACTTTTTTGATGCCCAACTCCGCAGCACCTTATAGAAAGCCTGGACAACAAAAACTTTAATATAAGATATGGCGTAATGAAAACCAAACCCCCCATAATCTTGAAAGCAGGTAAGAACAGTAACTAAAAGTTTGCTATCATGTTATACAAGAAACCATAAAAACATTTTCTGGTATTGTTTTCTAGGTCCATTTAGATTTGTAACTATTTTAATATTTTGTTTCCTTTCACACTAGACAAGAATAGCATCGATTTAAAAAATAGGTGCAGAGTGCAGACCCTTTTGAAAGGCAACAAATACAAGAGAGCAATGCATCGGGTGAAAGTAGATTCAACAACTCCAGCAAGAAATTATATTACATCAATTTGCACTTCCAAAACATTTTTCAAAAACAAACTGGAATGTGGAAATTGTCAACTGCAATTTCTTTTATGTCTATTCACACAATCATTCACATTGCCTACAGGCTTCATTATGTAAGCAACATGGATGGCAAAAACAAAATCATGTAAAAGGTATAGACAGAAATAACTAACACGGAATTCCTGTTAAATATTTTGTCATTGATGTCAAAGGTACCTGGCACTGTCGTGACTTATCTGGAGTTTTTCGCTTCTCATAAGTGTAGCTGTAGATGATCATTCTGAAGAAGATGTGTATTGCATTGCTCAGAAATCGCCTTATGCCTTGCTGCTTCAGTTTTCAGTCTGTGTGTCTTGAAGTTTCAGAAATACAAGCTTGGCTCAGAGTATGCCGATTTCTTCAACAAGCTTTGTAAAGTGTTATGATCCATATGATATACAAATAGAATGCAAAAATCTATATCAAATGTGATAATAGTCATGAGTCTATGGATTCAGACGTATTTTTTGTTTTTAAAGAGTGTTATTTTGTAATGCCTGGAATATGTATCTCGACGGCCTGTGGAATATTATGGATGCAGTATCATGTTGAAGAATATCAGTTTATGGGGTGGCTCATGTTGAATTTATTTTTCCCTGGCACGTCTATTTCTGGTGACGGCTTATGGTCAGTGATG
>VDFB02000013.1:149658117-149697074 GCA_007258455.2 Sequoia sempervirens | reverse complement strand
TTTTATAATCCTCAGACACAAGCAGAATTTGATGCTAAACTTGAAGCTGAAAGAATCAGATATCAACAGGAAAATGATCAGATAATGGAGGGTAATTAGAATGAGTTGATTAATAATTTAACCCCTCAAGAAAATTATGAGTTCTTAACTCATGAAGAAATAGAAACACAGTTGGAGTTTCACAAACAAGAAGTAGAAAGAGCAAAAGGAAAGCATGAACCAAAGAAGATCCAAATGATAAAGGAAATCCAAGACTTCAAATTGCAGACAACCCAAATTGATGCTCAGCCAACTAATCTTTCAAAGTATATACCGCCTCATAGGTAGGGAAATAATAGTGCAGGGCCTTCAGATCCATCAAAGGCTCCTAAGAATCAGATGGGAAATCAATACAAGCAGCCAAACCATCCACCGCATATTTCCTCACAATATACAAATACTCAACCACCTCATGGTCAACATTATGTGCCAAATCCTCATACACAATTCAATAATCCGTTGTACCAATATCAACACCCGCCTAACCCTCCCCCTCAGCAATACACAACAATGATCAGACAGTTTGATTTAACATGTTTTCAATTATATCCTTACCCTATGGATGGTAGTTGGAGAAGTCTTGTTCCTAAGTTTACAGGTAGTAGTGCAATTACTGTTGAAGATCATTTGAGGAATTTTAATGCTTTTATCCAAGATTTGGATATACCATATGAATATTTACATATGAGGTTGTTCATGATAACACTCACCGAAGAAGCTAGGGATTGGTTCAATAGCCTACCAACAACTTCTGTTGATTCTATCCAAGAATTTCAGGATCAATTTCTTGAATAGTATGGAAATCCATGTGCACCAGGTGCTGCTTTACATGAATTAGTATGGATTCAAAAAAGTCATAATGAGTCAATTTATGATTTTAACCGGAGATTTAGCAAATTACAGAATAAGATACCACCTGGGTCAAAGTTGCCAGACTTTGCAGCATTGAGTATTTATTTAAATGCATTCGATCCAAAAATAGGGTATGAGTTAAGAAATAGGTTTCCAAGAGATTTAGCTGAAGCCCAAAAGATAGCACTAACCATTGAAAACAATAGGAAAGCTATTGGGATGATCAGTAAGAGATAATCTTAGGGTTCCTCAGCAAGTCAATAATTATTAGTACAAATAGGAGAACATGTACAGAAATGAGAGGCCTAGGTTACATGGCATGCCTTACAATACAAATTGGAAGGATGGAAAACTTGAAATAGATAGACCTAGGAACAAAGAAACACTTGATCCATTAAGGAAGAAGGGAGCGTATATGGTCAATACTAATCTCTGGTGTGAAGGTTGTGATGGGCCACATTGCCCAGATCACTATGTTGTAGCCCAAGAAATGTAGGAAGAAGGAATGTTAGCGAGTGACAGTGGAGAGGATCACACAGTGTACTTGACCTCAAATACCTTTCATCCTGCTGAGGAGGAGTATTCATCTTTAGAAGATGAAGGTTGTGAGTACAATGTTTCAAATCAAAGGTGCAATGTCCACATGGCTGAACAACAAGTTTTTTTTATTCTGAAGAAAGTTATGTAGAACAATACTCTATTGAGGTGCCTACTCAATGCGATATAAGGAGACCCACTGAAGAGGAAATAAAGAGGTTAACCATTGCTGCAGTTGAACAAGCAAAGAGCAAGTATTGGTTAAGAAATAGGACAGTGAATGAAAAGGAAGGTGTTCCCAAGGGAATATTTATGAAAGATAGAGAAGTAACACCAAGACTTTTGAAGAGAATAGAAAATAAGCAACATGATAAGAATGAATAGAATCTTTTTCAAAAGGAGAAGGATAAAGAGTTACACAAAGAGAAGCAAAAAATTGATCAATTGAGTAAAAGGGAAAAGGAGGAAAGCAAAGGAGGAACATTGGAGCAAAAGAAAGTGATTAAGGTGGAAAGTTCTTCTTTTGACTTCTCTCAGGCTTTATCACAAGTAAAAAAATTTGTCCCATTGCTCGAGATGATGAGAATTAAGGAGTATAGGGATAGTGCAATTCAATTGATATCAAATGGAAACGAGAAAAGTACGAGTTTTGAAAATCAAATGGCTACTAAAATAGTTAATAAGCAAGAGAAGGTGATTGTCCCAGAAGTATGTCTAAATGATGTATTGGTAAATTCCCCACAAGTTGATCCATTTTTCACCACATTACACATAAAAAACAAATTGTTAAGGAATTGCATGATAGACTCTGGCGCCGCTATCAATATTATGCCAGTTGGAGTTATGAAATAGCTTGGCATGTGGGTGGATATTAATGTAGGGAAGTGCTATGCAATGGATAGCATGCATGTTCCAGTAATGGGTGTTATGAAAGATGTTGAAGTCAAATTAGTTGCTTATCCTCAGGTGGCCTATAATAGAGATATAACTATAATTGATACCCCTCCTCAATTTGGGATGCTTTTATCAAGACAATGGACAATAGCAGTTGGAGGAAATGTCCAATTTGATTTATCTTATGCAACGATTCCAGTGAATGTCTAGGAAGTTAAGTTGTACAAGGAGCCAAGGATGAACCGAATTGTAGATTGTGTACCTCAAGATCAAGTCAATTGCTTTTGTGATATGGATCTTGGAAGTTTTAAGATAGAACCAACCCAACCAGAATTAGTCAACGTTGATCTAATTGATAAGCATGTTGCAAAAAACTGTGATGGTGTGTGGAAAATGTACTTTGGTGGAGCATGTAGCCAAGAAGGTAATGGAGCAGGAATAGTGTTTGTTTCACCTAAAGGAGTTACATTTAAATATTCATTTTTTCTGGCATTTGAATGTACGAACAACATAGCAGAATATGAAGCTTTATTAATGGGTTTGAATATGGTTGTGTAAGACATAAGATTAAGCTGCTAACTGTTCTAGGGGATTCCAAGCTAGTTGTTTCTCAAGTTAAATCAAAATATGCAGCAAAACACAAGAGGTTGAAGCAATATAGGAATGATGTATGGGATACAAATGAGTTGTTTGATGCTTTCTCTATTGAGTGGATAGATAGGTTGAAAAATATAATGGCAGACTTTTTAGCCAATGTTGCACTAAGAAGAGATGACATTACATTGACTGGAGTGTCTCAGATCGAGTTCAAAAAAAGACCCGTTGTGCCTGACAATATATACAGTTGGCAAGTTTTAAATGATGGTGTTGACCTCTTGAAATTTCTTCACTGTATAGATCAATATGAAGCTCAAGAAATTGACTTCAATGCCTTTGTAGAAGAAGTAGATGGAAAGCAGACAGTATTCAGGAAGGAGGTCTTATAGCTTAGAACTAATAAACTTCCCAAAGGGCTAGTGGCATTGGAAATGGTATATGATGGAAGTGATCGGTCCCTCATGAAGCAGACACCAGTCAAGAGGGAGGATATTGAAGAGGTCAACTTAGGGACTAAGCTAGCACCAATAAAACTATATATTGGAAAGAAAATAAGCCCAACAATTCGAAGAATGTTGATTGCATTATTGAGAAAATACAAACATGTGTTTGCATGGTCCTATGAAGATCTTAAAGCATATAGGGAGGATTTGTTTCAACATGAAATCCATTTGAAACCAGAGGAAAAGCCATTTAGGAAAAAGAAAAGACCTATTAACCCAAAATGCAGGAGGAATTGGAAAAGCTTAGAGATGGGGGTATCATCAAACCAATCAGGCATTCAACATGGGTTTCGAATCTGGTTCTTATGAGGAAGAAGAACGGGGATATTAGATTGTGTGTGGACTTTAGAAATCTAAACGTGGCATCTCTCAAGGATAATTATCCTCTACCTAATATGGAGGTTGTACTACATAAAGTAATAGGGTGTGTGCTGTTATCTATGATGGACAGGTTCTCTGGTTACAATCAGGTCAAAGTCAAAGAATCTGAGCAATACAAGACAACTTTTACAACCCCATGGGGAACATACGTTTATGTGAGAATGTCATTCGGTCTCACAAATGCAGGTGCAACCTTTCAAAGAGCTATGGATGTAGCATTTACAGACTTGATTAATGCTATCCTGGTAGTACATCAAGATGGCCTTACTGCTTATTCAAAAAGAGTTGAAGATCATGTAGAACATTTGGAAAAGGTATTTATTAAAGATTTAGAATATGGTATTAGTCTGAACCCTAAAAAATGTCATTTTGCAGTCACAGAAGGTAAACTCTTAGGACATATTATGTCAAAGGAGGGGATTAGAATAGATCCTGAGAGGGTTGAGGCCATAGATAAAGTTCCTATTCCTAAAACTGTCAAGGCCATCCAGTCATTTTTTGGACTGATCAACTTTGTTAGGAGATTTGTGTCTAATTTTGCTGAAATTATTAAGCCCATGTCAAAAATGTTAAGGAAGGGACAAAAAATAGATTGGACTACAGAAGCATTAGAAGCTTTTATATCAATCAAAAAGGCCATCAAGGAAGCCCCTATCCTTAAGTCTCCAGATTTTTCAAAACCCTTTCAAATATTTTCATTTGCTTCGATGCATACTATAGTTGTTATCATGTTACAGAAGAATGAGGAAGGTCATGAGCAACCTATGTCTTTTTTCAGCAAGTCATTGCAGGGGTCAGAATTGAAATATGATATAATGGATAAACAAGCATTTGCATTGGTGAAAGCCATAAAAGCTTTTAGACCATATCTTGTTGGAGCCAAAGTGAGAGCTTATGTCCCTCATGCAGTTGTTAAATATATTTTGACACAGTCAGAGGTAACTAGAAAGAGATGCAAGTGGATTAATAAAATTCAAGAATTTGATATGGAAATACAAATCACCAAATTAGTAAGAGGTCAGGGTTTGGCCAAGTTGATGGTGGAAACAAATATTGAAGCAAATTAAATTTGCAATGTCAAAGATGAAGAAAATGCAATTGCGAGTATTGAGCATACTCCTTGGTATGCAGACATCATGTATTACCTTAGATACATGGAATGCCTTGAAGGACTAAATGATAATCAAAAAAGAACTCTGAAGTTGCAAGCGTCAAAATATGTGTTCATGGAAGGTGATTTGTTTTGGAAGAACAGGGACAGGATGTTGTTGCTATGTTTAGATGTGTCACAGGCCAAGCACGTTTTAAGAGAGTTGCATGAAGGGGTCTGTGGAGGCCATTATTCCGCAAAGACAATTGCACACAAGATTCTCAAGGCAGGTTATTACTGGCCAAAAGTATTTAATGATTCTTTTTCATACGTAAGAAGATGTGAAGCATGTCAGAAGTTCTTAGGGAAAATGAAGTATCAGAGAGCTTTACCACTCAGACCCTTGCAGATTGAAGCTCCTTTTCATCAGTGGGGAATTTATTTTATTGGGGAGATACAAGAGAAATCAAGTGGAGGACATAAGTGGATACTGGTAGCTACTGATTACTTCACCAAATGGGTAGAGGCAGTTCCAACCAAGCAAGCAACTAGTAAAGTTGTGATCAATTTTTTAATGGATAACATTATTACCAGCTTCGGTACACCATTAAGATTGATTACAGATAATGGGATGTGTTTCAAATTAGATGAATTTAAAGACTTTTGCAGTACACATGGTATCACTGTTTCTTATGCAACTCCTTACCATCTGCAAGCTAATGGTCAGGCAGAGTCCAGCAACAAGAGTCTTCTAAAAATCATAAGGAGAATGCTGTGGGAATAAAAAGGCTTGGGATTCAAAATTGAAGATGGTTGTGTGGGTTGATAGGATAACTGTGAAAAGGGAAATTGGAAAGTCCCCATTTGAATTGGTGTATGGAACACAAGCTAGGATGCCTTTACAAAATTTGTTACCAGTCTACAAATTTATCCTTCAGGAAGATATAGATATTCCAGAACCAATGGAGGAAAGAATGGAGCAGCTGGCTGAACTTGATGAGATAAGAAGAGTAGCTCAAAACTAGAATATGAAGCTACAGGCACAAATGAAGTATTTATTTGATAAAAGGGCAAAAGATAGAAAATTTGAAGAAAATGATTTGGTGCTAATGTGGAATGTAAGGTGTCAGGAGAAGGGAAGACACGGGAAATTTGAAGCTTTGTGGTTGGGACCCTTTGTTGTTGTTGGTAAGAAAGGGGAAGATTCATATTACTTAAAAAATATGACTGGTGAAGAACAGGAGTTTCCTGTACATGGGAAATTCTTGAAGCATTTTTTCTCTTGAGCAATACTGAGGATTAAGGGTTGCCAATGCATGGACAACTCTTGAAAATCCTCTCAAAAAAAAATTCTCCATGAACAATAGTTTAGGAAATAAAAAGGAACAAGAATTGCTAGTACATGGACAATCCTGTAATTCCTTCATTAAATAAATCTTTCCATGTACAGTAGTGTAGGATCATGTTCATTTCCACTTCCATTCATTCCATCCTTCTCACTATTCCATCACCTTGAAGTTTGGTCTGCTCTCCCAGAGATTTGGATCCTTGCAATGATCTCACAATCATTCATCCCCAGACGGAGCCACTGTTAGAACTATAAAATTTTGAAAATTTTATGGTTGTATGTACCCATAAGTTTCCTAAGAAGTCCATACCATGAGTACAAGAATCCTCTTTGCATAATTTTTTTTTCCATGCTTTAGTTTGTTTTAGTCATTTGGTCCCATAGAATTTTCCTAACCCTGAGCATTCGAGTGTATAATTCATATTGGTGTGACATGATGCGGGTCTCTCCGATCCATAAAGCATTTTATACTAACGTATGTCTTTTTGCATTCTATCAGCAAGAGATCAGGATTGTCTTACCGATAAAATTTCATTTGGTAATACACATCGGGCAGACACAGTTCGAAGTCTCAATGAAAGAAATATCCTATCGGCAAGACAATACTCGTCGGGATAAGTCATATCGAGCCATCATGTGTCTTACCGATTGAAGCACAAAGAACTGTCGGGGAGACTTAAGTCATCAGTGTAACGTCCCGCAACATTCATCCAGTATTGCCAATAAAGCAATGGTAGATTTCATCGATATCATCGAAATGAGTTCATAGAGTCTTGCTGACTCCTTATGTCACACTGACAGAATTACATTAGTAAGGACTTAGCGAAATTTCTGGTGAGAATATTCATTAGCAATAGGAATTCATCGGCAAGAGTTATAGCAATACACTTGAGACTGAAAGGATAACTGTCGGGAAGACTCATAACATCGGTATAACTACAAGACAACTTGACGATAGAAGTGAAGATATAGATAGGCTATCGGTGAGACTCAGAACATTGATGAGACTGCAGGACATCGCAACGATATATAGTTTGTGGTAGTCGAAGAGACTCAAGGCATCGGTGAAACTACATGATGTCTTTGCAGGTTTCTGATGAATGTTAGTTAAAGCCTGAATAGATGGATTGCCCAGGATTTGAATACGAATGGACATGACTTTTCATGTGGCCAATATATAAATACCCATTTTTTACAGCAAATGAAAGAGGGCAGCGAAGGAATAGAATATACAGTAGAACACAATGTCTTACATTTTTTGAGACTATGATGCATGTATAAAATTATGGAGATATCAATGGAAGTATGTTGATTTGGTGGCATTTTTTCTGGTTTCAATTGTTTGTTGTGTTAATTGAAAGTATTGTTGAAGTTGTCTCCAAGGTTGATGTTTTCTAATTATTTAAACTAACATATCAAGGATATTTTTCAGTTTATCAGTGCACACTTGTTGCATTTGTATGGTTTGATTAATTGGTTCTTTCAAGGAAAGATTAAATCCTTTTAATCAATCATAGTAATTAGGAAATCTCATTTGGATCACTAAGAAGAACTTGGTAATCACATTCCTGCATGTTTATACAAGTTATAAACTTAAACCTATATGCCAAACAATTTGAGTATTTTCCAGAAAGAAGTTATTCATTTTATATTTTTATTTGACTCTATGTACCCAATAAGGCACTAGTCTCTACCATTTCATTATTAGTTTCATTTATTTTATCATATGAACATATTAGATTCTAGCCTCGATATTGCTTATACAATTTATACTAAAATAAAACTCATTTATCCACTCTCATTTTCCAGTGTGGGTAAATTACTTTAGGAAATAAACAGGAGTCAAGTCTGCTTCATTGTTGTAGGTATACCCGCCTAGTTCTAGGAACACCTAAAGAGAAGAAGGTTCAAATTATTTGGCCTTGTTTGTTACCCTAAAACGTATCAAGAGATTGGCAACCTCTTGAGGCATTTTGCCTGCGTTTTTGAGAGCTAACACGACATCCATATAAAAAATAACTCGCCGACCATGAATCGACAATCTAAGGATGTGCCACACGTCCTCTAAGGTGACGGTGGCCTCACCAATAGGAAGGTGGAAGGACGAGGTCTCACTATGCCATTTGTCGGCAAGCGCTGACATCATCCCAAGGTGGGTCCGCACAGGTGCTGCATAAGCAATGTACCATAGTCTCATGTCCCGCAGTTGATCCTGCTCCCTGTCGCTAAGGTCTCACAGGTAACTGAAAATCTCCTACGATCTGTGTTCCCAAGAATAGAGCTCTCTTGCCGTGTCCTGCATAAGGAAAGGTCGCCATGTTAAAAAATTTAAGAAATTTTATGCCGAGTGTCCAAAAAACTAGCCCAGTGTCACTATTTGTGAAGGCGTCGCAGTATGAAATTTGCAAACTATGACATTGGAGTGCTAAACTCTAAAAGAGCACTGCCACAATGCACTTTTCTAAAAAGCGGCGCAGTTTGGAAAAGATTCCCGTCTAAAGTGCACCACCACATCACACTTTTAAATGACCCCGCTAGAGATGGCATGAGTGTCAGAGTTTGCAGTTTGTTTCCAAACTCCAAACTCCACCGCCATGGTGCATTCTGCGATGGTGAGCCAGATTGGACTAATGAGCGGTGCACTTTGAAATCTGAGCGGTGCTATATAGCACCGCTGCAGAAGAGCTAAGTTTAAATGCATAAAATAAGCACGAAAAATGAAAAATGAAGCTCAAGTAAGGATCACTTACCGGTGCCCCAATGTCGGGAGGTCACTGGTATGTCCGGACTTGATCGGAAATGTGCATTGGGAGCTATCGTTGTGACATCTCGTCAGAATATCAGAGCTCAAATCACAAAATTGCTAGAAGGCTATGTGTGAAAATGAATTGAAAGTGACCCCTCAGAGCCTTTTTAAGCTTGAAAATTAGGGTTCTTTGACCCTATTTGGCTATCCTGCTAGGGTTTTGAACTCTTGAACCTATTTTTGTTTGGTTGAGGCATGTTTTACATCGTTTTATTGTGTTTAGACATATTTTTGGCCTCCTGGAGCCTTTTTGGACCTGTCGGGCACCTTGTCCTCTTTTTTCGCGAGATCACCCAAAAATCAAAATTTTTGTCCAATCTCTTGAGGGGCCAGTATAGTAGCATGTTTTCTCTCACTGGGCAGCAGAGGGGCAAGATTTTGAAAATGATTTTTTTGCCTTTGATTGATGTTTGCTATTCTTTGAACCAACGCACAAGTGCATTGCTTCAAAGAGGGGCAAAATGTAGACACGTGAAATGTACTGATTGACATTGTGCATTTGATCCTAACCACTAACATCGTTTCATCCTGAATCATCCTTCAGTCTAACCATTTAATCAAATACCCTTATTTGATTAAATTCATTAATATTCTTCTCTTAATTAAATAAATCAATTATCTAATTAACTCCATCCTTTCTCGAGCATCAAATTAACTAGTCTGACTTTAATTATCCTTATTTAATTAAATAATTACCTAATGGATTAAATCTCTAAAGTCTATCTATTAAATTAAATAAATTAAAACCTTATTTAGTTTAATCTAACATCATCTCTTTTAATTAAATAAATCAAAAGTCCTTATTTAATTAATCCTTTGTCATATTCTTCTCATATTTGATTTAAATAAATCCACAAATTTAAGTCAAATCGGTCACATCATTTAATCCCTTCATTAAATTAATTAACCTTGATTAATTTAATCTCTTATCATGTCTCGTCCTCCATCTTTTACCACTTGTACATGAAAATAGAGTTATTTGATTTATTAAATCTCTATTTTCTTCAACAAGGCATCTTTTAAGGAATATTCCTTAGGTTTGAATTCAAAATCCAAGTAGATTTTGTCCTTCCAACAAGGCATTTACTCCTCTTACAAAGTCATTTTTCCTTGAGCCAAGTGGCATTCAATGCACCTTCTTTCCCTCTTACATGTCATTTCAACAAATTCAAAATTCAAATTTATGCATTTATTGACACATTCTTCAAAACTTGCACATCCTCCATCCATTCACATATTGACAAGTGGCACTTTGTCATTGGCTAATTCTTAGTCCCACATTGCTCCATTTTGGACATTCTTACATCTTCTCATTCTATAAATGAGAGGCTAATCTCCTCATTTTATCATCCATAATTTGAGTAAACTTACTACGCTCAAATATTTAGCAATCTTCATCCATATGTTCGAATTTGTAGCTAGGTTATGCAGATTTTTGTCTTGAAACACCCATCACTCTTCATCAAAGTGGATCACAATATTCATCAAATC
The DNA here is from genome assembly GCA_007258455.2 of Sequoia sempervirens. Lineage (NCBI taxonomy): Eukaryota > Viridiplantae > Streptophyta > Pinopsida > Cupressales > Cupressaceae > Sequoia > Sequoia sempervirens. The sequence goes on along the minus strand of VDFB02000013.1, from coordinate 149,686,536 downwards.
ATCAAATCTAGCATTGGAGTTGGGAAAGGGCCAATTTTCACATCAAATTGACACCAATTCCCTCAAGAGATCAAGAATTTAAATTGCTTTCATAAGATTTAATCTCTTTTATTGATTTCTCATTGTATTGCTTTTATTTTTCCTATTGAGCATTGATAAATGGATTTCTTGAGGAATCTACATTCTAGCTTGCATTTGAATCTAACTTGTTGTTTGTTTATTGTCTTATTGCAAGTACAGGATCTAGTTTCATAATTGTTCCTACGGTAAATTGTTTGATAGAGTTGGTGGAATTACCTTTCCTAGTATTCACTATTAGTGAGATTGATATTGTTAACTTTGAGAGAGTAGGACTTGGGAAAAAGGCATTTGATATGGCTATTGTTTTCATCCTATACAACCATTGCAAGAAAAGTTAAGCTAGCACCAAATAACCAACAATTTTGAAAATAACATCAATGTAGAGTTTCAAAGATTCGTCAAGCGAGTAACAGAGCTATGGGAGCAACCTCATCTAAAATATTTTGAACTAGAGTTTGATATACCATTTAGGATAAAACATCAATAATGAGAAAATTAACAAAAAATCAAAAGTGAATAATACATAATCTATGTTGTAAAGTTAAAAATTCCTACAAAAATACATATAAAACTCCAAAACATTTTCCATTTGTTCTCTAAAGTTTAGTCCAATCAACCAAAGCAAGAAACATATATCTTATTACTATTTAAATCAAAAGAAGATATCTAATATACAATTAAAAAAATCAGCATATGAGCTAATTTGTTAAAGTACCTGTTCTCCTTCAAGTACCAATTCCTTGATAAACTCAATTTGGTCCTCAAATACATACCTACCACAAGTTTCAAAGGAATCTATCATGATAATTTGACCATGACAATATGTAACAATCTAAAACATTCATAATTAAAGACAAGTTCTTTACAAATTCTACTACACATTGATGCATTCTTCATGCTGAAATGAGTGTTTAGAGCTATGATAACCACTTTCATGTCTTGAGGGAATCTCATTGTCTAAGAAAGAAGTCAAAGTACCTTGAAGCAGCAATAGCATTCAACATCGACCATATTTGAGACAAAATTGCATTCATTTTTGTGGCATGATGTGTTTGAAGTCATTAACGGTGTTTTGAGGGCTTTTCTAATTTTATGCGATGACTTCTTCTCTTTGAGAATCTTTGAAACGGTTTTAGATTTCTATCTTTGGCACGAATGTTTGAATTTGGAGTGGACTTTTTGGAGTTATGCGGCCTTTGTAGAATCAAGCATGTGTAAAGGCGTGGAGTGTTGAGTGAGTCGTGATGCTATAGGTGCTAATTACTTAAAAGGAAAAATGAAAAAATCAAACATTTGTTTTACATACCAGGCTATTTACTTACAAAATATGGGAATGGCAGATGTGCTAATTGCTATTTATGTAGCCATATTCATTACAAACCATGATCAAATGCTAGGTAAGCTATTACCATAAGTATAGAAAAGGAAAAATGAAAAAACAAACATTTGTTTTACATACCAGTTGCCCCTTGCTTGATTTTCCACATAATGTGAAAATGAATTTCTTTGTAGATATAAAAGTTATGCCATGGTAACTATTTGGCTCCACAACATAAGAAAGTTGTTTGAAAAGCTTTCTCAGCCACACAATGTTCATGAGTTCCAAAATTAGAAATCTAATAAAAAAAAATTCACTTGACCTTGAAGTTTCAATTAGTATGCTTATAGAATTTTATGTTCTAAAAATATATTCTAGTGGCTTAAAGAAAATAGTGAACAACTGAAAGAATTTCTATTGATCCATTTTTCCAACACAAACCTGTACAAAACATATTAATATCCTATTAAGATCGTTCCACCCAATATTGGAAAGCTTGGATTCCTCTTTTCACCAAGAGAAAGCCAAATCCTTCACCTCCTCATGTAAACATAAGAAAAATTTGTTGTCAACCAATCAATTACTTAATAATAACTCACTTTCTAGCAACACGTAAACATAAGAAATGTATAACTTCATAAAAAGATTATTTATGGGGCAATTTCAAATTAAAAAGAGGTGTACTTTCTGTTGTTGCAAGGAGCTTGATGGAATTATATGGTTAAGATTCTAAACATATTTGATCGAGGAGGATGTAGCACTATGATTGTTTCACAATACAACGAAAATGCACTGTGCCATATTACCACCTTTACTACAAGCTTCAAGAAAATGTTTACCACAAAGCTCTATACTACACAACTCCAACAGTGTCAGCCCTATTCCATATAGATATTCTACAAAGTTTCTAAAAAATGACATAAGGAATATGAACCAACAGTAGGCAAGAAAATGCATTTATTGTAACTAACAAGACATCCTTTTCTCTACTGCATTGGTATATTGTTGTATTCTACTAAAGATCATACATACATGAATAAGCATTACATCCAATCTATCAAAGATTGCATAGAAATTTGCATAATACAACTTTGAGATTACATTTCAAGCTTCTAGCATGGCATCAAATTATTCTTGTAATTTCTTTGTTTAAGCACTTTGATTTGATATTCACATTAGTCATTCTACATCTACTTCTATCTATAACATATTTGATTCCATTTGAAAATCTTGTCCCTTGGATATGAAGGGCCCCAAATCAGTGGTATCAAAGCTCACATCAGCTTCTATCTATAATACATTTTATTCCATTTGAATATCATGTCCCTCCAATATAAAAGGCCCCAAATCAGTGGTATCAAAGCTCACATCAGTTCACAATGATATCAAGCATTCACTATGTATCATAACCTAGTGGTAGTAGAGTTTTTCATTCAAAACCTTTGCTGCATTTTGTATGCCCACTGACACAAGGAATAACAACAAGAAGCTTGGTCTCTAAATTCATGACCCTCCACCCTACGTTCCTTCATGATCTCAACAAATTGAAAACAAATCCATATCAGAGATGTTGACTTCAAAGATGTTTTAGATGATGAAATCAAGTGCTTTACAACAACAGAGTGGTGATTTGGAGAAACATTACACACAAGAAATTGTCAAGATAATTGATCACTTCAGTCAACTTCTAAAGCATGTTCAATCCCATTCATTCATGTTGACTTACCAATGCATATATATTTTGGAGCCCAAACACCATACATGGTACAAGTAAATGTAGATATCCCTATTCTTTAAGGTAAAAAAGATGTTGATACTCTAGATAACTGTCTAAAACCTCATTTTCTCATAAAAGGTGGTCATTAAGGTTTTCATAAGAAATATCACCTTTGCAATTTAAAGGAGTTTCCTTTTCTATAAAGAAATGATAGATTAAATATTGTGCTACGCATGAGGTTGAACTTTCACCTATATATATCAATAATGGTTTTGTCGAAGCCTCAAAAGAAACCTATTATCCTATTGAAACATATGATGGACCAATATATCAAGCATTATTGGCTTCATTGAGGTAATGACCAATCTATTCAAGAATATTTTGATATATTCCATACTTTGACTTGTTAAATAGTCAGGAGTAGGAACAAAATATCATTAGAGGTTCTGAATTCTTTTGTGATCCTTGAATTCAGCAATACAATGCAAAAAAAAACAAAGAATAGATTGTTGTTGAACATAGATGATATGTCTAGTTTCAATCCTTGCTCACATATGTTCCTAGAAAAATAGTTCAGAAATGTATCCCTCTCCTCCATGAATATGCCACATGTTCCTTTTAACTTGTCAACTTAGTGAAAAGATGATTTTTCTTATAAGACTTATCAAGAAGGTGCTATTTCATCTTAATTGCATAAGGTTCAAAATTGTAATTTTGTTATTTTCCTAAAATACAAAAGCAAAATTGTGTTTGTAACAACCCAACCACAAACATTAAATGTTGTTAAATTCAAGCATTTGGTGATGGATTAATCCTAAACCTTTATTGTAAACTCAATGTACTTGCCTCTCTATATAAATGCAATCACTTTCTCTTATAAAAGATAAGGAAGGACTAAAAAGAAAAAGAATTGTTGAAACAATGCCAATTTTTCTGAATCAATACAAATAGAAGTTCATTTGTTGCTATTGTATGAGTTTGTTTTATTGGTTGGATGTGGTTTCCATGGTTCATTTTAACCTTCTGATTATTTAAGTTTCATTTATGATTAATTATTCAGATTGAGAATGCAGATCAAAAATAAGACTCTTTCCACATGTTGAGTTTTAGGTTTCATTTTGCTAACACAAAAGTGGAATTTTTTTTGTTTTAGTATACTATTGATTATGAGCTTGAAATAAGGGGTCAACAATAGCTAGATTAGTCTAATTTGATGGAAAAAACAAGAAAATATCAACCCAACAAGTAACGAAAAATCATGGATAGTGAAGAAGGAAGTTATTCCAATTGATATGAAAGAGTTACAATCTAATTTTCTGAAGGTAAATGATCAAACTCTTGATTTTACCATTCCAATACATCACCATGATCAGTCATATCAGGCTTGTACGATTGTTTTAAAGGAGTCTCAAGATTATCTAAATAGTGAAAATCAAGGTGATACAATGTTATGAGGTGATATTGACAACATAGGTCTAGTAATACAAGTGGAAGAAGACCAACCCAAAAGATGAAGAAGGTATTGTGAATGACCGCAACAATGAAAGGTTTTCAAAACCCCAAAAATAGTAAACAAAATACAAGAAAGTTCTCCATTCCATAATTATTATAATTTGCTATCAGGGGTCGAGCCTGAAACTAGGTTATCTTCTGCAGAAAATGAGGAAATAAAATGGTATGGCCACGACCTAGGTAGAGGAGCACACTTTTTATTTTGTTTCCACATAGAGGACAAACTTTTTCTTTCAAATCATGCTCAAATTGAGTTCATTTAAGAAGAGAATACATAGGATGAAAGCATAGAAACTCACCCAATTTTTGTGTGAAGAGAGGAACCATAAAAACCTGAGTGCCTATGGCCTTCAAAACTCATGCCATGCACGTCCATGGTGGCCCAAGGTAATGCGATATCAACAGAGGAAACAAACATAGAAAAATGCATCAGAAATTCACTCATGGTCGTGGCCTAGAGGCCCTAAATCCTTCAAAAATGGAGTCAAAATGACCCAGAACAAAGAAGAAGCAACTTACCATTAAGTTCCTAAAGGAAATCAACACCAAATCAACATAGCAGTGTATAAAATGTTCAATTTTCAGGCTTGAACCCTAAGTTTCCATGGCGGTTGTGTGCCAAGCTCTCCAGAAATGGCAAAGTGCAAAATGAGGCAAGAAATGTGGAAGTTCGATGTTTTGTGGTTAGTGTTTCATGTTGCCCTAGCTCGCCCTTATATTTTTATCACATTGATTTACAATTAAAGTGCCTTGACTAATACTTTACCTCATCATTCCTAGGTTGTTCTATGCCTTAGGTTTTCCTATGGTTTTGAATAAAAACCATATAATTTCATGCTTTAGTTTCTTTATGATTTTTATAGAAAATCAAGATAGGTATTATACTTGGCCGAGTTCAGGCGAGTCTCATTAGCAGGACTCGGTAGGCATGGTTTGAAAAGTGGAAAAAAATATGTGAAATTTAAAGTTAAAACTTGTTCTTTTTAACTTATTGAGAATGCAAAATGATCAACGCCATGAAGGTTTATATGGTTTTGGAGGTCTTAATTTGGGCTTGGTGGTGGGGACACTGCCCCTCAACCCAGCCCTATATCACAACAGGATATACGCCAGGGCGCTGCCCCAGACCCCTGAGGGGCGCTGCCTACCCCATTGGTGCAAACCCCCACAAGGGGAATTGCCCTCACTCCACTAGATGCTGTCCCTGCACTGCTGAGGGGCCACTCTCGATCCTGCTAGTGTTGCCCCCAGTCTCAAAAGGGGCTGCTGCCCCTAATCCCCATTTGGAGGCGCTGTCTCTGACCTGCCTGTAAATTTCACCAACCCCCGCAAGGGCTGCTACCCCCAAAACCCCTCTCGTGGAGGTGCCAACCTGACCCCACTAGAGGCATTGTGCCTAGACCCCCACAAAGGGCACTACCCCTCAACCCCATTAGGGAAATCACTCTGATACTTGAGATTATGGCTACTGCATCATCTAGGACCTAGCTTAGACACATTCATAGGAAGGATGCAAGCTCCTTTGAGCCATAGAATTCTAGTTATTATTTTGAATATTTTGATATTTCATATTTGTTTGGAACATTTGATGTCATGGATTTCATATTCAATTATTTTAGTATACATTATAGTATTTAACTATATATCTAATCATGTTATTTCCTTGAGTAGCTCAGCTACAATTTGTCTTTATAACTTTATACTTATATGATCAATATATACTTTTTTTAGTGATGAGGACCTTGATTGGGTTGACTAGGTAGATAGAGAGGTTGAGGCTATAGCCATGGTAGAGGAGGAGGCTAAATCATGAGCAAACACATCCACAACTAATGTTGGTGAGGGTGGCATGGAGTCACAAGAAGATACTATGGTTGCAATTGCTACATCATCTAGGACCCACCTTAGATGCCTTCATAGGAAGGATGAATACTCCTTTGAGCCATATAATTGTAGTTATTGTTTTGATATTTCATATTTGTTTGGAAAATTCAATGTCATGGATTTCATATTCCATGAGTTTTGTATACATTTGACTATATTTATATATCTAAGTGTGTTATTTCCTTTAGCAACTCAGCTACAATTTGTGTACTTTATACTTATGTGATCGATGTATACTTGTGTATGTGATCAAATTTGCTTCTATTTAATGATGTTATTGTGTCTTTAAGGTTTATTCAATAAAGTGTGCTTGAAACAAGTTTTAAATCCTTAAAAAACTCTAAATTTCTAGTGTTTTTTCATTTTGTCGAGTCTATGCCAAGTTCGGGCGCCGAGTCCTGAGTCAAGTCACCCTAGCCGAGTTTGAGCTAATTCCAAGTCTCATTACTATGATTTAAATAAAACTAAAATGAATATGAATTAAATATATAATTTAATCATTAAATTATGATTTTAATTATTATCATTTAAAAAAAATTGTGTGATTGTGATTGTGATATTACATTACATTACTTGCACCCTAAGATTTTTTTAATTAAAATAGATCTGCCTCTTGCATTTCTTCCAAACCATTCATATTATTATTGTGAAAAAAAATCTAAATAATGATTAATATTCAACATGTAACTTTTTTTATTATTTATTTATTTTATAATATTTTACAAATTAAATATTACAATTTTTAATTGAAAAGAAGATAAAAAAATCCATTTAATTCAAATGTTGTTAATTCTCAAATTTAAGATCATACTATTATCTTCATATTATCCTTTATTTTTTATTTTTATCTTTTAGTCAAAAATCTTAAACATGGGCAAATTTGTAGATGATTGAATGTAGAAATGAGGTGTGTATAGGGTTGAGGGTCTAATGTATAGGGTAGAGGGTATAGTAGTTGAGGGATTAGGGTTTAAGGGTTGAGGGTTGAGGGTAGAGGGCTGAGGGTTGAGGGTTGAGGGTTTAGGCTTAAGGGCCGAGGGTCGAGGGTGAGGCAGAGGCAGAGAGGGTAGAGGTTGAGGGTTCAAGGGTTGGGGATTAAGGGCTGAGGGATTAGGTAGAGAGTTTACTGGCTTAAGGGTTTAAGGGTTGAGGGTTGAGGGTAGAGGGTAGAGGTTGGTTTAGGGTTTAAGGGCTGGGGGACGTTGAGGGTTTAACATTTAGGGTTGAGTGTTTAGGGGTTTAAGGGTTGATGGTTTAGGGTTGAGGGATTAGGGTAGAGAGGGAGGGTTGATGGATGGAGCGAGGGATGGAGGGAGAAGTGAGATAGAGACAAGGAGAGAAGAGGAGGGAGGGGCAGAGATATATGAGGGTTGAGGATCCAATATATAGGGTTGAGGGTTGAGAATTGAGGGTATAGAGTTGAGGACCTATAGGGTTGATGGTTTAGGGTATTGGGTATTGGGTATAGGGTTGAGGGATTAGGGTTGAGGGTAGAGGGTAGAAGGTTTAAGGGTTTAGGGTTTAAGGGTTTAGGGTTGATGGTTAAGGGTTGAGGGTAGAGGGTAGAGCATTTAGGGTATAGGTTTGAGGGTCTATAGTTGAAGGATTAGGGTTGAGGGTCCAATGTATAGGGTAGAGGGTTTAGGGGTTTAGGGTTTAGGGTTTAAGGTTGAGGGTTTAGGGTTGAGGGTTGAGGGATCTTTTGATGCAAGTGAAATGTAGGCAAGCAATTGAAGGCCAGTGAATATTGGGGAAGTATTTTTTGTTCTAACACCCCTAATCCCTTAACCCTTGATCCCTGCCAGATCAAAACAATTAGGCACTAAATCTAGTGCTAAACCCAATGCTAAACCTGGTGCTAAACTTGGTGCTAAACCCGATGCTAAACCTAATGCAAAACCCGATGCTAAACCGAGCGCTAATTAGCACCTAATTTAGTCCCTACTTGGTGCTAAATTTGGCACTAAACCTGATGCTAAACCTGGCACTAAACTCAGTGCTAAACCTAGTGCTAAATCTGACACTAAACCCGATGCTAAACCCGACGCTAAATACGATGCTAAACCGAGCGCTAAGTAGCACCTAATTTAGTGCCTACTTGTTTTGATCGGCACAAAAAATGCCAAAAATAGCACCGTCACGGTGACTTTTTCAAAAAATTGGAGAAAAATACATTAAAACAGTGGGTGGAAGCAGAAAAGGGAGCTAACCACAAGGATTTGTTGTAGTGTCATCATTCCCCAACATTCCAACTATCAAAAGGGACCCTTTGGGACTAAGTCACCCATCTGAGTGAATGAGTCCCCACCACATGGAACTAAGTCACCCAACATGGTGACTTAGTCCAATTTGGCCTATTTTTGAGGTTTGAGGGAAATTTTGGAATTTAAGTTTATTTTTCCTTCATGTCAGCCTTAGGGATCAAATTAATGGGAAAATAAGGTAGATTACCTATAAATACAAGCCTCTAAACCCTAATCCATAACTCTTTCATCCTATTCATCATTTATCTTCCATCTCAAGTCAAGCAAGCTAGGGTTTTAGCATTTTAAGTAATCAAGATAGCTTTCTAAGGCATTCAAGGGTAGATTCTTCATTCATTGTTGCAAAAAATCAAGATCAAACATCATGGAAAGTATCTAACTCCATTGTCTCATGCTTCATTACATTATTTTTCCATTTTTGTTTAATTACCTAAAAAGGGGTTTGACTAAGGCAAACCCCCATGCCCTAACATCCAACATTTATCCTTCTCTCCTTGTGTGTTTGCAGATTTAGGTATCTTGGAGGCTTAGAAATCATTAAAGATCAATTTTCATAGTTGTTGAAGACATCTCCTTGTTGATTGAGTCAAAATATCCACTAAAAGTCACTTTCAGGCCCGAAAATTAGAGTTTAAGTCGGGAATTGAAGTGCAGACTGAGGGCTTCCGTTTCCCCTTTTGAATTTTTAGAAATAAAAAAGTGGACTAAGTTGCCACTAATGGTGAATTAGTCCCACTGTACATGCCTTTCAATGATTTTTGCAAATTCAGACACCCATTTGGCTAAAACGGGCTCTAGAGCTATTTTTCTATATTTGGGACTAAGTCGCCTAGATTGGCACAAGTGTCCCAGTTGGAATCTGCACCAGTTTTTCAGGATTCTAGACCTTCATGCCATCCTTTTTCAGCCTCCAGGTGTACACATTCTGTTTCATAACTTTATGTCTAGCTTTGTTTGCATTTCTAGGTCATTTATCACATGTTTGCATACAACACTGTGTTTTCAAAAAACTTACATTTCTTAGGTTTTACATTAATAATCACCTTTATTTTTTAGTTTATTGCATTTAGACATCATACTTAGGCATATTTCATCCATCCATACATTAATATTGAGTGTAGACATTAGCATTTTGGGCCCACTTCTCTCCTTTTAGGTGAAAAACCCTAGAAGTACTAGAGCATCTTGGACACCCAAAATCAGTGTCCATAGAAAGAAATGTAGTTATTCAGACCCATTAAAATTTCAATAGAATAACAAAATTTTAATTAATAGTTAAGAATCATAGGAATAGACAAAATAAATAGAACATATAGATATATGTGGGAAAAACCCTTTTGGGTAAAAACCCCACACTCTAAAGCGTAGAATCATTGTATTATCAACAATAAAACTAGTGACAATACAATTGTAGGTTCATAGCCTTATCATGGAGATCACATCTCCACTTTATATTGAAGATTACATCTTGCTCTTCTGGAGAAATCCGACAACATAATCCCTGCAAAAAACTTAGCTCTCACAACTCCTCTAGTATAACACCTATATATATAGAGTATATAGTGCCCAGGATAGAATTTTACTTAAACCCACTCCCATGCATGGACATGCAACAAGAAAGGCACTACATGCAAAAGCAGGCAATATGCATATGCTAAAAAGCACATGTCAAAAATTTGGGCATCCACATTCCAAGTTCAACTCAACTAGGAATAGAAACTTCATCCTAACACAACTCAAATTGCAAATAGAAAATTCCAACCTTGACTTTTCAAAGTGGGCACCGACTTCCTCAAAATTAGCAACATGCCATAGTTAACTCAACATATATATGTGGGGAAAAACCCTTTTTGGGTAAAAACCCCACACTCCAAAGCATAGAAACATTGTATTATCAACAACATAACTAGTTACAATACAATTGCAGACTCATAGCCTTATCATGGAGATCACATCCCCACTTTACATTGAAGATTACATCTTGCTCTTATCAAGAAATATGATAGCATAATCCCTGCAGAAAACTTAGCTCTCACAACTCCTCTAGCATAACACCTGTATATATAGAGTATACAATGCCTATGATAAAATTTTACTTAAACCCACTCCCATGCATGAACATGCAACAAGAAAGGCACTCCATGCAAAAGCAGGCAATATGCATATGTAAAAAATCACTTGTGAAAAATTTGGGCACCGACATTCCAAGTTCAAACACTCACAACATATGCAAGGAATTGATTTGAATCAATAGAATAGATTGGATGCTATTGTGGTTTGTTATTTGGGTTAGGTGTGGGTTGAGTTGGTAGTTGAGTGGGTCTAGGTGTGCTTGAACTTGAGTTAGTAGGAGGGGGAATTATAGAAGGTTGTTGGGGAATAGAAGGTGGATGCATGTAATTGGTTGTCTGGTTTGGCCATTGTTGTCCTCCTATCCATTGAGATGTTTGCTGCCAGTTTCCTGGTGGTGGTTGCCAATTTCCTTGAAACTGCTGCCAACTCCCCTAAAGTTACTGCCACTGGGGTGGAGAGTTTTGGTGATTGGGCCTGGTGTTTGGAGGGTTATTCCAAGGCTATGGTGGATATCCTCCATAGTTGGATGGATATGGAGGTTTCCATTGGTTTCCTAATTCATAAGAATTAAAATAAGGCCAAATAAAGGATAATAGATATGGTGGAATACCTTGTCTTGGAGCCCATGGCCTTCTTTGTGCAATGTAGTATACTTGATCATCATCACCCTAGATTGGCTTGAACTCAGGTGGGATTTGCTTACTGTCAATGTTAGCTACCATTTTGCATATGTATTCCTTCTTCTTTTGTCTACAATGAGGGCAATATTCTACCAACATTGCCTCTGCCTCCTCTTGTTTCTTCTTTGCTTGGAGTGTATCCAACTGAATAGCCAAATTGTTTATGATATCTTTCTTGAAGTTTTCCAGCAAGTGAGTAATCTCCATCCTTGAAACTCCATTGGTAAATGACTTACCCATAGAGGATTGGTAAGCTCTCCCTTTATTTGAAGCTACCATAGAGTAGTTCTGACATATCTTCTTGATATATTCCCAAGGGACCTGGGTGATATCTCCTCCTCCCATTAGGTCCAAGGAATCAATGCAACTGTCATTAATTCCTCTTAGGAAAAGTAGCTTTTGTGATTCTTCATTGAGTGTATGGTGTGGAGATTTCTGTAGGAAGAACATAAACCTTGAAATGTAATCCTTTAGACTCTCATCTTCTTTTTGTTGCATCCTAAAAATGCCATCTCCCCTCATGTCACTGCCCCTACAATATTCCTTGTACTTCTCAAGGAAATTTGTCTTCATGTCATCCCAAGTCTCCACAGTATTTCTGCCTAGGCTCATAAACCATCTTAATGCAACCTCTTTCAGGGTGGTAGGAAATAGCTTAAGCCTATGACCATCAGTGGTATAGTCATAACTTCTGCAGAGGATATAAAACTCAAACAAGAAAGTATCAAGGTCTTCTATGACAAGTCCATAAAACTTAGGAAGGACTGAAGCAGGGATATTTTTGAGATTGCCAACTTCATTTTGATGAGCGATGGGGAAAGGAAAAGCTAGTTGGTTAGGTCTGTTTATATTTGCATCACCCATGCTTGCCTGATGAAGTTCCAAAGTGAATGGGTTCTCAAGTAGATTTTGATCTTTAGAGGAAGTTTCAAAACTGCTCAAATTGGGAAATGCATCAGCAAAAGGGTGTGGTTGTTCTTCTTCTTCTTCTTCTTCTTCTTCTCTTAGCAGATTTGTAAGCTCTTCTAGATGAAATGGATCAAGATTATTAGGAAGGAATCTCCCATAAGCATCTCTTCTCCTTCCTTTATGCATACGGTATCAACCCAATATCAACCAACTCACACAAAGAATTGGTGAAAGAATAGGGGGTCATTACTTGCCTAAATGAGAGGTATACTAAGAAAAACTTTTAGAAATACTACAACAAGAAAGAAACTGTCAATGACTCAAAAAAACTCCCTAGTTTGACACCATCCCCGACAACGACACCAAAAATGTTGGCCTCCTACGATGATTTAATAACTAATCCCTTAAAGTTGTTATTCAGAGATTGGACATCTAATATGAATTGCTATCTTAATCATTATGAAGGTGCATTTAACTTGTCATCCCAGGGACGTAGACTTGAAATGGGTCAACATAGTATGTACATTAGGAATCCATAGTAGCCATACTCATTCTACAACTAAGAAAGACATAATGTTGAAAGTAAATTGCTTAGAAAGAAATAACATAAGTATTGAACATCAACCAACAACTATACTAAGCTGAAATGCATGAAAAAAATGAAAATCTAGGAAAACAGACAGGAAACTACTATGTCTGCTTTGGCTGCAGGAACAGTCACAAAATGGAATTCTAGTGGCTGCAGGAATAGACAGCTACCAGATTCGTAACTATTTGTTGAACATAAAAGTAATAACTAAGCTAAAGGATGGAATGCTCACCAAGTGGGCCCCCTTGGATGAGTATCCCTTAAGACAAATGTAAACTCAAATGCACCGACTTATAACTTCATTTTTATTCATTGGAAAGCATGAGTACAATCGAGCATCATGACTATATTATTGAAAAAATAAGAATGCGAGTACAACATCAGATTAATCAACCTTCTGAGAAGGAGCATTTGAATCTTATTTATAGAAGGAAAAAATACTAACTAACTACCTAACAAGGGGGTCAACTCCAATAGATTAGGAGGATGCCACTTTACGGAAAGTATAGAAAGTGGAAAGGAGGTTATGCATGCGTGGAATCTGGTCAAGCCGATCTGCGTATTCACTCAACAAACTTTTATGACCATTTACAAGGCAGTTGCAACCTTCGATTTGAACTAGGAATCTCCCTCCATTGAGAGTCTTCCCTCCATTGACCTTTAAATGATCACCTACAAATGACCAGCTGACAGAATCTTCCTCAATTTTGTAGGCTTTTAATTATATTTGCATGACAACATTAGTATGCACAACAATTGCATATCTATAACTATCTTAAAGTAACATTCATTAATCCACATGTAAAATTAACATAGATAGTTCATATAGCATGTCAATGCCATTTAAAAGTTACAAAAATAAGCTTATGCCCAATGTCTATGGTTTTAAGGAAATATCATGAAAATGTCAACATCCAAGTATCAAGGTCTATGCCAACTACATTAAATGGATAATAAAATTTATCAAAATTGAGCCATAAGCTAGACTCATCATAGTTTGTGTGCCTTAGTGTAGTTGTCTAATTTGTCTAAATGCCAAATTCTAAACGTGAATAATGCAAAATCGTGCACAATACATGACTCTTGCCAATCATTTCCCCAAATATTTTTAAATTTTTTGTCTAATTTGTACTCACATGACTAATTGTTTAGTCATTTTTATTTGTGTGAATAAATAATTTTTTACCCGACAACCAAATTAGTCATTTATTTACTCATTTACAAATGTGTTGCAAAAAAATAGTAGAATTTAGTCATTTTTAGTTGTTCTCACTAAAAGTTTTATTCACCTAGTCATTTATTTGCCAAATTCTACTAGTGTTTGGTAGTGGCATTTTTGTTTTGATACTTGCACTTTTTTTACAAAATTTCAACATTAATTGACCAACCATGATCACTTAGGTTTTGGTGTTGAGGGTTTTAAATTTACAACGGTTTTTGGGATTTTCAAAAATTGTGGTTTGTTTATTGTCGATGTTACATTTATTGGCTCAAACAAAGGTTTATTAGCACTAACGACAACTCCACCTCTTGGGTGGCATTTATTTTTTACTCAGAAATAACTTGCTACTTTACTGCTAGTACCTCTTCCCATCACCTTCCTAATAGTTTTTTGGGCAACACATGGGTAGTCAGTGGGTTTTATTCCCACCCAACCATTTCTTCCACACCCCATTGGCTTTGAGTTTCTAGGTGGTGTTTTCTTGCCACCCAACACTATTTTATTTCTTTCATTGTTGCCCTTCCCAACCTCACAATGACACTCATATTTTTCAACGACTTCTATGTATTCTACCAATGTTGGCAAAAAATTCCCTAATGTTTTTCTTCATTGGACCCATGTCAACATTTTCTAGCCACAAGAGATCAACATTATTTTTTGCTTCTATTTTCTAATAGTTTCCCAATTTCAATATTTTCCTATCCGATCTACTTGGCACATTGGTTTTTTACTTAAATGACACAAGAAAATATCATCCCACAACATTCCAATGACTAGCATACTGACATCAATTGTACGACTGGTACGACTGGACCACCCAACCTGCATGCTAGCCCTAATTTTCCCTAAAGAAGTTACTTTTTCTTTTTGGCACAATTCAGGCACACAATATCAAAATTTATTGAAAAAAGAGTTGAAAAGATGGTTTTGAGCACTTTCCAATGGTAAATGAGTAGTTTTTTTAGATTTATTTTTGTACATTTTATCACTTGTCAAAGTCATATGTAAATTTTGGCTCCTAAGCTCATAAATTTTTGCTAGTTCATCCATTTTTTGTGGTGTTGGAAAGGTCTTTCAGAGCTGTTCATAGTTATTCATGTACTTTTTCTAGATTTTTCCCCAAGTACATTTTATTCAATTTGTCATGTTTTCACATTCTAGTTGATTACTTGTATGTTTTGGAACTTGGACTAGTTATGTTTGTGTGAAATAACTTATATTGAGCTATTTTACATGTATTTCCAACTTTTTGTCCTTTCTAAGCATTGTAGGCATATTTTGAATGCACTTTTTCATTTGTAGAAGCATTGAGATAAAGTATCACTATTTACATACCTTTTGAGGATTTTGTACATCATCTTGTGTCATATTTTATACTCACACTACATTATAGTGTCATGGGGGTTTTTTGTGTGTGCCTTCATGTTTACAATCATAAAATTGTCTACCTTCATGCATGTGTGCCTTGATTTTTACACCTTTTTTCAGTTGTAGCTACTACTTTCTGCACGTTTAGATGTTGTTTCTTCTCCTTTATGCACTACGTGGTGACACACAGTTTCAGTGGACCTACCATCCCTCTCCCTTGTCAACAGTAGGAAGGGGTTTCAACTATTGGTACTAATGCTTCCTTGGTTCCAATTTGAAGTGAGCTATGTATCTAGGATTTGTTCCTATGTACTTAGTGAGTGCAATGATTGGTTACCTATGCATTTCAATGAGATGGAGTATTTAACATATAAATACTCTTGCATTCCTATTTTGTGGAGGTGACCTTCCATATTTAGTTGATCAATTTCTTTAGAATATTGGCAGTTGTATTTTTGACTTGCAATTTACTCTTGCATTAGTGAGTAGTGTTGTTGAGGTCACTCGTGTATATTCACATGCCATTTACATCTTTGACTACCAATTTTTTGTCTTCATTTTCTATCTGATCATTGTTTGAGTAGTTTCATGGGAGCACTCATGTGGATTGTTGTCTTCTTGATCTTGATTTTAGAGGAGGTTCTTCAATTTCAACACTATAGTAGTCATCATTCAAAAAAATTCTACAACTTTTTTGTGCTTCAATGTGTTCTTCATGTTCATATTCTTTTTGGGACATTGTTTTGAAGGTTTCTTAGTCCTTCAGTCATATTTCTCTTTTCAAGAGGATTTTTCCCATGAGGTTTTCTCCTTCTTTGGTTATGAGAAATATTTTCATTTGTACATGGTTACCTCATCAGGCCTAGTTCTCGGGACCCATCCTTTGTATTTTATGCATTTTTCATTTAGAGGTTTTAGCTACTCCCTAAGTTGCACTTAAGGGGGGTGTTAGGATTAAAATAGTATTTACCTAATTAATTCTTTAATTACTCAGGTCCCTTTTCACTCTACTACTTAAGCTTAGTTAGCTCATGTATTTTTGTGTGTCTCAAATCATAGGATGAGGACATGATCTTTTATCCTCACCTACGGTTGCTTTTTATTTTTCCTTTTTCATTTTATAAGGATTCTTTATTGTAATTTACTTGATCTAAGAACATAATGATTCATTTATTTTTTTGAATAAATCAACTCTTGACCTCCATAGCTTTGCTAATTCTCTTTTTGTGATATGTGTTTAATTGTAGGTGATCCTTGAGAGTTGTAGTGTTGAGGGATCGACTCCAATATTAACTTATATTATTAATAAGGATATGTGCATCTAACTTGTGATTAGCATGACCCTTAATTAATTTATATGATCATTTATATAGTCTCATATAGTTAGTAATGTCACATTGAGTGGCATCTATAATATTTTTATGGGATATATGAGAGGAAGTGGTTAATTTCTTATCATCATATTGTGAATTTAGTTCTTAATGAAGACTTTTAGAGGTTTGTCCCCTCAAAACGACTTATTATTCTCAGGTATTATAAAGTACCTATTGTATTCTTCTATTGTGTAAGTTAATTTATTATATGGAGCTCAACTAAAGTATTAAACAATGAACATTCACCTAGAGGTAGTGACCATTTTTATGAATTACAACATGAAGGGCAACATGTACTTAGCTCAAAATTTGATGATGGGAATGCTTGTGGTAGGTGTTGGAAATAGATTCACCAATGTGTTTGAATTGAAGTTCTCAATTAGATGAAGATCTTTGACCCATAAATTGTTTTTGTTTTTTTTTTCTCATATCCACCTATAGAAATGTGATCCTACTACCTATTAGTGGGATCTAAACTTGCATCGCTAGAACTCATAGATCTAATTAGGTAGACCATGGATTGCTAGAGTTCACTTGTGATGCAGGAGCATCCAACGATGTAGGGCAATCTTGCATCACCCAAAAAAAAATGTTTTCTTTAGTTGTTTTGAGTCTCATGATGTCACTTAAGGGGTATAAGACTGTCAGGTGTCAAAAATAGTGAAAATCAAGCACTTACTATTTTTAGTAAGTCGGCCTAAACGAGCTCGTATGGATGTGAAAATTTACCCCAAGGAGTAGAGCTAAAAAACATTTCAGATCGCGAAAGAATCACCTGAATACCCTGCATAGTTTGGGAGAAATTAAAGTTTTCATCTCAAGAATTTTCTCCAATGCAATGTCAAATTCAGATATAAAACTTTAGAGGCCTCGAAACAACTTAAAAAGTGGTTGAACTGGCCTATGGTAGGTTTATGTGTTATAGAGCTTGTTGAGAGCTTTCCAACGATATGCAATAATAGAAAATCGGAAACCTGGATCAAAAGTTATGGCCCTGCAAAGTTGGTCCTCTAAAAAGTGAATTTCTTAGAAATTTCTTCCTAGGCCGGAAATCATTCAACAAGATTTTTGGTGCCAAAACAAAAAGGGAAAATTTGATCTTTCTAGAACATTCTAGGGTGGTTATTGGGGAAAATAAAAAGCGATAAGTGGGGGTTATAGAAGGTGGCCCTGATAGTGCAGATTGTGGCTTCGAATAGTAGATTTTCTTCTTAGAGTTGATTTTGTTGTAATGAATCAAGCCCATGAGGCTGTAGCATGTAAGCTTTGAATCTTTAATTTTCTAAAAATAATTGAAAGTGACTCATTTTTCTATCTCATATCTTCTGTGTTGGTATCTATTGTTGTGCTTTATGTGGGTTTTGGGTGGTGTGGCCCGCATCAACTGGTATTAGAGTAGGAGTTCCTGAGCCTATAGTAGATCATTGAACGTGAGGCAGTTGCAACAAGACCTGTGAGTGTGGGTTGAATTCAAGATGCCTCCAAGACTTGCCCAGTATGGTAGAGGTAGAGTCTGAGGTGGTGGAGGAAGAGATCCACCAAGAGATGAAATCAGAGCCCTTAGAAGGCAATTAGAAACCTTGCAACAAGAGGTTCAAAGAAGAGATGTGCAACAAAACATAGATGATAGTGAAGATGAAACGAACGAGGAAATGGAAGAGGAAGAGCAGATCCAATGGATACTGGAGAAAGAAGATTGTTGCAAGCGATCTCAAGCATCGAGAAGAGACCTAAAATGGAGGTTTCAACTTTTAGTGGAAATTTGAATCCTGAAGAATTGATTGATTGGATCAATGAAATGTAGGAATTTTTCGAGTTTGAGGAGATTGAAGATCCTCATAGAGTGAGGTTTGCAAAGAAAAAATTGAAAGGTCATGCTAGTCTATGGTGGAAAGAGGTCTAGTTAGAAAGAGGAAGACAATGGAAAGATAAAATTTCTAGATGGGACATAATGGTGTCAAAATTGAAGAAACAATTTATTTCATTCGATTAAGAATTGGAGTTGCTCAAGAAGATGCAAAGCTCGAAGCAAGGGACAAGGACAGTGAAAGAATACATAGAGGAATTTCACAAGGTCCCCGATTCGACATGACATTCGAGGTGAATAAAGAGAAAGTCATTATATTAATGCCAGTCAAATACGTGAGTTAAATTGGAACTGGTAAGAATGACCACTATTGAGGATGCTTACCAGTTTTCTCTAAAGGTTGAAGAACGACTGAACAAGAGATTTGAGAACAAACAACAAGGTGGAGGTCATGGAGGAAAGACTGGTGGATGATCATATGGAGGTTGAAATGAAGATCAAAAGAAGGGTAGAGGCTCTAGTAGTAGCCAAAACCAGAAAGGAGATAACACCTACCGCCCTTGTGATCAAAATAATGGAGACCAAAGAGGAAGAGGAAGATCTGGACAAGGACTAGGAAGATGAGGCTTTCGTGGAACCTGTTTCCAGTGTGGAGAAGGACATAGATCCTATGAGTGTCCTCAACATCAAGGAAGGACAAATAGAAGACCTAAGGGTAATGCACGAGTTGCACATGTAGATGAAGATGTTAAGTCTTCACATTCTGAGGATGCTAAAAGAGGAGAGGTTCTTGTTACCAGAAGAGCCTTGTTGAATGAGGAGAAGGAACCAATTCAAAGGAATAATTTGTTTCACACCAGATGTAAGTGTGAAGGTAAAGTTTGCAATGTTATTATTGATGGAAGTAGTATTGATAACCTTGTTTCAGAAGAAATGGTTAGTAAGTTATGGTTGGAGAGAAGAAGGCATCTGAACCCATACCAAATTTCTTGGTTGTAGAAGGACCATAAAGCCTTGGTAAATGAACAATTCTTGTAAAGTTCATGATTAAAATTACGATGATGAGGTACAAAGTATTATTATGTCGGTGGATGTTTGTCATTTGTTGTTAGGAAAAATCGTGGAAGTTGATCATGAGCAATACACATAACACAACACTTATTCTGACAAAGGATGGGGTTCCATTATAAGGAAGCCTTGAAAGAGTGTGGGAAAAGATATGAAGTAATGCAAGAATTTGTTGGTTGATGGAATAAAGTTCTAGAAGGCAAGGATGCATGATATTATATGTTTTAATATTGATCCTTAGAATGGATAAAAGATAATACCTGGAGAAAAATTCGGGAGAGGTTTCCGGGTTGAATGGTTTCCCAAGCTATTATTTCGATAACGTACCTTAAAGATTTCATGGTTTCTATGAAAGATTAGTCATCATATGGACTTGATCCTCGGGTCAATTTTCCAAATAAGGTACCACCCATGACCCATTAGAGAGTGAAGAGTTGAACAAACAAGTGCATGAGTTGTTGTGGAAGGGTTTGATTAGAGAGAGTTTGAGTTCATGTGCAGTACTTACAGTACTAGCACCAAAGAATGACGGGGAATGGCGAATGTGTACAGATTCTAGAGCCATCAACAAGATCACCATCAAGTATAGATTTCCCTTGTCGTGAATGGATGACACATTATGGATTGTCGAGGATGAGTATCAAAAGATAGATTTGAAAATGATGGTCACCAACTGATTAGAGAAGGAGACGAATGGAAACATGTAAACCTTAAAAACCAAGAAGCTTAGTACGAAAGGGTTATCAAGTGCTCATTAACCTGGCACACGCTTATGCTACCATGAATGAGGTATTGAAAGAGTTTGTAAAAAATGCACGTTTGCTTGGATGATATTTTTATTTTCAGTAAGACATTGGAGGAGCACTTGATGCATATCCAATTTTTTTTTAGAAGCTAAGGGAGAAGAAGTTGTTGATTAATTTGAAGAAATGTAGTTTTGCGAAGAAAGAGTTGGTGTATCTAGGATTTGTTGTCTCAATAGAGGGTCTTAAATGGATCAGAGAAGGTGAAAGTTACTATTGAATGGCTTCACCCTATGAATGGAAAATATGGTGGTAAGATTATTTAAGTTATTGTCTAGCAAGTTTTTACAAAAAGTTTATTAAGAATTTCATTAGTATTTGTGCACCTCTAATTGAAGCAATGAGAGGGGCTAGAAAAGAGTTTAAGTGGACCACAGGATCAGCCAAAAGTTTTAATATGTTGAAGAAGAAAGTTACAGAGCAACCTGTTTAACACTTCTAGATTTCAATAAGCTATTTCAGGTAGACTGTGATGCTAGTGGCATTGCCATAGGAGTTGTTTTAAGACAAGAAGGTAAGCCTGTTGCCTATTTTAGTGAGAAGTTGAATGATGCCAAGAAGAAATATTTTGTCTATGATCAAGATTTTTAAGCTATAGTCCAAGCTTTGAAGAAATGGAGACACTATTTGTTGCAAAAAGAATTTGTTTTATATACTGATCACCAGGCTTTGCAATATCTCAATAGTCAAGGAAAGTTAAATGAAAGGCACTTAAAGTGGGTTGAGTTTTTGCAGAGTTATACTTTTGTTATGAAGCACAGGAGTGGAAGGTCAAACAAAGTTGTAGATGCCTTAAGTAGAAGGAAAAATTTGTTGATAGAGATGAATATAGAGGTTGATGGGTTCAATGAACTCAAGAGTTTGTATCCAGAAGATCCAAACTTTGTAGAAGCTTGGAAGGCTTGTTTGGAACCTGTTACATTGGGTAGGACACAATGGTTGGATTTCTTAATCCAAGATGGATTGTTGTTTAAAGGAAGCCAATTGTGCATTCCAAGGAGTTCTATGAGAGAGACTCTAATTAAGGAGAAGCATAGTGGAGGATTGGCTGGACATTTTGGTCGAGATAAGACCATTGCTCTTGTCAGTGAAAATTATTATTGGTCATAGTTACAACAAGATGTGAAGAAGTTTGTACAAAGTTCCAGAGTATATCAAATGATGAAAGGAACAAGTCAGAATACTGGATTGTATCAACCATTACCTGTACCTGAGAGGCCATGGGAGGATATTAGCATGGATTTTGTTCTTGAATTGCCAAGGACACAGAGAGGGCATGATTCCAAATTATTGGTGGTGGATAGATTTTCAAAGATGGCACATTTCATTTCGTGTCATAAGACCAGTGATGTTGTTCATGTTGCAGAGTTGTTTTTCAGAGAGGTGGTGAGATTACATGGTCTACCAAAGAGTATAGTTTCAGACAAAGAAACCAAATTTGTTGGTTATTTCTGGAGGACATTATGGAAGAAGTTGAAGACATATTTGAAGTTCAGTTTTGCACACCATCCATAGATTGATAGAAAAACAAAGGTGGTGAATAGGAGTTTGGGTAACCTGCTAAGATGCTTAGTGGAGATAAGCCCAAGGGATGGGATTTGATTATACCACAATCATAATTTTCTTACAACAATTCTGTCAATAGGAGCACTGGTAAATCACCATTCTAGATTGTATATGGGAGTAGTTAAAGAACTGCTTTTGAATTGAGAAAATTGGATAAGGGGGAGAAGAGTAGTGCTAAGATTGAAGATTTTGTTGAGCACTTGAAGATTTTGCACGAAGAGGTGAAAAAACATATCAATAAGATGAACTCACAATATAAGGCTTAGGAAGATTAGAAAATGAGGCATAAGGAGTTCCAGGTAGGAGATGAAGTCATGGTTCATTTGCAAAGGAAAGGTTTCTAGTTGGTACATACAACAAGTTAAAGATGTAAGAAGTTTGGACTGCAAGATCTTTTGAAGAGGCATGATTCAGGAAATGATTATGAGGTAGAGTTGCCTAATGGAATAAAAATTTCTCCTATGTCTATTTTTTTTGATTTGATAGAGTATCATGAAGGTGATATAGAGGAGGGGTTGATAAATGAACAGTTGAAAATTCCAGCACCTACTTCAAAGAATGAAGAGATAGAAGAAATCTTGGATAGTCGTGTAGGTAGAAGCACAAGAAACAGGAAATATGTCAAGTACTTGATGAAATGGAGAGGGAGGCCTATTAAAGATTCATCATGGTTGTCTAAGGCTAAGTTTAACCATCTTGGTTTCTAACCCTTTGGGAAGTGATAGGTCACTTTTCAAATTACCTTGGGTGTTCTACGTGTGAGTATCCAATCTGTAGGGAAATCTTGCATCACCCAAAAAACAAAAATACTTTATTTTCTTTAGTTGTTTTGAGTCCCATGATGGCATTTAAGGGGTATAAGACTGTCAGGTGTCAAAAATAACAAAAAATTGGGCACTTACTATTTTTAGTAAGTCGACCTAAACATGCTCGTATGGACGTGAAAATTTACCCCAAGGAGTAGAGTTGAAAAATATTTTCGATCGCGAAAGAATCACCTCAATACCCTGCACGGTTTGGGAGAAATTAAAGTTTATGCCCTGAGAAATTTTTCCAATGCAACTTCAAATTAAGATATAAAACTTTAGAGGCCCCGAAACAGCTCAAAAAGTGGTTGAACCGACTTATAGTAGGTTCACATGTTGTAGAGCTCATTGAGAGCTTTCTAACGATATGCAATAATAGCAAATCAGACACCCAGATCAAAAGTTATGGCCTCGTGAAATTGGTCCTCTAAAAAGTGAATTTCTTCCTAGGCCGAAAATCATTCGACAAGACTTTTAATGCCAAAAGAAAAAGGGGAAATTTGATCTTTCTAGAACATTCTAGGGCGGTTATTGGGAAAAATAAAAAGGGTTAAGTGGGGGTTGTAGAAGGTGGCCCTGATAGTACAAATTGTGGCTCTAAATAGTAGATTTTCTTTTCAAAGTTGATTTTGTTGTAATGAATCAAACCCATGAGGCTGTAGCATGTAAGCTTTGAATTTGTAATTTCATTTTCTAAAAATAATTGAAAGTGAGTCATTTTTTTGTCTCTCATCTTCTGTGTTGGTATCTGTTGTTGTGATTTCTATGGGTTTTGGGCAATGTAGCCCTCATCAACTTGCTTTGATTTTTGATGCCTAAATGTACATAAGGACATATAATGTTTACGAACGCTCATGAGAATTTTGTTGAATTATAAGAGTGAAGTTCACCTTAGTTAGATCCCTAACATGCCAATTTTATGGTTATGAGTGAAGGATAAAAACCAATAAGCATGCAAACCTACAATGACATGTGCTAATGTAATTCTCCTAGGTTCCTTTTATCCCTTTTTACAAATTGAATTCTAGATGTGCTTAATGATTCCTAGGTTATTTCAAATAAATGAATGGACTATGATATTGCTATCATGATTCAATCGTGTAGTTTTTCAAGTTAAACTCATTGACCCATGTTTCATGAGTAGTGGTTCACAAGAACCCATCTCTCATGATAATGAATGGTCCACTTAACACTCATTGGATCTAGGTGATGCTCAGAAAGGTGAAGCATTGGGTGTTCTGGGGAGGTCATCCATCCCAGTACTATTCCAACTGAAGTGCACTTAACCATGAAGTTTTTCCCTAAGGTTAAGCCCAATTAGCTTGCAACCCTAGGGTTAAGCACACTTTAGTTGGAGTAGTACTGGGATGGGTGACCTCCCGGGAAGGCCCAATGCTTCACCTATGTGAGCATCACCTAGATGCAATGAGTGCTAAGTGTACCATTCATTATTATAAGAGATGTGTTCTTGTGAACCACTACTCATGAAACATGGGTCAATGAGTTTAACTCAAAAAATTACATGGGCGAATCCTAATAGCAATATCATAATTTGACACTTTATGGAATATACCTCCTACTTATCAAATGAATGGATGTCTTTCAATAGAATAACCAAGCACACAAATCAATACAAATGTGTACTAGCTTGACTCACAACAATTAATAGAAGCGAGTTGACAAGATTTATTTTTGAACTAGAACTTTAAAATTTAAAGATTTAAATCCTTGAGTACATAAATAATTTGGATCAAGTCCACACTCACACAAATATATACTCATAAATTAATTATTACATCTAAAATACTTCAGTCAAAACAAACCCCCAAAATAAAATAAGAAAAACATATGAATATGCAATTATTACCATTAAACCATTACCTAACCCATGAAAATATGGTAACCCTATGTACATGTTAAATGGGGCAATTCTGCAATTCTTTGTTGCAATTATTATTATATTTATTGCCATTTATGTAAAAACAATACAATTAATATAAAATATATAAAAATCTCAAACTCATTGGGCCAAATTAGTCACAAGAAACGAGCAGGAACAAAAATAGTATTATTTTCCTCGCGGACTTGAAAGAGCATTCCAAATTAAAATACAGTCCGCGTTTTTAGCTCGATCCTATTACAAACCATACCCGTTGTCGTTTGCTTTTGCTCTGGCTGCCTTGGATTGATAATGATAAAAATGTAGTGGATGGGTATTTATATATATTCTGTCTTATATCCTTTTCATTGAGAAGTTTGAATGTGAAGAAGTAAAATCTTTGGTTTTCTCTTTACTAATGCATTTGTGGGATCAATTCTTGTCGCAGCAGCTTCTTCCATATTCCAATTGGCTTGTATGAAAGAACCTTTGAAGGACAAATTTCCAAGTAACCGTTGATTTATTGGTGTGCAAAGATTGTCAAGTGGAAAGACAGCGACATCTGGAGCGTTACCATTTTCAGTTGCAGCATGCGAACAGGGCTGATCTGCTATATTATAAAGAATCTGCTGCATATTTCATAGGAGAAAAAAATGCAACATTTGCTATGAAAATGCAGTTTAAAACAGAGTGCAAATTATTTAGGCCTGTTGGTTTTTAACAGTCTCTGTTTTTGTTTTTGTTTCAAAGTGAAATCAAGTAGTAGGAGGCAGGATGGGAGCATCTAATAATACTGCTAGCAGCACCACAAGCTTTCTCAATGATCAGCTGTCTAAGAAGACATCCATATTTGGACTGAGATTGTGGGTTCTGATTGGGATTGGTGTTGGAGCATTCATAGTTCTGATTTTGTTTGCTCTGTCCTTATGGCTGACATCAAGGAAGAAGTCATCCAAGAGGCTGCCAGAAAAGCTTCCATCTGCATTGATCCCCATGATATCTAAAGAGATTCAGGAAGTGAGGATTGATCCGTTGGGTAGCAGAGGAGGAGGAGGTGCTGCCTCCAGTGCAAGGAATGATTCAAGTGACAGAGACATGGAGAAGGCTGTGCTGATTGGCTATGGACAGCATTCGAAGCCTTCCTCTCACAGCTCTGAGGTGGAGTTGGGGGTCAATGGCAAACCCATTGAAAGACAGTCCCTGTTAGATGAGAGAAATGCCAACAGGCCACAGAGGGCAGTTGAAGGAGCAATGCATGAAATAGGGCTTGCTGGGGAGCGGGACCAACAACACCACCATCATCGTACTGGCACTACACCATTTAGGGGTATTCATAATGAAGGGGACAGACATGGGTTGATGTTATCTGATAAAGGGTCTAATGCCAGTGGGGAGACTGCTAGATCAGCTGAATCACCTGCTACGTCTAGTTCTGTGCCTGAAGTATCACATCTTGGCTGGGGTCATTGGTACACCCTGAGAGACTTGGAGATTGCAACAAATTGTTTTCAAGATGAGAATGTTATTGGGGAAGGAGGTTATGGCATTGTCTATAGAGGCACATTGCCAAACGGAAATAGTATAGCTGTGAAAAACCTCCTGAATAACAAGTGAGTAATGGCGAGTTTCAGGAACTTAACATTATAGGTTTGAATGCTAGATCTTAATATTTGTTCTGAAATGGAATGCTATTGTCTTTCTTTTGACAGGGGTCAAGCTGAAAAGGAGTTTAGAGTGGAAGTTGAAGCAATTGGACGGGTTAGGCACAAAAATCTTGTTCGTCTAAATGGGTATTGTGCTGAGGGTGCGCACAGGTATGTCAATGGTGGATCTGAAATGTGAAGCATTATGTATAGCCTCTGCAGATTAGATACGTTTCATTTTAGAGGTTGAGTTTTTCAGATGTTCGGTACAATGACCATTGCAGTATGTATACATTTAAGTTTACTAGGTGTTATTTGAGTAATGTTATTTGACGAACACTCACAGGATGCTTGTGTACGAGTTCGTTGACAATGGAAACTTGGAACAGTGGCTTCACGGAGATGTAGGGCCTTCCAGTCCTCTCACATGGGAGATCCGAATGAGAATTATTCTCGGGACAGCCAAAGGGTAATCAATCATTATTAGATATAGGCTGTGAATTACTAGTAGTTAACTTACTAGTTAGTACGCACGTCAGCATTAGGCTTTGTTTATGCAGCAGTGCATGTTGACAAGAAGGTGTGAATTCGGCTGATTTTGGATCATGAATGCTGTTGCAGGCTAGCATATTTGCACGAGGGGTTAGAGCCCAAGGTTGTTCACAGAGACGTTAAATCAAGCAACATTCTTCTGGACAGGCAATGGAATGCCAAGGTATCTGACTTTGGACTGGCTAAGCTTTTGGGATCTGAGAAGAGCTATGTCACAACTAGGGTAATGGGGACTTTTGGGTGAGTAGTGATTCCAATCCTGCTTTGTGGCTAATTTTATATTCAAAAGTCATGTCTTTGTAACTGGGTCCAAAAATCGTGAAGAATTGTTCCCCTCGGAAGATTTTAAACACAGAAAATCAAGTGCCTTTCGCAAAGAAAGAATCATACCCTCAGATCATGGAAAACCTTTGATTGAGATGTTTTCCCTACGGGATCTCTCATGTTAGCTTTCTTTATATCTTTGAATCGTCATATTATCGTAAGTAGTTTTGAGGAATTTGATACTATTGATAGAAAATTCATGGAGGTTTGTCTCTTCTGTTCAGGTATGTGGCACCTGAGTATGCCAGCACGGGAATGCTGAATGAGAGAAGCGATGTGTACAGTTTTGGGGTACTCATCATGGAGATCATATCAGGAAGAAGCCCTGTTGATTATGGGAGACCTGCTGGGGAGGTAACAAAATTGACAAGGCTCTTCACTCTGTTGTTTATGATTTTTTCCATTCACTGAATTTACAGCGGCAAATGATCTCAGATAGCTGAAGAAATTTATATTAAATAAATGCTACTTCAAAAATCCAAACGTTTCTCTTCTTAAAGTGGGTTATACTCCTTCTAGATATTTTGACATGTTCACCACGTTGGGTTCTTTTTTTAAACCATTCAATTTTTTTAATAGTGCATTGCACCCAGGCTAGCTGTTTTTGCAGTATCAGTCAGCAATATTGGTTGTTTATAGATGTTTAATATCATTTCGTTCTTTCTATTTGCACAGGTAAATTTGGTAGAATGGTTGAAGATGATGGTGGGGAGCAGAAGGTCAGAGGAAGTAGTAGACCCATTAATGGAAGAAAAACCCTCAGCCAGGGCTTTGAAACGAGCATTACTGGTATCCCTCCGCTGTGTGGATCCTGATGCTAACAAGAGGCCCAAGATGGGTCATGTTATCCACATGCTGGAAGCAGACGAGTTCCCCTTTCGAGATGTATGTATACATAACATGTGAATCTTCTGTCTCTGGTTAATGAGTTACCTACTCTGAAATTTAAATTACAAAATTTTTACTTTGTATGGGCAGGAT
>VDFB02000013.1:149585060-149658017 GCA_007258455.2 Sequoia sempervirens | reverse complement strand
AGAGTATATATTTTTAGCTGATAGGCTATATTATGCATGAGGTTTTGCCGGAAACAAGTCTCACGCTCTAAAACTACCATGGTTTCAGGCCAAACTTTAGTGGTTTGGTGGTCAAACAAACCGTCAGCCGTACGGTACTCTACATACTGTACTCTGCATTTATTGTGAGATTGAAGCGTGGTTGTAGGGAGATATAGTCGAAGTCTCTAGTCCATCGTTGGAAGCTGGCTAACTCCAATGAATCTGCAATCAGCACCTATGGAAATTAATTGAAGTGCAGAATAACCCACCTCCAGTTGGTAATCCACATCCTACCGCTATTTGCATTTATTGTGAGATTTGAATTCTCCAGAAGATTGTAAATATCAACCTCCAGCTGGTAATCCACATCCTACCGCTATCGATCAACCTCCAGCTGCTATCAGCTAAAAATCCTACCCACGACATTAATTTCAATCCTCTTCATTTAATGATGTCGGCAAATATTTGCTAACTGGCTGCTGATTATCCCTACAAGAAGAATGAACAGGCTTTGAAGGAAACTTACCATTGGAAGCAAAAGCAGACATTTCTCACCAACATTACAGCAGACTACACAAAGGGTACAAAAAAATTGAGGAAACGAATCTAAGCAGAGGGCAGACGAGATCTCAGCAACAAAATCTAACCAATCCACGGTAATATGTAGCTTTGTGCAACACATATTCATGCATTTCAATTTTTCTATAGCGAGGTTGTAAATGTAATGCACTGCCATTGGGAAATGAGAGAAACTACTGAAATCATAGAGGAAAGATGAATAAAGCCATACCCCAGCTCGTCGAAGGAAGTTTCAAACATGTGCACACCCCCCTCTGACGAAATTACTCTATCCTTTTTGCTTCTGTGGGTGCCCATACCCTCTGATAGGGAACCCTTACTCGTGCCATTTTCACATGCTTTGACAGGCGTTCATAACCCGTACAAGAGCTCCAATTGCGGCACAGGCAAGGAGAATGCCAGTGAAGGTTTTTACCTAAAAGCTTCCAAGTCTTTTCAACAAATCCATTTTGTGCATGTGCATAACCTGCAACTATGGCAGTCCGCGAGACCACATTTTTTGAGGCATTTCTTTCAAAATCCCGAAAGCTTCTTGTAAAAACCACCATACTGCGTATATCCTGCAATCATGGTATTCCATGAGACCTCGTTTCTTTAAAGGACTTCATACCCCCCATAATTGTCATCCCTTCGTGCCTCCACACTGACTCCTGGCCCCGTCCCTTCCTTCTACTCTCCTCTCTGCATGCCATCTGAAAACAGGTCAGGGGTCTCCATTCAATCTATTAAATATGCCTCAATGTGTGCCCTTCCCTCGTCCCTTCTTGTGGGCGATTAATGTGAAGAGGGGGATTAAATTCCTCCATTACGGTGTGGACAGACCTCCCTATGTCCTTACGGCTACTATTTCAATCTATTCACATGAGCGAAACCTAGAAGACATGCAACTCGAAACGTGGAAAGTATGCAGCCATTTGAATTTTGCAAAGTGTTTTTTTATTAACTTAACTGTACGGGGACATGGCCTTCTATGATACGTTTTTCCTCTTCAACAAGGCCAATTTTATATATAATCAAGATTTCTTATCCATTAATAGGTGTTTAATATATTTCGTCCATGCATAATATGGTTGTCAACTGTCTTACTTTTTATGCACTGCATCATAATTACAATCTTGTTTTCCTCGTGAAACCCAGATATACCTGTCTGATTTCAAATGAGCATTTTGTAGTGGTGTCAGAACTAGTGGCACCTAACAATTTCCCTTAGTGTATCTTAGCTCCCTTATCCATACTCAAGAAACATATAATCAATAGATATGTCTTTCACTGTCCATGCAAAATACATCCTTCCATGTAAGATACTCTCACCCACCATAAAGCTCTACAAGAAATTTAAAATCATAAATGAAACAGAAGTATCCTGCATAAAGTTCTACAAGTTGTCTGTTCTAGGACTTTTTATATAGTTTGGCATAACATGGATGCTCTGTCCCAGGATAGTCAAGTGCATCCTTATCTTCAATCAGGCCAATCATGTATCAATATCATGCAATATGCGAATGTCCTAAAGAGTTATCCTACAAGACACAGTAGGTCCACCCACTGGATTAAGGGCACTTACTCTATTGACTTGAATTAGTCAATGAATATTGTAGGACTTTAAAATGCATGATTTTGCTCTAATCCCCTGTTCCAAACTCTGTCCAGGTCACCTAGACTTTTCTTTTATGGCTTAGGATAGGGTAGTCATGCAAAATCCCATAATCAGGGAAGTGATATAACCAAATATAAATTTTAGGGTGTAAAAGGAAATAAACCATAATTCTGTTTAGTATACATGTAAAACAATTGCATAAATGAGTTGGACTCGAGGGATTTTCTTACAGGTTTTAACCTTAAACAGGGCCAAATATATGGAGTGTGAATTCATTTATAGAAGTGCAATTTAAATTGTAAAATATTGTGTTTTAGATTTAATGAAGTAAAATAGGTACTAGTATATTTTTTTTTTAAGGTTGAAAAGTGCATTTTCTTTATTTTTATCTTTTGTTTTATTTTATTGTACTTGGATATGTTAAGTATATTGTTTTAAGATTTGATTTAGATTGTTTTGACATTTTCATTGATCTTAGTTTTCACTGTATAACATTAAACCTTAATCTTTCAAATCTTCGCATGTGCTCAACTTGGTGTCTTAAATATTTTCCCTCTCCAAAAAATCTCATGTTTTTAAATTCGTCAATTCTAACATTTTTTTCTCTTTTGGTTGTTTAATCCACTAACAAATAAGAATATATATATTTTACATTAATATTATTTCATATTATTTACATTAATTATAGGAATGATTTTTGAATTCATTTATAGTAATATAGTTAATTTTTTTTGTGATATTTATTAGTATTGGCCAATTAAAGTTATCAACGATCAATTGATATTGAACAATTACAGTTAAGTTACTTTTTTTATTATTTAATGTGGTATTCTCTAGTATGGAAAAGTTATAGTTAATGATTTATTTACAATATAATATCCATTAGTATCAAATAGTTATCAATTGGATATTTACTTGTTTGTATAGTTATTGCTTGATATTCGATCGGGAATAGTGTTGCACATGTAAAGATTACCAATTTGTAATATATAGTAAATATATAGTAAATTTTATATATAAATAATAAGTTATATGCATAAATGTTTTAAATTTATTTATTTCTAAATTTATTTGAAAACTTATTATAGTGTAGTTTATGTAATATATAAATTATATATACATATATGCAAATTTCAATAGTATTATTATTTAACTTTTAAATATGTAGATATATAGTTACATTTTAAGAATATTATAATTTAATAAATATAATTGTCTTTTTTAAAAATAATATTAGCAATAATTATTATTCATAAGTAGAATTGTAAAAAATGATAAATTACCACTCAAAAAACACATATATTATTGGAGCATAGGGTTAAACACTGACACAAAACATATATTATTGCAACATAGGTTGTAAGATACAACTCAACATCGTCAATCAAATAGCAATGGAGATTATTGACATCTCCAGTAGTTCCAGTGGCCCAATGTTGTCAGCCAATTCGACACCGTCAATCAATGGCAATCGAAACTCTACAAGTTAGATACAAGATTTTGCAAATGACATTACAGTTAGTTGCTTGGACTTGCTACAACAAGCGAAGGCCACTGTTCAAAACATGCAAAGTGTCCAAGATTTGGACATTTAGTCAATGGAAGTAACAGTACATGAGTTCCATTCAACTTGTGAGAAGTTGAGTTCATTTTGTACTTTCCTTCATGAAATGAAAGCGGATGAGTTCTACGGACAAGGTGGCTCTATCTACATTAAAGAAGCATTCCAAAATTACTTGAACCATGCCTAAGATACGTTATCGCTATAAATGTGTATATAGTAGTTGATATAACATTATAACTTCAGCTTTTACCAACTTATGGATAGTTGGATATTTTGTAACTCCCTTAAAGAAATGTAAGCTCCAATATACTATGAACAAGGCACTTCTCCTCGCAATAAAAAGATCCAATATGTCACCTACTACAATACCATGTAACACATTTTTTGCTTCGAAAATATGTATACATTGTTCTCTCGCTATCATTTTGCATCTTGGTTCTTGACTTTTGCTTTTGTTTTGTATATCTTTACTTGACCCATATGTCGAAATTCCAAAAAACAAATGCCATGTTCAATTGCATATAATTAAGAATAGTAGTTTACATATAATGTGTTGCAAACCTTTCCTCATTTGACTTCAACTACGCATAGTCTAACCATTGTGTTCACTCCAACAAATATATATCGCCAACAAATGCTATATCTCTCCTTCAATAATTGTCTCATTTTTTCACCTACATTCCTTAAAATTTGATCACTTAGTAGAACGATAATATTGTACTCACTTCCATTCTCTTAACATATTTCACATTTCTAGTATACTATATTAACATACATGATAGATGTATCCTCAACCAGAACACAATCCACATAAAATTAGTGCTCTCCAATAATAGGTTAAAACATTTATGAACCAAGTAACTCTCTTTAATCTTATTGTATTCTCATTCGTTGTTTATCCCTTGCTATTAATGTACTACTTTTATACTCATTTGTTAGAAAGCATGTTTCCTCTTATTCCTTTAGCATAGAATGCAGATCTAAACATTTAGAGTGCATCCAATTTAGTTAGATTACTTAATAGCGTGAACTAAATTTTTTACTCACTACACTCTCCCTTTTTGTTTTCCTTACAAGTGCAGCAAGCTAACTTCTAAAGGCCACTATTTTGACATACATACCTATTCAAAATCACATTTACAGGTATTATTCTAAATTTACTTTTACTCTATGTAACTTCTATACACACTTTTATTTAAACTACTACTTGTATGGTCGCATTCAACAACATTGTTGCTTTCTAAAATATTATCGAATTAGTTAGGTATATTTTGTTGGGTATACAACATATTAATTTCACACTTCACAAAGTATGCTTTTTATACATCATTGAAAGTAAGTAATGGCTGCCACCTACAATTTACTTTTGCAAGGACTAGTTCGCTCTCTTGCCACAATGTTTTCTTTGACTAAGAACGCAATTAAGATGATCCATGATGGAAACGCAGACCTACAACCCCATCTACAAGCAATAGATATTTCAATGTTTGGACATGGGCCTGAACCAACCAATCGCTATATACTACAACTCTCTGATGGGGTGCATAATCAGAAGGCTACACTTCCAAAACAGTACAACCACCACATAGATTTTGAAGAACTACAAAAGGGCTCTATATTTAAACTCATTAAATATAGCTGCCCTATTCTTTGCTATTCAAGGTGAGCCATCATATTTTAGTAATTTTCTACAATGTGCAAAATCAAAACTTTTAGATTATCTTTCATGAACTCCATTATTTCACATATCATCCTATTGATAATACTTCTTCATTTTACACTCATAGGTGGATTGTCATATCGGAATTAGAAATCATATGTGTGCAGCAAGATATCATTGGCGAGCCCACCAACCTCTTTGAACAACAAACCCAACAAGTACAAGCCATGTCTACAAGCCTTGATGACAATGTTATAGTACCGCAACCACCTCTTCTGACAAAATATTCCTTGACTAAGGATGCAATCAAGATGATGAATAATGGTAACCTAAACTTGCAACCCCATCTACAAGCATTAGAAATTGCACCGTTTGGCCATGCACTCAAACTGGTTGATCGATATAGAGTGGATCTCTCCGATGGGGTACATAAGCAGAACGCAACACTTCCAACAAAGTACAACCAATGCATAGCTTCTAAAGAACTCCAGAAGGGATCTATACTCAAATTGATAGGATACAGTTGCCCTGTTCTTTGCAATTCAAGGTGAGCCACGCTATTTGCATGCTTATCTACAAAATTCACAACTACCAACTTGTAGCCTAGCATCTTTTATCTGCTATGCCACATTTGATTGTACTCAAAATACTAACTCATTTTATCTTTATAGGTGGATAGTCATCTCCAAATCAGAAATCACATGTTTGCAACATGGCATCATTGGTCAACCTGCCTACCTGTTTGAAGAGCAAGTCCAGAAAGTAACTTCTACAAACTCAACTACTCCATCTACGAGCATGAGTAACATTCCTATGGTGACAAAGCCACCTACTCAAAGGGCACTGTTTGGGTTAGCCTCTTCCCTACAAAAGAAAGACTCCCCATCCAATATTACACCCATTAGAAATTTGAATCCATTTTAGACAAGGTGGCTTATAAAGGGTCGTGTTACCATGAAAAAATAGATGCACCACTTCAACACACAGAAGGGACAAGGGCAGGTCTTCTCTTTTGATATTGTTGATTGTGAGAGCACTGAAATACGAATAACATGCTTTAATGAAGTTGCAAACCTTCATTACATGAATGTACATTTTGGAGAAGTATATACAATATCTGGTGGGACTATTAAGTTAGCTAATAGGTTGTACAACAAACTGAATAGCCAGCTTGAAATTCTTTTAGTCGAGGAATCCAAAATTTCTCACTCAGAAGATGACCTTGCAATTCCCAAACATAAGTTCTCCTTCACACCCTTTAAGGAAATTTTAGAATTGAACAATAATATCCTTGTTGATGTTATTGGAATAGTCATATGTGTGGACCCAAGCTCAACCATAAGGAGGAGGGATGGGACTGAAGTTCTTCGAAGGAGCATCAAATTGATAGATACCTCTTCATCTACCATTAATATTACTTTATGGGGTCCAACAACTGAAAAGGAAGGCAAGGAACTGCAGGAGAGCTATCACTTAAAACATGTGTCTGTACTTGCAATAAAAAATGGCCGTGTCACTGAGTATAATGGCAAGGTCATAAGCACGTTGGCAAGCACCCACCTATTTGTAAACCCAAGAATAGAGGAGGCCGAACAACTCAAATCATGGTTTGAACAGAATGGGGCTAATGTCACTCCATTGAATACACAACCATTGGATGCACCTCTCGTGCTTATGAGGAAATCAATTGCTGATATTGAAGAGCAAACTACCAGTGTGAAAAAAACTTTCCAATGCACTCTAAAAGCATCAGTGCAATACATAAAAACAAATTCATTATGCTATCCATCTTGCCCCCTTGACTTAGATGGAAGATAATGTGAAAAGAAAGTTGTGCAGAATGATGATCAAACATGGTATTGTTCCAAGTGCAAAGCTACTACTCCTAAATGTACCTATAGATACATACTCCAGCTAAAGCTCGCAGATCATACAAGAATATTATGGGCTGTTGCTTTTGAAGAACTAGCTACCAAACTCCTTGGAATCTCTGCAGATAATTTATACATGCTACAATTCAATTCTGGAACAGAAATTGAAGCTGAAACCATAGTGAAAGGAGTGTTATTCAAGCAATTTATCTTCACAATCACAAATTCCTATGATTCAAGTGTTGTTGAAGGACGAGTCAAATCAACAATCACAAAGGTCGACAAGCTAGATTTTGTTGCAGAGAATTTTCTCATGTTGAGTGAAATCACTACTATGTCTCATATTGCTAGTGTTTAGATGTACCTCAAGCACTCATATAATGTATATGAAATTTTGTAACACCTTATATAGTATACTTTCTAGAATTTTCATTCCATACATGGAATTTCAAAATCACATGTATATTGAATATATCGATGTTATAAAAAATATGAAAATACTGTGATATGTTTCTTCTACCAAATTACTCATGTATATAGCATACCAATTGTATCTCAACAACTTTTCATAGAATATAGTGATCGAAGAACTCATCAAAATTAATGTTTACCTTCTTCAATTTTGTATGTATTTGTAATTGTTCATTTGATAATTATAGTTCATATTTCCTTTACAGATGGCGACCTCTACCCCTAAAAGCATACAATCCCGTAAAAGAACTCATAACTACTACATGCAACATAAAGAAGAAATCAAAATTCGCCGTCATTTCGAATGCATAGGAAAACAAGCAATAGAAGCCAATGCACCACCTTCCTTTTAGTCAAACCAACACAACATTGAGCCATACGAATGTGCATCCCAAAACGAACACACTTTTGACATAGGTTTGTCAGCATGCACACATGAAACAATGCACACACGGAAAAATCAATCCACAAGCTTACCGCATTCTGAACAAAACTTTATAGATGCTTCAAAAAGATTTCGTTCAAAACTAGATAAACTATCCAACTTACCAACTTGCACAATTTTCCATGAATGCTACCCAGGAATCCGTACCAACGCAACACAAACTGGTCTAGTTTGTTTTAGATGCTTCCGTGAGACAGGTAGACATCGTTTCTCAACAACTAATTTAATGGACCCAAGAGTACAGTCGTACGAGCTACAAACACTAACACAAGTCAAAGAAATGTTAAAGCATGAGTCAATCCAATAATACAAGTAACACATGCTCGTGGAGGCCAATACAAATATAGTGGCCACACAATTTGTTTCCCGCAGGATATCAAAACCATAGCAAAATACTTGCCACATAAAATAGAAAACTTGGATGTGTTGGTGGTTCGAAGAACCAATACAAGAGGTGACCATTATGACTACTATGTAAGTAGGCATCGTGTGTGGGCTGCACTGAAATATAAAATCACAAATGACCCATATTACAAAGATGTCGAGGTGGATTTTGCATCCCTTCAGGAGCTCCCTGATACAAATACAGACATTTCCACTATGCTTCATAACATTAATGCTGACAATCACAATATTGTTGCTCCAATTAGTGCTTCCAAATTTAACGCAGACTCACCCGACACTGAATTCACTTGCTCCTCATCCTTCATGGCTAGGCTACCAAATAAACGTCGTGAACTAGAAATCATAAAAGAAACATTGCAAGTTAGAGATCACAATCACACCATTATAGATTGGCCAACACTTGAGTCATCACTAGTTAATGAATACAATACTGAAGGACTTCTAGACATGGCTTTTCCTTCTTTGTTTCCCAATGGCAATGCATTACATTTACAACCTCGCTATAGACAAATTGAAATGCATGAATATGTGTTGCACCTAATGAGGTTCCATGATAATAGATTTGGAAGGCACCCAAGGTTTAGATATTTTGTCTTGAATCTATTGATGTGTCACCGAAGCCAAGGTGTTGCCTCCATTTTTGTCAAGAAAAATGCTGAGGACTGCATACCAACTACCATAGACAGCCTTCGCCTCCATATACAAACATTTCCTGACACTAAACTAGCCGAACAACTGATGCATTACGGATCATCCCTTAGAGGGACACAAGCATATTGGAATAAGTCTTGTGGTGAATTGTCAAACATGATCAACCAAATAGGCTCCCCAACACTATTCTTCACCTTAAGTGCTGCAGACACCAAATGGCTTGATTTACATCAACTATTTACAAAGGGGGCAACCCAAACATCACTAAACAATAAAGATCGCATAGATAACATTGTTATGAACCCACATACCACATCCTTATACTTGCATCAAAGATTCACAGCATTTCGTGAAGAAGTCTTAGAGAAACTATATTGCGCAACAAACTACTAGTATAGATATGAGTGGCAACATCGAGGGTCTGCACATGTACATGGCTTCCTTTGGATTGAGGGTGCACCAAACATGGACACTCTTAACTGGAGCAATCATACAGATGTAGACATAGCAAAATCATTCTTTGATAGATATGTCAGTGCTTGGAATCCTCAAAATCTGGGAGATAGAAGCAACACATTCCATCGATCTTCGCAAGACGATCCATGCTTACTAACAACACCCGAAATATTTGATACAAACACACTTACTGACTATGAAGAGTTACTTAACCGTGTCCAAAGACATACCAAGTGTTCTGAATCAACCTGCCTTCGCAAGAAAGGGAACAACATGGAGTGTCGCTATAGTGCACCCTGGCCTGAATGTACCAACTCTTCATTGTGCAGTGACGAAGCTGGGAAAAAAACCTATTGCCCTACACGTAATGATGATAGATTGAATATACATAGTCCAGCAATGCTTTCCATATGGAGGGCCAATATGGATTGTCAGCCCGTGCTTTCAAAAACACTAGTTCTAAAGTACATTGCAAAATATGCCGCGAAGGCAGAAAGAAAATCTGAGAGCTGCCTTGATATGTTGACACGCATATGTCAAAAGCAAGCACCCCAAGACAAGGCACTTGCAGCATACCGAAAATTCATGTCCGAAATTATTGTTGATCGTGATATAGGTGCACAAGAAACGTGCCATATGTTACAAAAGTTGCCCCTTGTTGTTTGTAATCATGATTTTATGGTGCTTAATGTTGGTAGAAAATTTTTCAACCGAATCCAAACAAACCGAAATGAAAATGCATTGGAGCTGACCTACATCCATAAATATACACAACGTCCTCTTGAAATGGATAAAGTAACACTACTTGAATCTGCACGAACATTCTCATTCTCATCAAGTCACAAAGAGTACAAGTGGAAAGAAAGGAAACATAAGGCAATTATCAGTGTCTTCCCTCGATTTACTGCTATTCCAAAGGAGGATTCAGAACATTTTGAAACATTTTGTTGGAGTGAACTACTTCTTTACAAGCACTTTCGCAACATTGAAGCAGACATTGGTATCGAGAAAGAGAAAATTGTTGCAAATTGGAAGGAGATGAATTTACGTAAATATTGTGTGTGGCATGTTGACCGTATAGTTGATGAAGAAGTAAGTCAAGAAGAGGAAGAGGAGCCAGAAGATCAAAACAATATAGGCAATACAATTCAATTGAATGAATGGGAGTTCTTATCGCAATTGGGTCTTGGTACTAGCGGGAATTTTAATTCCCTCGATATGCTTGGAAGATGTGACTTTGACACTTGCCACAACTGGAATGCCTGTATAATACCTCAACCGTTACATGAAACTGCAGAGCATTTCATATGCACAAACAAGGTGGACCAACATGATAGCCCAACACCCTTTGAGTTTAGCAACCTCCCATATCCACTCTCTCCCAAACAACAACTCACTTTGACACTTGTTATGGACCACTACAATTCTTATGAAATAGAAAAACCATTGTACATGATCATACAAGGCACAGCAGGAACAGGAAAATCCTATCTTATTCATTGCATTAAACACTCCCTTTCCAATTTAGTGCCACAACAACATAGCCCTCTCCTTCTTGTTGCTCCTACAGGAATCGCAGCATTCAACATACATGTTTCAACTATACATTCTGCCTTGAAGATTCCAATCAAAGAAATGCATCCATTGAAGGGTCAGTCGCTTGCAATGTTCCAACATAGCATGAGACACATAAAATACCTCCTAGTTGATGAGCTAAGCTTTCTAGGCCCAAAATTATTCTTAAAAATTGATACTAGGCTATGCGAGGCTTTCCCCCACCAACGCTTATGCTTTGGTGGAAGATCTATCATTCTTGTAGGTGACTTTGCACAGCTACCTCCTATAATGGACAAACCTATATATCACCCACACAGATGCGAAAGCCCTTTGGGAACAATTCACTATTGTTATCACACTAGAAAAAATATTTCGACAACATGGAGACACACAAGCTCAAATTGACTTTCGAAGAACTCTACAAAACATCTATAATGCAGAACCAAATGAACAAGATTGGGAGCTACTAATGCATCACACAAACAAAGAGTTGTCACACAAAGAAAACAAGTCTTTCGACCTAGCAATGCACCTATTCCCGACCAATGACTTGGTTGGAACACTCAACAAAAAAATGATACAGCTATTAAATCTTCCTATTGCACTTAGTATTGCAATAAAAACAACCCTACCATCAAAGATCGACAATGATGCTGACAAGCTTCCCCATGAACTCCTACTCTGTAAAGGCCAACACATCATGCTAACTACAAACCTATGGACTCAAGCAGGCCTTGTAAATGGTTCTCTTGGACAAGTTGTAGATATTGTATACACAGAAAGCTCCAAACCACCAGATTTACCATTATATGTGGTAGTAAAATTTGATACTTACAATGGCCCACCTTGGAGCATCCATGCCCCAAAAACTATTCCTATATCACCCATATCACTAGGTGCTCAGAGGCAATTACCACTTTGCAGTGCATGGGCGATTACAATACATAAATACCAAGGAATGACAATCAAAAGAGCAACAATCGATATAGGCAAAAAAGAAAGACAAGGATTAACTTTTACAGCTATATCTAGAGTTAAATCAATACACGGACTTAGGATCGACCCACCATTTACCTTTGATCGATACTCAAGAATGAAGAATAATCCATTCACAATTATCAGGAAAAAAGAAGAGCTCCGACTACGTCTTCTCTCTTTATGATGAGTACAGGTACACATACATTAACACCCCAGTCCCTCAAGAAAGCTATATTTGTTTTTCTTTTATCTTCACCTTATCATATTGATATACATAGAAACTATTATTTCTATACTTACCAAGAATTTGCAATCACATGCAGGTGGATGTTCTAGCTTCGTATACTCCTACAAATGGTTGCTCCAAGCTGGTGCATTTGCAATCACATGCAAGTGGATGTTCCAGCTTTGTATACTCCTACAAGTGGTTGCTCCAAGCTGGCGAATCATCCCAAAGTATTGGTCATTTTTAGGACATACAGAGACTATATCACATTCAATACAATATTGAGCCACTTCCCATGCCTCCATGAAAATACAACAAACCCCTTTGCATACAATCCATCCTACCAAATTGATCCATATCAAGAACATGAACCAAAGCATATTTCAGGCAACACCACGCAAAATCAAGATCAAGAATCTGAACATCCAATAAACCATATACATATACCACCTACTCTTCCATCTGCCCATGAGATGCTCACTCCTAAATGTACATGTAGTTGTTCCACAAAAAAGAAGAGTCAACATTTGGGAGACTGTAGAGTCCTTATGATAAAACCGCTATCAATGCTACCACACTTCATACCTTCAACCATGATTCACACATCATCCCATCCCCAAAAAAAATAAAGGGCCAAATAAATAAAAAATTGGACAAATAATATGCAGATGGATACCATAAAATACAACACAAAAACATCCCTACCAACCTCCATCAGCAAAAGAAACTATGGGGAAAAAATCAAGAAGGGAAGCACTTCCATCAAATAAAGTCCAATAGTGCACAGGAAAGCTTCAATAGCGACCAAAAAAGACATGCACACAGTTTGGCCCAAATGAATCACCAAATCCACCTACCATTGCTCGCCTCCCAAGTTTGGAAAAAGAAAATCCAAACCGTCAACCGTTAATGTACACCATCATAAGCTGGGACATCCATGATATCCAAATCTCAGAATAACCATGCATTGACAGCAACACTTTATCATAAGGACTCTTATGGCTCCCTAATCGAGATGTCTGCATCTCAATGAGATTGCAATAAAAAAAACACCTACATGTGGCAAAAGAGGTACATGCATCTTACCCCATCCACAATAGATCCAACACTCCATCCACCTTATGCAAACTAAATCAGTTCATCCATGTACCACCTACCAAATCCATGTTTACCCATCACCCCCCACATTCTAAATCCTCCTGATCTTGATCGACATTCGATGTACACCTTACACCTGCTTATGGTAAATTTTTTGATATGGATTGTAATCATTCACTGCACCACCATTATACAAGTATTCTCCAGATACCCACACGCACTCCAAATAACACCCCCTGCCATCCTTTCCATACCTTGCATTTCCATTGACTAATTCATTTATTCCATGCATCCACCACTGCATTCCATGTACACTCCTACAACAACACCACTATTGAAGCAAACATCATGCAATATATCCATCTATTCCAAAACAAATGTAATGATTCGTGTTCTCAATCTATTACTGAGATTCAAACATTGTATAATCACATTGTATATTTACCTACTACTATCTTCCAATGTCTAACATTGTTTCTT
Organism: Sequoia sempervirens; assembly: GCA_007258455.2. NCBI lineage: Eukaryota > Viridiplantae > Streptophyta > Pinopsida > Cupressales > Cupressaceae > Sequoia > Sequoia sempervirens. Next base: position 149,643,958 of record VDFB02000013.1, on the reverse strand, counting down.
TTGCTAATGATGTCCATACAAGTACTAATTTGCATGTCTCTCCCCTTCTTACTTCTCTATATTTTTCTATCGGCGTAACCCTTGCACCCCCTCTGGTGCAAGTGCTAGCATACACATGTTCTAAGGAGGTAGTTTGATATGAAGTACTTTTTACAATAATTTTTTTTATTGTAGGGCTATTAAAATTAATTGTGGCAATTAAAGTGTTATTTGTCTGGCCTAGAATTTCATATATCATACCTTACTAAGCCTGATAATTTTTAGTATCACTTTTGCAAGAGATGGTAGAGAATGGTAGAGTCATTATAGAAATTTGAAACCTCATAATAATGTTGTAGATTCCCTCACAAATCTAGTACTAAGTCTTTCTAGGTGCAGGAAGGTCATGGATCTTGGTTCTTGTACTTAGTTTCATTTATATTTTCCATAGATGTATTTGTAATGTACAATGTCAAGTGGGAGAATGTTAGGATTAAGGTGTCACTTACCTTGCAATCATATTTATAATTTTATGTGTCTCCAACACTCTTGGAAGGTGTACTTGGATGATTATGGAGTAATCGGAGAAATAATTTGTAGTATCTATTCCAATATTCTTAAGTATGTTACATATGGTCTATAAGTAAAGGAGATGGAGGATAATGTGGTAATTATGGTTGACTTTGAGGTTATTTTAGGTATTTTTCCATTCCTAGGCACTAAAGGAAGGAGTTGTTATGATGGATGGGGATTATATGAGTTGACTTCAAAATGGATCTCTATACTAATTGAGGATGTGAGCCATTAGGAGTTATTGGTCAAAGATTCCTTTGCATTTATGAAGACTCATTGATTGAGCCCATGTGAGACCCATGTAAATTCATTTAATGCATTTTCTATTCTCAAAAGATACTTTACAAGGTAAGTGTGGAGTTTTAACATGATACTATGATTTTTCGTATTAATTATTTTGGTAAAATCATTTGTGGTTTTGGCCTCTCTCCTTGCCTATACATTGGAGTTATGAGATGGTGGTTTCATGTATTTATTCATGGCTACATTGGTGTTTTCAAAGTGTTTTTAAAGTGTAGAGTGTTAGTGTGTTGATATTGTTCCATGTACATCAAATATTAATATATACTTTTTATCTTTCTCTAGTGGAGTATTTTCCTTAGAGGATGTCTCCACATAAATCCTATGTCTATATGGTTTGCTGATTTTATTGTTGTTGTTGATTTATGTATCTACATAATATTATTTTATGTTAATCCTAGATAAAGAAACATATTTCAAATTTGCATGCACTTTGTAGAAGATTTTGTTGCATTATTTTCACTTTGTTTCTCAACAATTTTAAGCAGGTTTCATGGTCAAACAATAATGGAAAGTTCTATCTAGACTAATATTTCTTACTATTTAGAGACTATTTTATATCACCTAGAGCATACATAGTATCCTCATAATACTTGGACCATAATCAACCAACTATTTGGAGATCCACTTGAAAATCCATCTATTTGTGATGTTTCCTTAGTTGACCCTGCATCTACATATGTCACAAAAAAAATTATAGAAATTCCTTCTTGTATTGCTTCTACAATAATCATGACTTATTTGAAGACTTATAATGACTCTCTTTAGCAAGATAATTATTCTCTATAAGATCTATGAGGCTAGGATGCATACTTACTAAACATCTCACATATGCTTGTAGAATATCAACTTTAGGATCTTGACAACATTATTGAGGACCTTGTTCTCCTCTTTAATGACAACTCTATTAAATTAAATTACATATAAACCCTCGTGTTCTCTCTTCACCTCTATTTGCTTTCATGATAATGCATTTTATAATTGTACTTGACTCTAGATATTTATGAAATCCAATCAAAGTCCAATATAAGCATGAAGAAATTTGAACATTTTCTATAAATCTTAATCTTGTTTCCTCCCCCAATTCCACCTTTGGAGTGTTACTTTAGTAATATATTGCATGGGGGTCCTTTTTGAAAGGGAGATAAAAAATGATGCCTAGAGAAGCCTACTTCAACACTCATTACAAGACTATTTTCTTCAACATTATCTCCCTTCTATGGGGAGCTTGCATGTGTGAGTGTTGTAGGGAGTTTTGGAGGCTATTCATTGTGGGATACTCATCTCTCTCTTTTCTATCCTTGGAAGGAATTCTCTCTTTTTCGAGGGAAGATTTCTTTTGTACATGGGAACCTAACACAATACTCCTTGTTAAGACTGGTTTATTTTCTTCCCTAGGTTACATTGAAGGAGGGTGTTGGTGTAATATTCTAGTGCATCTATTTTATTAACTTTTCTAATTAAGTACATTTTATTCATAGGTAGCAAATAATATCATGCGTCATTTTTTACTAAAGGTAATCAAATGCAATCTCTATGTCATCAATCCTTCATTGGGGATAATCAAGTGTCACCTCTACTTCATCAAGTACCACCATTATATCTACTTGTTGAGTTAGACAATCTCTTGCTTGAAGTTGACACATATCACCTTTCACATGTGGCATCATGACTCATTTATCTAATAATCCACACACACAAACATATGTAAGTATGTGTGTTTTATTTCTATTTGAATTGTTAATGAATGGAATAACCATTATATTACTTATTCATGTTTTCTCTAATGTGAGAAATTAGTTTATTATAATTATTCATAAAGAATTATAGGCTTTGATAGATTTAGCTTAAGAAAATTTTACTCCTATTTTGTTTGGTCTTTACAGATGAATTGGATGAGATCATTATAAATTCAAGGAAAATAGAAGATGGTTGTATTATTTATGATATGATCATCAACATTTTTTTACTTGTAGATTATGTTATTCTCAAGGCCACAGGTATGATATGATCATCACTATTTTTTTTACTTGTAGATTACATTATTCTCATGTAACATAGTATTTTAGGCTTATAATGGCATCTTGATATATTGAGTTCATTTTGTGATGTTCATGGTTTATAGGTGACATCGAGTAAAACCAAGGTCATGGTTTTAAAAGAAGAAAATACAACTAACTTCATTTACATTGGAAATTTGGTTAAAGTGGTTTCATGTTATACTTACCTCAAGGTGTGCCTTTCATTAGACCATCCTTCAACATGTTCTTTACTTCACAAGAGAGATTATGTAATTATTATGTTGCATTTAATACATTTGAGAGAGTGTTTCTAACTCTAGTTATGATATTAAAATAAAATTGTGTATCTTCTAAACTTTAGTCTCATCAAAAATCTTGTGTGGTTGTGATATTTTTGGACCTCGACTTCACAATACTAATTGGGCTCAAGTTGACAAAATTCTTATTTCCACACTATCCAAAACTTATAGGAAAAATAGTCAATTCCATATGTAATTATTCTAGTTGAATTTGGTATTCATCCTCTTCATAGTTCAATTGTATTACACGTAGTGATGCTTCTTCATAAATTAAGATGTATAGAAAATGCAACTACATAATAGATATATATTCAAGGCTCTTCAATCATCCATGAAGTTATGTGGACAAAGGATCAAAAAACACTTGGTATGCCTAATGTAAGGATCTCCTGTAGGGAATTGGTATTCATATTAATTACCTTCATCTTATTTCTATTAATGTTCCCCACATGTTGAAAAGAGATGTTTATGGAGGCGTTAGGAATGTTATTTACAAAGACTACATATAATCAACTTAAATAGATCCAAACCATTGTTAACAAAAATGTAAAAATACTTGAAGCGTGCTATATTCAAAGAGTGGATTGACACATTTTGCCTCCCAATTACAATTGTCTTGCTTTTGGTTTAATATTTTTCTTTGGGCTAATTACAAGTATGATCTTGTCAAATTCACATGGAATCAACACACTTTATCTCAAAAGATTAGTGTATTTGTAAACTTGGTAACAATAATCTAGAATTAGAAGAGCATTTTGTATTTAGGTGTCTAGTGTATTATGAGATTCATGAAAAAGTTTAACTACCTCTTCAAAATAATTAGGGGTGAGGTTCACATGTGTGTAGCTCTATTCATCAAATATATGATCAAACATAGAGTCTAAATTCTTAAGAGTCATCAACATGATTATTTGTCTTAATATTCACCTTTAGAGTCATTTCTTGGACTTTAATTCAAAGTCACAAACAAGTTAATTTTGAGTTATGGGTTATTTTTATTTTTTTATAGTTTTTTTGTTAAAATGTATTTTTCTTACAATCCTATTAACCTAATTTAATAATGTAAATATTAATATATAAATTTTAAGTTTAAAAATTCTTCACTATAAAGTTTTAATTAATAATTTCTTATTACTTCTCCTTTATGATTATAATATTTTTATGATTTTATATTTTTTAACCTTTTTAATAAAGCGACTACTATCTATTTTTTATTATTTTACCATTTTTAGATTTGAAGAAACCTAACAAGCAATAAATTGATAAGATTTACACATATAATTATGAAATGAGATGATGTGGAAGAGAGACAAGAGATGTTTGTGAGGCAACATGCCCTAATATCCAAGATGATTGTCTTAGTTGTCATCCTAATAGGATCATTTTTAATCCATTGTGTCTTTTAAGGAGTATTGCGGAGTGTTGTGATAAATTGTGGTTTCTTGGATCCCCTCAATCTTGGGGTTGGGTAAGACTAAACACCTAATGACACCATATGGTTGGGTGTGAGTCAATCACTCTTCATCTTTATAGCTGATTAGGTAAAGTGTTGTGTTCTTTATTGTGTGAACACATGAGAAATTTCAATGTGTAAATTTTGAAATTGTGTTTTATATGTGGATGAAATACAATGTAATTATATTAGAGACTAATGTTTGTGTATTCGTAACAACAATATGTAAAAATAATTTATGATTAAACTTATTCTATCTATATATCCAAAAAAGTGTCATATTTTTATAAACAAATACTTCTATTTTAGATCCACAAATGTTTGCTTAAATATTAAGGAATTTTCTAAGAATAAACACAATCTTGATTGATATTTAATTTCAAATGTTACTTTGCATTAGACTATTTTTTTGTTTTTAAAGTATCATTGTGAGTGAGTACAAAGTGAAAGGACACAACATTATTCAAACAATTGTTTCAAGTCGGTATAATAAAAGCAAACAAAATTAGTAATAATTTTATTTTTTTGTTTTCATAGTTCTTTTAGGAGTGTTCATATATAATATATCACTATTTATGTAGATGCCAATGTTAGTTGACTTTTGGGTGATGAATACTTTCTAAGTGATAATGTGATGATCAAATAAAACATTACTCTCTAAAATGAATTAGAGATTGTTCTTTTATTAGCTGGTAGGCTACATATAGTGTGAGATTTGAGTTTGAAACAAGTCTCATGCATGCAAACACTGTTGAGTCACCGGAAAACAAGTTTCAGCTATCAATTAATGGTAAACTAGTTGTTGTTTAATGGTAAAAGCCTCCAAAATCTCACTTATCACATAGAAGCTAGATAAATATTGATTTGACAACTAGATGGGAACATTCTATTTCCATTTGCAATGTTTTTTTATCAATTTGATGGCAACTTTATTTTTCATTTGCATTGCTTTGTGTTTTAAATTTGTATGCAAATATTTCATCATCAGATAATACTTAATTTCTTTAAGGAAAAAGTTCAGATTTGTCGAAGTTTATTTCATTCAATTATTTAGCATTTATTATTAATTGTTTAATCCAGCCACAGGCAACATGAATTTGCATGCAGAAACACTACTCTCTAACATATTAACATACATATTTAGCATTTATTATTAATTGTTTTATATCGTTCTTTAGGTGCAAGTGCTAGTATAATATCCTAGTGGACAAATTGAACATTCACATTCAAATTGACAAATTTTCAATAATTAGAATGAGATCGACATGTACCCATAATTAAATCTGAACATAAATGTCTATCCAAAAATCAAATCTATATCTGTAAATAAAAACTAGATTCAAATCTACAAATATAAATTTGATCAATTTTTTTGAAAAACACGCAATGCACATCTAAACCCTCTCAAATTACTAACTTTTACAAATTTTACACTAATCATTTCATATAAAACAAACGAATAAAATAAAAATGAATCCATATAAAGTTTTCATCCTTGTACACTTTCATTGAATCCTAACAATCTACAGAAATTGTAGGCAGCAGCAACAACAGCGTCATTATTTTGTCTTTTAAGAAAGAACCCAATCTCAGTTCTATGTCGAATTGTTAAGAACAACTCACCTGTGCAACCCCACCATTTGACAGACTGGAAGTTGAAGAATGCTGCTCTAACTGCACAGATAGATTTGGGAAACTTATTGCATTCATATTTATTTCTGCTTCCCAGAAACTGTCTTTATATATACTATTTCATTTGTGGATTGAATAATGTCTTGGAAGATGAAGCTACTTGGATTCAAGGTTATGACTAGCTAAATTTTCGCTGTATTTTAATGCCCAAAATCTGCAACAATTGGAGTAAGATATAATGGCGCATGGTCTGTGGAAGACAGGCAATAATTACAGCTTATTCATATGTGGGTGTTAAAAGTTAAGATTATCCTTTTAGGGATATTTACTCATTGTATATTATGAAATATCTGGACTGGACTTGTTGAAATGACTTTCTACCTTACACTTTTACAAGTAATGGGTGCTATCATTATCTGAGTAGTTTGTTTGGATTATGATTTCTTTTGGGTAGTTAAAGCTATTTTCTACTGATTTGGATAGTGTGTTTTTTAGATGGTTAAATGGTTTTTTTTTTTATTAATTTGGATCACGGCTTTTTTAAGTAGTTAAAGGTTACTTTTCATTAATTTTTTGGAATCAAATTGTTAATTGTCATTTTTGTTTTATTGAAGAGATTGAAATTAAAAATATGTTATCTTCAAATGATGTGCATAAAAACTATTATAAATGTACAAATTTAAGGATTTGTTAGCTGTACTCTTTAGTAATTCAGTTAAAGATACTTGGTTTGTTTTCTTTATGAGGTTGTCATGTCAAGCATTAAGTATTAAAAAATTGTTCCAGCAATACAAGTTGACCTTGTTTTAACCTATTTCAAATATTAAAAGATATTTGATGTCCTAATCTATATACCACAAACAAGGATATATCAATAAGACAACTTCCTTTATTTCTAACTACAAAAATTTCTTAATCATAATTCATAAATAAATCACATCTTTAACTCTTAATAATGATAAATATTTCTAATACCCTTTCCATCTAATTAAAGCTATGAGAATTAGAAGCCAACTCACATAATCATATTTTCTTCCATTATTCATAAGGAAAGAATAGTGGAGATGATTAGTTTTCCCATTTGAATCCTCTTCTTTAATTAAGTTTCTTTTATCCTAAAATATATCATTTAAGGAGGTTTTTAATCATGTATGTTAAGTCTTTTCTTTGATAATTGATTTCTAGGAATATTTTTTTTATAATTATTTTTACATAATTTGTAAAAAATTCAATGAAAATAGTACTTTTATATTTGGTTGTTCTTATCAACATTTAATGAAAGGGTGACCATCCAAGTTTAAATTTCTATTGGGTTTATATAGGATATTATTAACACCATTAATGTTAAATAGGGTTGCCTACTTTCACTTTGTTGGTGTAATGTTCTATTGCACTTATTTTATTAAGTTTACTTTGGTGAAGATATTTTATTTTTAGGTAGCTAATAATGGTGTGTACCATATTTGATTAAACACAATCAAGTGATATCTCTACCTCGTCAGTCCTTGACCGAGGGCAATTAGGCATCACTTCTATTGTTAGGAAATAATTCATAATACCCATAATGTTAAATCTATTTCCTACGTAGCCCCATGAGAGAAAAGCATGTAGAATAATCATAATGTAAAGATTGAATAAAAAATCCACAAGATATACCCTAGGAAAACCCTCAAAAGAGAAAAACTCAACCTCTAAAAGCATCCATACTCTATCTATTATTCAACAATAAATCAATACATGCACTTACATAGTTACAATGAACACTTATGAAACATCAAGCCTCTCCAATGCATTCTCCATGTGTCCAAGCATGAATCTACACATACTATGCCATGCTTCACATATGCACTCCTCAAAAGAAGACTCAATATTATGACAACCCACTCATCTAGCTAACCTTAACCCTGAACATGTGCTTGCTTTATAGACTCGGGTTCACGCAAATACAACCAAATGGTAAGATAAAACCATGTACCTCAAAACCATGGGAACACAAATCTATTAACCCCTCATTTAATATTGGGTACTAATTTTGCACATTATTAAATATATTTTCTCAAATATTAAATAACTATCCTATGTCTCCCACACATAAAGTAATTAACCCAATATTACAATACAATTTTACAAGTGGCCCCAAATAATTACTTAGTGTGACTAACCACATCTCCTAGATGTATCACAAAAAATAATTGTTTAATTACAACATTATAATAAATCAATTTTATGCAATGGTGTACAACACCAAATCCTAACATTTGTCTCATCAAATGTCACCACTATTTTCACATCTTATAATTTTATTGCTCTTTTAAAAGTAGACTTAATTTTAAAACTTCCAAAGCTTCGCTCTTGTGCATACAAAGTCATTTTTTAGTGATTTCTTTAATTGAGATTTTTCAAATACTTTGTATTAGTACTCATAGTTTATTCTAATTTTAATTCAAAATTGTACTTTCAACTTATTGATCTTCCCTGCAAACCAAAAATATAATCTAAACACACTAAAGTGTCAAAAAATTATGGGGGTTGTGTATTGAATTATCTAAGATATATTTCCACATTGTGGGGGAGGGGGTTAATCTTGTTTTTGGGTATTTCCTTTCATTCTCCATTTGTCACTTTGAATCGCTATAACTATACATACTTCCAAGAAGGATAAGAATCATTGCATATAAGAATATTTATTACCTATATCCTTTGACACATTCTTGAGCCAAGTTATTATAACTAGGTTGTTTGGTTAAACAATAATGACAATGTCTATGCACTAATCTATCTTACTATTTTTTGGGATATTCTACATCACCTAGGATACACAAAGTGTCCTTATATTACATGCACTATAATCAGGTAATTATTTTGGAGTTTCACTTGAAACTCCAAATATATTTATGATGTTTCTTTCACTATACCTACATTTATGTATGTTATTAAGACAACTATAAATATTCCTCCTACTACAACTTCTATAGCAATCACAACTTCATTAAAGACTTTTAATGGTTCTTTTTAGCAAGATCATTATTTTCTAGAAGATCTACCATTTTAGGATGCATGCTTACCAAAAATCTCATGTCTATTTGTAGAATCTCACATTTGGGATCTTGCCAACAATATTGAAGACCTTGTTCTCCTCTTAGATGACAACTCTCTTGAAGCTTAATCACTCTATTTGGATGTAATGGAAGATATATAAACCCTCTTATTCTCCCACTATCTCTTTATGCTTTCATGATGACACATATTGTAGTTGTACTTGAGTATCCTTATCAAATCCAATAACAGTTCAACATAGACATGGGGAAATTTGAACATTTTCATTTAAACTTCATCTTGTTATTCCCTTCATTCCACCTTTGTGTAGTGTATTAAATTCAACTTAGTGAAAGAAAGACTATCTTATATTTCAAAATGATCTCACAAATGCTACACTCAAACTAACTAGCCTTATTTATTTTAAAGAACTAATCTACTACTATTTGGAGTAGATTACACTAATTAATCTAAAGTGTTTTTAACTTAAAAAAAAATAAGTTATCTAAATGGGCTAAAACACTAAAAATTGAATAGACTATTATTTTTTTATCACAAATTGAATGATAGAAATTATAAGTTGAAGATAAAATTGGAAGTAGATAATAGAGGAGAACCTGGTATTAAAATAGGAATCTCACTAGATTGGATTCCAACACTAAGCATAGATGTTTGCATGACATAATGTAATCTTATACGACATAAAAATACCATAATTCGAATCTTCTTCAAAAGTGTGACCTATTTGCACACAAAAAGAATTGAAAGTGACAAGTAGATCACCAATAAGATAAATAAAATAAAATAAATTATACTAATATATTGTAAAGAAACTTATAGAAATGAAAAATAATTTAAGAAGGAAAGATATCACCAAGTTCCCAAGAGGTTGAATATATTCCACCATATGATAAAATTTTACTGGGGAGATAATTTAGGGAAAAAAAAAATTGGTGGTTGTAAGGAGCATGCCTTCAAGCCAAATCCTTGGTTTGGCTTTCCAACCTCCACAAATAGCCTATGCTATTTATAATAATAATGGAAATGCTAAATGCAATTTAGGTAGAATAACAGTGATACAAAAAATGCAGTAGAATGAAAATGATAATTTTGGTGAATAAAAGTGTGATCCCAAAATGCCAAAGATATAGCACAAATAGATTTAACAATAGTAACAATGAGAAAATGGGAAGAAGGAGAAAATAATATAAAATAATATCACATCACAAATTATTTATAAGATGTAATGAAGATTATAATGCTTGTTGTAATATCATTACCAAACTTCCATGAATTTGATAACATGAGATAGCTTTCACATTGAGAAGATTGTTGGTAGTTCACAATATTGTTAACAATGGAGGATAAGTTACCATCTAGAGTTTCAAATTGCTAAGAGAGTAATAGAGTACCTAGAGTTTAATTTTAAAATATGTCAAAGCGAGGGAAGATGGAGGTATATAGCCATTTAGATTCTCTCCAAAGTGGTTACCTACCAACTAGAAAGGTGGTAGATGTTGAAACACTTTGAATGGTCAAGGATTGATGAAATATCATAAGATGCTAGCACATTGCATGGACATTTGTGCATCGTTCTAGTGTCCAAACATTTTCAATTAAACAAAGGTCTAAACACTAGGTCATAACACAAGGATGACACCTAAAACATAGGGTTAAATAAGAACAATAAAAATTCTAAGCCTTGTCACAATGAGGGAGAAGGCTAAGATAGAGGGCTAAAAAAGCACTAGAAAACATACTCTAAAATGAGTGTAAATTAAAGCATGAAATTGTAAGGATATGCAATTTTTGATATTACGCTTTGGTGTGGGAATTCAATAAATATACATGAGGATTCTATTTTCTAAAAAGGAGATAAATTGTTTGATGTCTAGGGGGCCTAATTCAACACTCATTACAAGACTAACTAATTCAAATTTCTCTCCCAAGTATTTGGGGAGGCTTTCTTCTATGAGCTTTGCTAGGAGTTTAGGAGGCTATTCCTTGGGGGGGGGGGATTTCTCTCTTTCTTCTCTCTCTTTGGGTGAATTTGTTTCTTTTTTGGGGGGGAAAGGGGGAGATTTCTTGTGTCCATGGGTACCTACCATGGCACTCCTTATTGAGAACCAACTATTTTCTTCTCTAAGCTACATGTAAGGGGGGTGTTGTAATATTATATTGCACCTATTTCATTAAGTTTTCTTAGGTAAATATATTGTATTCTTATGTGGCTAATAATGATGTATAGTCTTTGATTGAAGATAATCAAATGTGTCACCTCTATCTCATTAATCTTTGACCGAGGACAATCATCTGCCACCGATCTCTCATCAAGTGCCACCATTCTCTCTACTTGTTGAGTTAGCTCATATTTGACTAAAGTTAACTCATATCCTCTTTGACATGTGTCACCATGACTCATCTATCCAATACATCATATATTTTATGTGTGTGTGTGTGTGTTTTCCTTTAAATTGCTAATGAGCTAAATAGAAATTATCTTGCTTATGTGTATTTTCATAATTTTAAAAATTTGGTTATTGCAATTGTTCATAGAGCATTTTGGTCTTGGATAGATTTAACTTAGGCAAATCTTACACACATAATTTGTTTGGTATCTACATAGATAAATTAGACTACATTATTATGGATTCAATGAAACTTGATGATGGTTCTTTTATTTATGATATAATCATCACTACTCAATTATTTGTAAATGACATTATTTTTATGTCACACGGTGCTATAGGATCACAATAGTGTCTTGTTTTATTGAGTTCATTTTGTGATACTCATTATTTATAAGTGAACTTGAGTAAAACTAAGGTCATGATTTTTGACACAACATAAAAAGAAGCACATGCAACTAATCTCATTTATAAGGGAAATTTGATTGAAATTAACTCATGTAATGCTTACTTTGGTGTCTTTTATAAGACCTCCCTTTAACATGCTCCTTGTCATAAAAGAGAGATTGTGAAAGGATTATGTTGCATTTAATACACTTCAAACACAATGTTTCCAACAAAATTAAGTGTGTTATCAAGTTTCCACAATCCATAATGTTTTGCTAAGTGATTTGGATTCGATTGTGTGTGAATTTTTTGCATCAACGTTTCGGATCACACTCGTGATCCATCATCAGGATGAGAGCAGAGAGCAAGGAGAAAAAATGTGAGTTACAAACCAAAATCAACTTTAAAAGACCAGGGACGGCGATGGCGAAATTTGAGATGACTATGGCGTGCCCTCGGAAATGGCGAGGGAGGAGACTCCATGGCGTGGGGCTAAGCTGCGGGGAGAAGCAAGCGGCTTAAGTAGTTGGCGGGATTGGCGTTTTTGCAAGAAGCGAAAAGGCCTTTAACATGCGACCTTAAAACTAGACGAGAGACGCCATTAGGTGGTTTTTTCCCATTGCTTCTGCCATCTCGGTTGATCCTGAAGGCGAAACGGTTGAAGAAATTGAAGAGAATGTCTCTGAGCTCTCTGTTCGTGGGATGATCTGTCAGTTTAGGGGTTTTTGGCCTAGCCTCCCTCAGCTGCATTCCTGGATCTCTCATGAATGGGAGCCTCTAATTTTTGTAAAGTTCATATTTTCCCCATGGCCAAGGGGTTTTTTGTTGCCAAGTTTGATAATGCTCAAGATAGAAATATAATTTTATGTGACAATTTTTTTAGCTAGGAGGACAAACATTTGTTGATGCTTAAGCCCTGACACTCTAATTTCAACCCTGCTTTTGAAACTTTCAATAAGATCCCGATTTGGGTTTGGCTACCTAATCTTCCCCTCCACTTATGGGTTGATTCTATTCTGGAGGAAGTGGGTGAAGCCCTTGGTGACTTTTTGTTGGTGGATGAAGAATCCTCTGATATTCGTCATTCCACCTTTGCCCACATACTGGTCGAAATGGATGTTTCAAAAGGGCTGCCTGCTGAGATTGTTCTTAAATCTTCTAAGGGGTCTTGGGTCTAATCTTTGGACTATGAGGGGATTCCCTTCTGTTGTAGAAGATGTTTTAAAACAAGTCATGTTGTTGCACAATGTGGGTTTGAGAAAAAATCCATGAAGACTACATGGTGGAATGGTGCTTCTCAGCAGCATTATACGGTTGAGAAGAAAGTTGAGCAACCTAGGAGTTTTTTTGAGGTTGTTGCTTTGGATTCATAGGGCCTTAGGGAATCCTCTCTGGATGTCTCTATTGGAGGGGTTGTTGATGCTATGCAAGACTACAATGTTGAAACCCCTAAAGAGAACGAGACTGGGCCTGTGGCTACCATTTCTGGTAATGGTGCTTCGGCTTTCATTTCGGGTGGCTCTCCTGATATGGCCACGCCTACAGGGAGGAACACGGTTCAAATCTCTAAGACAACGGCTGCAAGATTTCTTCTTCAGGATAATGGTGCACTGGCTTGGCTTGACAAGGCAGCACAAGTGGAAGAGGGTTGGATCACTGTAAAGGGAAAGAAAGAGAAGTCTTCTAATCCTCCTTTTGACATGACTCTCCGCTCCCACAAGAGTAACTCTAAATGTAAATCTTGATGGTTCTTGTTTGGGGGTTGGTTCTTGGCTGGCTGCTAGCTCTTGTGGCTTTGTAGTCAGTTGTGGTTCTTTGGCCTTGGTTTCCTTTTGATCCTTGGTTGTCTGTGCTTTCTTGTATTTATTTTTAGACAACCTTCTGGTTGAGGGTTCCAGATCCTTTCAAAATCTGTTTGTAAAGGGTTTTGGGTCCCTTCAAAACCTATTTTTCTTTTATCAAAACTTTAAAAAGACTAGGGAGAGAGAGGGTTGCACAAAGGCCAAGGCAAGACAAAAGAAAAAATGGGAAAAATAAATAAAATTAACCAACTTGAGTCAACAAAGAAAATATAAAAATAATGAAAAAGAAACCCCAAACAAAACCAAAGAGGAATGAGAAAAAAAGAGATTGGAAAAAAAAACTTAAAAAACTAAGAAGATGAAGAAAACCTAAAAAATTGTAAGAATAGACAACTAAAAGAAAGAAAGAAAAAAATAACCAAAACAGAAAACCATGGAGAAGACAAAAAAAGAAGGACAAGGAACTAAAAAAAGAAAAAATACAAAAGAAAATTAAATAAACCCAAACAAAACAAAAAATTATAAGACCACATAAATTAAATTGAAAAAAAGATCCAAAAATTATAGAATTCTAAGAAAATAAATATAAATGTAAATAACATAAAAGAAACACAACAATAAACTAAAAGAAAGAACACACAAATAAATAAATAAATAAGTAAATATATATTATTTATTTATTTATTTATTTGTGTGGTCTTTCTCTTTAGTTTATATATATATATATATATATATATATATTTGTGTGATATGTGTGTGTTCTTTAAATAATAAACTAAAAAAGAAAGAACACAAATACATATATATATATATATATATATAAGAAAGAATTTAAAATTAATCAAAAGAAAACACCAAGAAGCTAAGCTTTAAACTAATCAAAGATATGAAGCTAAATAAATAACCAAAGGAAGCCATATGTCCAAGATAAATAAAATAAAATAAACTATAAAAAACCAATCAAAAAAAGAGGCAACTACAAAAGAAATAAGCATACAAAAGAAAAGTTCAAACTATAAATATATAAATATAATAAAATAAAAGATGCAAAAGAATTATATATATATATATATATATGTATGTGTATATACATATATATATGTATGTATATATATATATATATATATATGTATGTATGTATATATATATATATAGGAAGCAATAACCAAAGAAAGCTTAAAAAGACAAGAAAATATAAAAAAATATAAACTACTAAAAGAGTATATATATATATATATATATATAATACATAAAAACAAAAAAACAAAAGAAATTACTAAGCAATAAAGAAAATAAACAAACAAAGCTAAAAGGAAAATAAAAATTAAAAAACAAAAACCCAAAATTCTAAGAAAATAAATTAATAGAGAACTAAACCAAACTAATCAAGTATATATATATATAAAAGAACCAAAGAAATCTAAATAGATAAACCACAAATAATGAAAGCTAAATATATAAGAACCAAAGAAAGCTTAATATATAAACAAAGAATTCGAAGAAAACTACACAAGGACACAAAATAATAGCTGAGGGGGACAAGAATCCTCAACGAACTATGGGGGGGGGGAGGGAGGAAACAGATGGGGAGAGGAGGCAACTAGGAACTAGCCCGGCGCGATGAAGGGGGGTGGTGGGAACTAAGGTTAGATAACAAGGGATGCCATGATTGTCTCAACCTCCATCCCTCATCATGATTAAGGTTAGAGGGGTGATTGTGGATTGAGATGGCTTCCTTAAGTTTCCTTTTAAAGAAGTTATCCTCTTTGAACAAGATTTGAGTGTCCTCTAAACAAATATGATGTTTGCTAGAGGAGGAGTGGTTGGCTAAAGCAGATTTGAGAACTCGTTCATGTCTAATGTTAGCACAATGCTCTTTAATTCTAGTGCTAAAAGAACGACTAGTTTCACCGATATAAGGAATGCCACATGAATAGACTACCTTATAGACTCCAAAGGCAAGCAAGATGTCCTTGGAGTCTTTAAGGGAGGGAAAATGATTTCTCAAGGTGGAGACGGGTTTGAACGCACATTGAAGGCCTTTTTTTATGCAAGATTTTTGAGATTTTTTGAGAAAGGCCATCGATATAAGGAAGGGATGTGATAGGAGATCAGGAAATGATAAGGAAAATCCCATTTTTAAAGTTGATCTTGGTCTATAACTCCATTTTTTCTCCTTGCTCTTTGCTCTCACATCTGATGATGGATCACAGAGTGTGATCAAAATGTTGATGCAAAAAAATCACACACAATCGAATCCAAAAATCACTTAGCAAAAAATTAAGTGTGTTAAAATAATCTTGTATGGTTGTGAGATTTAGGGACCTAGGCTTTGTAGTACTATCTTCTGTGAGATTTAATACTAGTTGGACTTAGGTCCAACTTAGGTTGAGAAAGTTCTTTCCTTCATGATACCCAAAAATTCCACATGTAGTTATTTTTGTTGAATTTGGGATGCATCCTCTTCATATTTTAATTGTATTTCATGTAGTGGTGTTGCTTCATAGATTAAGACATGTGGAAGTTATAATTGGACATAATAGACATTTATTCAAACCTCTTAAATCATATATGAAGTTATGTGAGCAAGGGATAAAAAACACTTGGTATGCCCAATGTATGGATTTCCTACAAAGAATTGGTATTTGTATTAATTTTCTTCCTCTTAATACCCTTTCCATCAATACTCCCTACATGTT
The DNA here is from genome assembly GCA_007258455.2 of Sequoia sempervirens. Taxonomy (NCBI): domain Eukaryota; kingdom Viridiplantae; phylum Streptophyta; class Pinopsida; order Cupressales; family Cupressaceae; genus Sequoia; species Sequoia sempervirens. Next base: position 149,627,369 of record VDFB02000013.1, on the reverse strand, counting down.
GAAAATAGATATTCATAGAGACATCAACAAAAATATTTGCATAGCCACTACACAAAATTAACTTAAATAGAACCAATAGAACCATTAATAAAAAAGCTTATAGCAAAAAATTGTGGGTAAGTTTTTGAATTACACTCTTTGATCCTTTTCTTCTTCTCATCCTAATGATGGATCATGGAGTATATCCAAAATATTGATCCAAAATCTTACACATTTTTTTTCTAATTAACTATAGTGGATTGTGGAAATATCATATCTTTGATAGTGAATCATTGTCAATAAAAATATAGCACTACTTGAATCACTATATTCATATAGAAGATAGACACATTATTCCTCCCAATTACATTAGGCTTGATTTTGGTTTGAGTTTTTCTTTGGGCTAATTATGAGTGCGCTCTTATCAACTTAACATGGAGTAAGAGCACTTTATCCTAAAAGATCAACACATTTGTAGACTTCGCAACAATAAAGCAAAATTAGAAGATCAATTTGTATTTAGGTGTCCAATGTATTATGAGATCTATGACAAGTTTTATTATCTCTTTATAGAAAATCATGATTGTTAATATGATCCTATCCATTATGAGGATTAAAGATGTGTAACTTTATTTATCAAATATATGATCCAACATAGAGTCTCCATTTTTAAGAGTCATCAACATAAGTTCACTTTTAGATTTCTTTCTCCAACCTCAAATTCAAAATACAAACAAACTCATTATGAATTATGATTTATCTTTCTTCTTACAGATTTTATATTAAAATATACTTTTTTTACAATTCTAGATTAATCTTATTTAGATAGATGTGAACACAAAATATATATATATATATATCTTTCTCCTCTATGATTATAATATTTCTCACATTTTTAAATTTTTAACCTTTTTTTTTAATACATGTACTACTTATTCTTTCATTATTTCACCTTTTCAATTTGAAAAATAAAAACATTTTATTTTGATTTTATAAATAAAATATAATTTATGTAATTTAAATTGGTCTAATGTTAAAGTTATAAATATTTTATTATTAGAATAGGTATTTTAAATGCATTTCTTTAAAAGATGTTTAAGGGATATTAGTTTCAATGAGTTTGTATTGAATTTATGATATAAATTAGGTATATGTTTCAATGTCTTTAATGGCTTTTAGATAGATGTGTTTAAGATAATCATGATAAGGTTTTTTTTTCTTAAAGATAAATAATCAAAAAATTGTTTAACTTCTTTGTTATCATTGTATGAAGGCCTAAATTTGATAGTCCACCCTACCTATCAAACAATTTTTTTGTGATGTTATATCTAAAATATCCTCTTTTATGAGGTCTCATCTCCTTAAAAAATATATTATATATTAGAACAAATCTGACTAAATATGTCCATACAACCATCAAATTTAAGTCCTAATTGTAAGTAACTAAATTTTTTTAATTAAAAATACCAGTTGGAAACATTTATATTAGATTTGTAACCTAGGTTAAATATCCATCTCAAAATTCTTTCATTATCTTTTTAAATAATGTATATAAGATATCTATGCTAATTTATAAATTTGACATGTAAATGACCATCAAAATTATTATCGACTCACTTCATTACAATCCCCTTAGCTAACATAAATTTTAATTATATATCCAAACACAAAACAAATTAAAGAACAATTTCCTTAATAAAGTACTTGCAAGCCCATTGACTTACAATCCATTAGTGTCTAAATGTCAAACTTTATAATGACTGGAAAAAACTACTTTTTAACTTTAAAAGAATAGAAAATCCTAATTAAGAACAAACCCCGACGACGACTGGATCGCGCTTTAATCAAGTCCAATGCCATCCTAACCAGGTTTCGATCCAGGACCAAGGACCGGATTGTCTGTACATATTAAAGTCTTGGTAGCTTTGATTGGCACGGTTGGACTTGAATCTTGAAAGATTGGCCAAGCACCTAAAATTTTCAATGTTGAGCAATTTCATTATTGTCTGTGATTCCACCTCCATTACAGCTGCACTGCACAACGGCTAGTAAAGAGAGTCAATTCATCGTCATGTTTTTCAGGCTTTTGACTTGGGAATACCTCACCGCTGATTTAGGCAATGGGCACTCTCCAACAAGTCAGGGTTTTTCTCACCGTCGGTTCATCGGATGAGCTGCAAGCCCGGGCCCAGTTCCCGCTGATATGTCCCACTTACCAGTCAAAAGATTCTCAATATTTTCGTGCATGGTGCCACTAATCATACGATACATACAACAGTCTGAACATTTCTGTTTTTATAAAGAAAAAGCGGAATAAATCTGAAAGCCCAATTATGATGAAAATTGGAGTGAAGGTTGAAAGACGTTGGGAATCCAATAAATTAAACAGACAAATTTTGAGCTTTAATGGATTGAGTGAATGCCAAGCGACAAACGCCGTTTCGCCTCTCCAAGAACCGTTAAAAGACTTCGTAAAACGGTTTTGTCAAGAGATTCCGTACAATGGTTTTGTCAGATTGTTCAGTCTGTTGAGCTGATGAATTTGTTTTCCTTCTTCTCAATGCAAATGACTTCAAACCCTAACCCTAGTGTAACTTGCAGAAAATAAAGCAGGGGAGTTGATCACTGTTATCATGCGCCAGTTTTGTTTCCCTAGCCTCACAGCACATGACACAATCATTCATGGCCCCTCTCCTGGAAGCTTTTGAAGAAACATTTCTTTATTGTTTATTTATGATTTGATTTCGGATCGTTCTTGAAGAGAATCATGAATTATCTTGAAATATATATATAATTTCAGAATAGAACTTTGTAATCTGAGTTAGTGTAAAGTTTCTGCTTTTTGTTAAATTGATATGGAAGTATTTTTCACAGCCTGTCAAATTATGATATTGTTATGAGAATTCAATTTTGTGGTTTTTGAATGATGGATTCATGTGTGAATTTCTATTCATGAAATATTGATCAATAAGTGTAACTCAAAAATCACGCAATTGAATCTCCATAACGATATCATTATTTTGTTATATTTTCAAACACTCACTCAGCCATCATCAAAATGAAAAATATAATATAACTTTAACACTTAACAGTATAACCCATTGTACATCAGCTTCTGGATCTTTTTGCATATTCATAAGACAGCCATGATCAAGATAGTTGGCTATCCAACAACTCTGACGATGATAAAGATATTTGCTTTTTGATATTGCCTAACCAGAGATATGTGATTCTCATGGCAAGAAAGGATAATGTAAATATCTCAGGGTTGTTGTGCACTGACAAAAGTTTATTCTCTGAAAAGCTATTATTTAAATTCAGCAACACAATACAAAAAGGAGGAGCTCAATTCCTAAATTCAGGGGCCCATTCCTGATCGCAGGATGGTCCTCCTTTGAATAGGTATTTGCCAAAGGACAGAATACGGTGCCCTCAAATTATTCCTCACATGCAGAAGTCACACTTATATTGATAACTTGTACTCTAGATGGTTGGTAAAGACAGATTGAAAAGGGGCCATTAAAGTTTCCTGGATAAGTGGCTTGATTCTATTGTAATATAGAGCAATCAGTGAACCACATTAGAAAATGGTTACCAAACTAAAAAATTAGGAAACAGTCATAATTATCCCACCATTAAGACCTGGAGACATTATTGAATTTCAATCAAACCACCTTGCAAGGAACCCCATTCTGGGGACAAATTAATATATCCCAAATAAAAGCGCACCAAGAAAAAAATCCTATTTTACAGCCCTGATTAACTGTTGGAGAAATAACTATGAGAGATATGAGCTTCCTCCCAAAAAGAAACGTATAACACCTTTTAGAAAACATATGTTTCTAGTGTATAACACCTTTAAGAGATGTCCGACATTTCTGAGAGAAAAAATGAATATATTCTTCTTTGTAAAACAAAGGCATAAAAATCTCTGCCACAAAACATCATCAAAATGAACCCCAATGGAGGTCAGTCATATATTACAGGCCTTCCCAACATGACAAGAAAAATCGTATATATGATTGTATATATAGTAGCTATCTACCACACAGGAGTACATGAGATAATGAAAATCCCATATATCCCTAATAAATCTATCTCCACCTAGTCTTGTGACTGGGGCTGCCTGATTCACCGTCACTATCTGTGCCTTTGCCGTTTGGTTTTGAATTTGCAGCCACATTCTCACGGCGAGCTTTCGCAGCAGCCTCGCGCCCAATTCGCCGATCCTGCCCATACAAAGTAAAAATTTTGTAATTTAAATTTCAGAGTAGGTAACTCATTAACCAGAGACAGAAGATTCACATGTTATGTATACATACATCTCGAAAGGGGAACTCGTCTGCTTCCAGCATGTGGATAACATGACCCATCTTGGGCCTCTTGTTAGCATCAGGATCCACACAGCGGAGGGATACCAGTAATGCTCGTTTCAAAGCCCTGGCTGAGGGTTTTTCTTCCATTAATGGGTCTACTACTTCCTCTGACCTTCTGCTCCCCACCATCATCTTCAACCATTCTACCAAATTTACCTGTGCAAATAGAAAGAACGAAATGATATTAAACATCTATAAACAACCAATATTGCTGACTGATACTGCAAAAACAGCTAGCCTGGGTGCAATGCACTATTAAAAAAATTGAATGGTTTAAAAAAAGAACCCAACGTGGTGAACATGTCAAAATATCTAGAAGGAGTATAACCCACTTTAAGAAGAGAAACGTTTGGATTTTTGAAGTAGCATTTATTTAATATAAATTTCTTCAGCTATCTGAGATCATTTGCCGCTGTAAATTCAGTGAATGGAAAAAATCATAAACAACAGAGTGAAGAGCCTTGTCAATTTTGTTACCTCCCCAGCAGGTCTCCCATAATCAACAGGGCTTCTTCCTGATATGATCTCCATGATGAGTACCCCAAAACTGTACACATCGCTTCTCTCATTCAGCATTCCCGTGCTGGCATACTCAGGTGCCACATACCTGAACAGAAGAGACAAACCTCCATGAATTTTCTATCAATAGTATCAAATTCCTCAAAACTACTTACGATAATATGACGATTCAAAGATATAAAGAAAGCTAACATGAGAGATCCCGTAGGGAAAACATCTCAATCAAAGGTTATCCATGATCTGAGGGTATGATTCTTTCTTTGCGAAAGGCACTTGATTTTCTGTGTTTAAAATCTTCCAAGGGGAACAATTCTTCACGATTTTTGGACCCAGTTACAAAGACATGACTTTTGAATATAAAATTAGCCACAAAGCAGGATTGGAATCACTACTCACCCAAAAGTCCCCATTACCCTTGTTGTGACATAGCTCTTCTCAGATCCCAAAAGCTTAGCCAGTCCAAAGTCAGATACCTTGGCATTCCATTGCCTGTCCAGAAGAATGTTGCTTGATTTAACGTCTCTGTGAACAACCTTGGGCTCTAACCCCTCGTGCAAATATGCTAGCCTGCAACAGCATTCATGATCCAAAATCAGCCGAATTCACACCTTCTTGTCAACATGCACTGCTGCATAAACAAAGCCTAATGCTGACGTGCGTACTAACTAGTAAGTTAACTACTAGTAATTCACAGCCTATATCTAATAATGATTGATTACCCTTTGGCTGTCCCGAGAATAATTCTCATTCGGATCTCCCATGTGAGAGGACTGGAAGGCCCTACATCTCCGTGAAGCCACTGTTCCAAGTTTCCATTGTCAACGAACTCGTACACAAGCATCCTGTGAATGTTCGTCAAATAACATTACTCATATAACACCTAGTAAACTTAAATGTATACATACTGCAATGGTCATTGTACCGAACATCTGAAAAACTCAACCTCTAAACTGAAACGTATCTAATCTGCAGAGGCTATACATAATGCTTCACATTCAGATCCACCATTGACATACCTGTGCGCACCCTCAGCACAATACCCATTTAGACGAACAAGATTTTTGTGCCTAACCCGTCCAATTGCTTCAACTTCCACTCTAAACTCCTTTTCAGCTTGACCCCTGTCAAAAGAAAGACAATAGCATTCCATTTCAGAACAAATATTAAGATCTAGCATTCAAACCTTTAATGTTGTGTTCCTGAAACTCGCCATTACTCACTTGTTATTCAGGAGGTTTTTCACAGCTATACTATTTCCGTTTGGCAATGTGCCTCTATAGACAATGCCATAACCTCCTTCCCCAATAACATTCTCATCTTGAAAACAATTTGTTGCAATCTCCAAGTCTCTCAGGGTGTACCAATGACCCCAGCCAAGATGTGATACTTCAGGCACAGAACTAGACGTAGCAGGCGATTCAGCTGATCTAGCAGTCTCCCCACTGGCATTAGACCCTTTATCAGATAACATCAACCCATGTCTGTCCCCTTCATTATGAATACCCCTAAATGGTGTAGTGCCAGTACGATGATGGTGGTGTTGTTGGTCCCGCTCCCCAGCAAGCCCTATTTCATGCATTGCTCCTTCAACTGCCCTCTGTGGCCTGTTGGCATTTCTCTCATCTAACAGGGACTGTCTTTCAATGGGTTTGCCATTGACCCCCAACTCCACCTCAGAGCTGTGAGAAGAAGGCTTCGAATGCTGTCCATAGCCAATCAGCACAGCCTTCTCCATGTCTCTGTCACTTGAATCATTCCTTGCACTGGAGGCAGCACCTCCTCCTCCTCTGCTACCCAACGGATCAATCCTCACTTCCTGAATCTCTTTAGATATCATGGGGATCAATGCAGATGGAAGCTTTTCTGGCAGCCTCTTGGATGACTTCTTCCTTGATGTCAGCCATAAGGACAGAGCAAACAAAATCAGAACTATGAATGCTCCAACACCAATCCCAATCAGAACCCACAATCTCAGTCCAAATATGGATGTCTTCTTAGACAGCTGATCATTGAGAAAGCTTGTGGTGCTGCTAGCAGTATTATTAGATGCTCCCATCCTGCCTCCTACTACTTGATTTCACTTTGAAACAAAAACAAAAACAGAGACTGTTAAAAACCAACAGGCCTAAATAATTTGCACTCTGTTTTAAACTGCATTTTCATAGCAAATGTTGCATTTTTTTCTCCTATGAAATATGCAGCAGATTCTTTATACATATAGCAGATCAGCCCTGTTCGCATGCTGCAACTGAAAATGGTAACGCTCCAGATGTCGCTGTCTTTCCACTTGACAATCTTTGCACACCAATAAATCAACGGTTACTTGGAAATTTGTCCTTCAAAGGTTCTTTCATATAAGCCAATTGGAATATGGAAGAACAAATGCATTAGTAAAGAGAAAACCAAAGATTTTACTTCTTCACATTCAAACTTCTCAATGAAAAGGATATAAGACAGAATATATATAAATACCCATCCGCTACATTTTTATCATTACCAATCCAAGGCAGCCAGAACAAAAGCAAACGACAACGGGTATGGTTTATAATATGATCGAGCAATCGCGGACTGTATTTTAATTTGGAATGCTCTTTCAAGTCCGCGAGGAAAATAATACTATTTTGTTCCTGCTCGTTTCTTGTGACTAATTTGGTCCAATGAGTTTGAGATTTTTATATATTTTATATTAATTGTATTGTTTTTACATAAATGGCAATAAATATAATAATAATTGCAACAAAGAATTGCAGAATTGCCCCATTTAACATGTACATAGGGTTACCATATTTTCATGGGTTAGGTAATGGTAATAATTGCATATTCATATGTTTTTCTTATTTTATTTTGGGGGTTTGTTTTGACTCAAGTATTTTAGATGTAATAATTAATTTATCAATATATATTTGTGTGAGTGTGGACTTGATCCAAGTTATTTATGTACTCACTGATTTAAATCTTTAAATTTTAAAGTTCTAGTTCAAAAATAAATCTTGTCAACTTGCTTCTATTAATTGTTGTGAGTCAAGCTAGTACACATTTGTATTGATTTGTGTGCTTGGTTATTCTATTGAAAGACATCCATTCATTTGATAAGTAGGAGGTATTTTTCACAGCATGTCAAATTATGATATTGCTATTAGGATTCAACCATGTAATTTTTTGTGTTAAACTCATTGACCCATGTTTCATGAGTAGTGGTTCACAAGAACACATCTCTTATAATAATGAATGGTACCCTTAGCACTCATTGCATCTAGGTGATGCTCACATAGGTGAAGCATTGGGCCTTCCTGGGAGGTCACCCATCCCAGTACTACTCCAACTAAAGTGTGCTTAACCCTAGGGTTGCAAGCTAATTGGGCTTAACCTTAGGGAAAAACTTCATGGTTAAGTGCACTTCAGTTGGAATAGTATTGGGATGGGTGACCTCCCCAGAACACCCAATGCTTCACCTTTGTGAGCATCACTTAGATCCAATGAGTTTTAAGTGGACCATTCATTATCATGAGAGATGGGTTCTTGTGAACCACTACTCATGAAACATGGGTCAATGGGTTTGACTTGAAAAACTACACGGTTGAATCATGATAGCAATATCATAGTCCATTCATTTATTTGAAATAACCTAGAAATCATTAAGCACATCTAGAATTCAGTTTGTAAAAAGGGATAAAAGGAACTTAGGAGAATTACATTAGCACATGTCATTGTAGGTTTGCATGCTTATTGGTTTTTATCCTTCACTCATAACCATAAAATTGGCATGTTAGGGATCTAACTAAGGTGAACTTCACTCTTATAATTCAACAAAATTCCCATGAGCATTCTTAAACATTATATGTCCTTATGTACATTTAGGCATCAAAAATCAAGGCAAGTTGATGAGGGCTACACCTCCCAAAACCCATAGAAATCAAAACAACAGATACCAACACAGAAGATGTGAGACAGAAAAATGACTCACTTTCAATTATTTTTAGAAAATGAAATTACAAATTCAAAGCTTACATGCTACAGCCTCATGGGCTTGATTCATTACAACAAAATCAACTTTGAAAAGAAAATCTACTATTTAGAGCCACAATCTACACTATCAGGGCCACCTTCTACAACCCCCACTTAACCCTTTTTATTTTTCCCAATAACCGCCCTAGAATGTTCTAGAAAGATCAAATTTCCCCTTTTCTTTTGGCGCTAAAAGTCCCGCCGAATGATTTTTGGCCTAGGAAGAAATTTCTAAGAAATTCACTTTTTAGAAGACCAACTTCGCAAGGCCATAACTTTTGATCCGAGTGTTTGATTTGCTATTATTGCATATCGTTGGAAAGCTCTCAATGAACTCTACAACATGTGAACCTATCGTAAGTCAGTTCGACCACTTTTTGAACTGTTTTGGGGCCTCTAAAGTTTTATATCTGAATTTGAAGCTGCATTGGAGAAATTTCTCAGGGCATAAACTTTAATTTCTCCCAAACCGTGCAGGGTATTAAGGTGATTCTTTCGCGGTCGGAAATGTTTTTTAGCTATGCTCCTTGGGGTAAATTTTCACGTCCATACGAGCATGTTTAGATTGACTTACTAAAAATAGTAAATGCCTAATTTTTTGCTATTTTTGACACCTGACAGTCTTATACCCCTTAAATTCCATCATGGGATTCAAAACAACTAAAGAAAATAATTTTTTTTTGGGGTGATGCAAGATTTTCCTACACCGTTGGATGCTCCTGCATCAGACACCTAGGGTAATTTGAAAAGTTACCCTATCACTTCCTAGGAGTTAGAGGGAAACCAAGATGGTTAACCTCTGCCTCAGACAACCATGATGAATCTTCAACAGGCCTTCCTTTCCATTTCTCCAAGTACTCTGCATATTGTTTGTTTCTCGTGCTTCTACCCACATGGCTATCCAAGATTTCTTCTCTCTCTTCCTTCTTTGAAGTAGGTGCTGGAATTTTCAACTGTTCATTTATCGGCCCCTCCTCTATATCACCTTCATGATACTCCATCAAATCAACAATGTTGAACATAGGGAGAAATGTTTATTCCACTAGGCAACTCTACCTCATAAGCATTTCCTAAATCATGCTTCTTCAGGTTCTTGCATGGTCCAAACTTCTTCATCTTTAACTTGTTGTATGTACCAACTAGAAACCTTTCCTTTTGCAAATGAACCATGACTTCATCTCCTACCTGGAACTCCTTATGCCTCATTTTCTAATCTTCCTGAGCCTTATATTGTGAGTTCATCTTATTGATATGTTTTTTCACCTCTTCATGCAAATTCTTCAAGAGCTCAGCAAAATCTTCAGTCTTAGCACTACTCTTCTCCCCCTTATCCAAATTTCTCAGTTCAAAAGCAGTTCTTGGACTACTCCCATATACAATCTGGAATGGTGATTTACTAGTGCTCTTATTGATAGAATTGTTGTAAGAAAATTATGATTGTGGTATAATCAAATCCCATCCCTTGGGCTTATCTCCACTAAGCATCTTAGCAGGTTACCCAAACTCCTATTCACCACCTTTGTTTTTCTATCATTCTATGGATGGTGTGCAGAACTGAACTTCAAATATGTCTTCAACTTCTTCCATAATGTCCTCCAGAAATAACCAATAAATTTGGTATCTTTGTCTAAAACTATACTCTTTGTTAGACCATGTAATCTCACCACCTCTCTAAAAAACAACTCTGCAACATAAACATCACTGGTCTTATGACACGAAATGAAACGTGCCATCTTTGAAAATCTATCCACAACCAATAATATGGAATCATGCCCTCTTTGTGTCCTTGGAAATCCAAGAAAAAAATCCATGCTAATATCCTCCCATGGCCTCTCAGGTACAGGTAATGGCTGATACAATCCAGTATTCTGACTTGTTCCTTTCGTCATTTGACATACTCTGCAACTTTGTACAAACTTCTTCACATCTTGTTGTAATTGTGGCCAATAATAATTTTCACTAACAAGAGCAATAGTCTTGTCTTGACCAAAATGTCCAGCCAATCATCCACTATGCTTCTCCTTGATTAGAGTCTCTCTCATAGAACTCCTTGGAATGCACAATTGGCTTCCTTTAAACAACATTCCATCTTGGATTAAGAAATCCAACCATTGTGTCTTATCCAATGTAACAAGTTCCAAACAAGCCTTCCAAGCTTCTGCAAAGTCTGGACCTTCTAGATACAAACTCTTGAGTTCATTGAACCTAACAACCTCTTTATTCATCTCTATCAACAAATTTTTCCTTCTACTTAAGGCATCTACAACTTTGTTTGACCTTCCACTCCCGTGCTTCATAAAAAAAGTATAACTCTGCAAAAATTCAACTCACTTTAAGTGCCTTTGATTTAACTTTCCTTGACTATTGAGATATTGCAAAGCCTGGTGATCAGTATATAAAACAAATTCTTTTGGCAACAAATAGTGTCTCCATTTCTTCAAAGCCTGAACTATAGCATAAAAATCTTGATCATAGACAAAATATTTCTTCTTGGCATCATTCAACTTCTCACTAAAATAGGAAACGGGCTTACTTTCTTGTCTCAAAATAGCTCCTATGGCAGTGCCACTAGCATCACAATCTACCTGAAAGACCTTGTTGAAATCTAGAAGTGTCAAAATAGGTTGCTCTGTAACTTTCTTCTTCAACATATTAAAACTTTTGGCTGCTCTTGTGGTCCACTTAAACTCTTTTCTATCCCCTCTCATTGTTCAGTTAGAGGTGCACAAATACTACTAAAATTCTTAATAAACTTTTTGTAAAAACTTGCTAGACCATGAAATGATCTTACCTCTGTAACATTCTTCGAGGTAGGTCATTCAATGATAGCTTTCACCTTCTCTGGATCCATGTTAAGACCCTCTGCTAAGACAACAAATCCCAGATACACCAACTCTCTCTTCACAAAACTGCATTTCTTCAAATTAATCAACAACTTCTCCTCCCTTAGCTTCTCAAAAAAATTTGGATCCTCCATTGTCTTACTGAAAATAAAATATCATCCAAATAAACAATAACATTTTTTTCTAAAAACTCTTTCAATACCTCATTCATAAGCCACATAAATGTGCTCAGTGCATTGGTTAGCCCAAAAGGCATGACTAACCACTCGTACAAGCCATCCTTGGTTTTAAAGGTTGTCTTCCATTCATCTCCTTCTCAATCCGGATTTGGTGATATTCTCTCTTCAAATATATCTTTGTGAAGTACTCAACTCCACTCAAACAATTCATAATGTCATCCATTCATGACAAGGGAAATCTATACTTGATGGTGATCTTGTTGATGGCTCTAGAATCTGTACACATCCGCCATTCCCCATCATTCTTTGGTGCTAGTACTGTAGGTACTGCACATGAACTCAAACTCTCTCTAATCAAACCCTTCCACAACAACTCCTGCACTTGTTTGTTCAACTCTTCACTCTTTTTTGGAGTCATACGATGAGCTACCTTATTTGGAAAACTGGCTCAAGGAATCAAGTCCATCTGATGACTAATCTTTCTCACTAGAGGCAAATCTTCAGGTACGTTATCAAAAATAATAGCTTGTAACCCATTCAACAAATCTAAAACCTCTATGGGTACCTTAGTAGTATCTTCTTTATCAATTATAGGGATCAATGTAAAACATATATGCTCATGCATCATACCTTCTAGAAACTTTATTCCATCAACCAAACAAATTCTTGCATTACTGCATACCTTTTCCCTTGCCTCTTTCAAGGGCTTCAACTTATGATGAACCCCATCCTTTGTCAAAGAATAGGTGTTGGCATGTTCATCATGTACTGCTCATCAATCAAACTGCCACGGTTTGCCTAACAACAAATGACAAACATCCATAGGCATAATATCACACAATACCTTATCATGGTAATTTCCAATCTTGAACTTTACCAAACATTGTTCATTTACCAAGGCTTTATGGCCCTTCTGTAACCAAGCAATCTGGTATGGGTCTGGATGCCTTCTTCTCTCCAACCACAACTTACTAACCATTTCTTCTGAAACAAGGTTATTAGTACTACCTCCATCAATAATAACATTGCAAACTTTACCTTCACACTTACATATGGTGCGAAACAAATTCTTCCTTTGAATTGGTTCCTTCTCCTCATTCAGCAAGGCTCTTTTGGTAACAAGAACCTCTCCTCTTTTTGCATCATTAGAATGTGAAGACTCAACATCTTCATCTACATGTGTAACTCGTGCATTACCCTCAGGTCTTCTATTTGTCCTTCCTTGATGTTGAGGACACTCATAGGCTCTATGTCCTTCTCCACACTGGAAACAGGTTCCACGAAAGCCTCATCATCCCGGTGCTTGTCCAGATCTTCCTCTTCCTCTTTGGTCTCCATTATTTTGATCATGAGGATGGTAGGTGTTATCTCCTTTCTGGTTCTGGCTGCTACTAGAGCCTCTACCCTTCTTTCGATCTTCATTTCGACCTCCATATGATCATCTATTGGTCTTTCCTCCACGAACTCCACCTCATTTTTATTCTCAAATCTCTTGTTCAGTCATTCTTCAACCTTTAGAGAAAACTGGTAAGCATCCTCAATAGTGGTCATTCTTACCAGTGCCAATTCTTCTTGCATGTTTGGCTTCAACTTGTTAATATAATTAGCAAATTTCTCTTTATTCACCTCAGAATGTCATGTCTGAATTAGGACCTTGTGAAATTCCTCTTTGTATTATTTTACCGTCCTTGTCCCTTGCTTCGAGCTTTGCATCTTCTTGAGCAACTCCACTTTGTAATCAACTAAAATAAATTGTTTCTTCAATTTTGACACCATTATGTCCCATCTAGAAATTTTATCTTTCCATTGTCTTCCTCTTTCTAACTGGACCTCTTTCCACCATATACTAGCATGACCTTTCAATTTTGTCTTTGCAAACCTCACTCTATGAGGATCTTCAATCTCCTCAAACTCAAAAAATTCCTACATGTCATTGATCCAATCAATCAATTCTTTAGGATTCAAATTTTCACTAAAAGTTGAAGCCTCCATTTTAGGTCTCTTCCTGATGCTTGAGATCGCTTGCAACAATATTCTTTCTCTAGGATCCATTGGATTTTCTCTTCCTCTTCCATTTCCTTGTTCGTTTCATCTTCACTATTATCTATGTTTCGTTGCACATCTCTTCTTCAAACCTCTTGTTGCAAGGTTTCTAATTGCCTTCTAAGGGCTCTGATTTCATCTCTTGGTGGATCGGCCTCTACCTCTGCCATACTGGGCAAGTCTTAGAGGCATCTTGAACTCAACCCACACTCACAGGTCTTGTTGCAACTGCCTCATGTTCAACACTCTGTTATAGGCTCAAGAACTCCTACTTTGATACCACTTGATGAGGGCCACACCGCCCAAATCCCACAGAAATAACAACAATAGATACCAACATAGAAGATACAAGATAGAAAAATGACTCACTTTCAATTATTTTCAGAAAATTACAGATTCAAAGCTTACATGCTACAGCCTCATGGGCTTGATTCATTACAAAAAAATCAACTCTAAAAAGAAAATCTACTATTCGAAGCCACAATCTGCACTATCAGGGCCACCTTCTATAACCCCCACTTATCGCTTTTTATTTTCCCCAACAACTACCCTAGAATGTTCTAGAAAGATCAAATTTTCCATTTTTGTTTTGGCACCAAAAGTCTTGCCGAATGATTTATGGCCTAGGAGAAATTTCTAAGAAACTCACTTTTTAGAGGACCAACTTTGCAGGCCATAACTTTTGATCCGAGTGTCTAATTTGCTATAATTGCATATCGTTGGAAAGCTCTTAACAAGATCTATAACAAATGAACCTACCATGGGTCAGTTCGACCACTTTTTGAGTTGTTTTGAGGCCTCTAAAGTTTTATATCTGAATTTGACGTTGCATTGGAGAAATTTCTCGAGATGAAAACTTTAATTTCTCCCAAACTATGTAGGGTATTGAGGTGATTCTTTTGCGACCAAAATTTTTTTTCAGCTCTACTCCTTGGGGTAAATTTTCACGTCCATACAAGCTCATTTAGGACAACTTACTAAAAATAGTAAGTGCCCATTTTCACTATTTTTGACACTTGATAGTCTTATACCCCTTAAGTGCCATCATGAGACTCAAAACAACTAAAGAAAATAAAGAAAACATTTTTTTTTGAGTGATGCAAGATTACCCTACATCGTCGAATGCTCCTGCATCACAAGTGAACTCTAGCAATCCATGGTCTACCTAATTAGATCTATGAGTTCTAGCGATGCAAGTTTAGATCCCACTAATAGGTAGTAGGATCACATTTCTATAGGTGGATATGAGCAAAAAAAATCAATTTATGGGTCAAAGATCTTCATCTAATTGAGAACTTCAATTCAAACACATTGTTGAATCAATTTCCAACACCTACCACAAGCATTCCCATCATCAAATTTTGAGCTAAGTACATGTTTCCCTTCATGTTGTAATTCATAAAAAGGTCACTACCTCTAGGTGAATGTTCATTGTTTAATACTTTAGTTGAACTCCATATAATAAATTAACTTACACAATAGAAGAATACAATAGGTACTTGATAATACTTGAGAATAATAAGTCGTTTTGAGGGGACAAACCTCTAAAAGTCTTCATTAAGAACTAAATTCACAATATGATGATAAGAAATTAACCACTTCCTCTCATATATCCCATAAAAATATTATAGATGTCACTCAATGTGACATTACTAACTATATGAGACTATATAAATGATCATATAAATTAATTAAGGGTCATGCTAATCACAAGTCAGATGCACATATCCTTATTAATAATATAAGTTAATATTGGAGTTGATCCCTCAACACTAAAACTCTCAAGGATCACCTACAATTAAACACATATCACAAAAAGAGAAATAGCAAAGCTATGGAGGTCAAGAGTTGATTTATTCAAAAAAACAATGAATCATTATGTTCTTGGATCAAGTAAATTACAATAAAGAATCCTTATAAAAGGAAAAAGGAAAAATAAAAAGCAACGGTAGGTGAGGATAAAAAATCATGTCCTCATCCTATGATTTGAGACACACAAAAATACATGACCTAACTAAGCTTAAGTAGTAGAGTGAAAAGGGACCTGAGTAATTAAAGAATTAATTAGGTAAATACTATTTTAATCCTAACACCCCCCTTAAGTGCAACTTAGGGAGTAGCTAAAACCTCTAAATGACAAATGCATAAAATACAAAGGATGGGTCCTGAGAACTAGGCCTGATGAGGTAACCATGTACAAATGAAAATATTTCTCATAACCAGAGAAGGAGAAAACCTCATGGGAAAAATCCTCTTGAAAAGAGAAATATGAATGAAGGACTAAGAAACCTTCAAAACAATTTCCCAAAAAGAATATGAACATGAAGAACACACTAAAGCACAAAAAAGTTATAGAAATTTTTTGAATGATGACTACTATAGTGTTGAAACTGAAGAACCTCCTCTAAAATCAAGATCAAGAATGTAGAAGTTGGAAAACCAACTTCACAGTCCCCAAGAACACCTGCAAGCAATCACCTATCACATGCAAAGATATTCAGAACAAAAAACAACAAAAGTTCTGTAAACCCTCAGAGCCAATGTGTGCAAGCAAAAATCAGAATTGTTGATTATTGAATGAATTGTTTTACAAATAATACAAAATCCTTCGAAAAGGAAAAGATGCAATAAAGCAAGAAAAAACAACCCTAATCTTATCTTGAGCAAAAAGACAGCTCAATAAGATAAGATAAGAATTAAATGATAATTATCCTAGGAAATAAATAATTACCTAAGTAAACTTATCCTAAAGTGTAATTAAATAATTAATTACACCAACACCCCCCCATAAGTGCAACTTAGGGAGAAGCAAATTATTATGCAAAGATGAGTCCCGGCAACAAGGCCTGATCAGGTACTCATGTACAAATGCAATGCAAACTAAATCAAATGGGGTAAAGGAGAAAACCACATGGGAACAAAACTCCTCCCCAAAATAGAATGCAATAAACTACCTAAGTGATGAAAAATGGAGGACTCCATAAGACCCCCCAAGGACACCATTCATCACAAAGATACATGAAAGAATCCCCCCATAAGAGAGGAAGAAAGAGACCACAGATCCCCCCAGAATGAAGTAACTCCAAAAGAAGTGAAGAAACTGCATCTCCAGAAAGAAGTGAGAGGGAAGAGGTCGAATGAAAGAAATCTTTGAAGGTGGAATAGGTGCAGCCCAAGATGTCTCCACAGAAGTAGGTGTGACCTCAACAAATGAAGAAGCCAAAGTAGGTGAAGACTCAATAGAAACCTCCAAAGATGTATGATCAACTGGATCCTGCTGCACTGAAACAAAAGAAGCAACAGAGGTGGAGGAGATGGAATAGAAGGCTCAAGAACAAGATCTGAAAGTGAGAACACCAATGTTCAAGAAGCCAAATCTCTCCTTTGAATGATGATGCACACGCGAAGTGTGAGGAACAGCTATAGGAACAGAAGCACCACCAGTAGCAAAATCAGTGAAGGAATACAACCGAGAGGAGTGATCCACTATCCCAGTAGCAATGACTGCTCTACTCTCCAAGTCTCTGATGATAACCGAATCAGGTGTGAACTCCACAGATCTCCCATTGCCCCCATGTGTTATCTGATAGATGGAAAGAAGGTTATGTGTCAAGTGAGGGACACACAAGACATCCTGAAAGGAGTGATCCCCAAAACTAATAGACCCCTTCCCTGTAACACTCAAGTAAGTGTTGTTTCCCATCAAAATGGGAGACATAGTGCAAGACTCAAAGGAAGTAAACATAGTCTGCGAAGATGCCATATGATGAGATGCTCCTGAATCTAGAAGCCATCTCCTTGATCCAATACCCGAAGAAGAACAAAGAGCATGTCCCTTCATATCTGATGAAGTATGTAAACCAGCTGTGCCTATGGTATGATGTTCTGAAGAAGAAGAATGAGGAGAAGAAGATGATGCAAACATCCTAGAAGGCAAATCAATCTGATGTTTCTGAAGAAGATGTTTCAGTTCATCAATATCCTTCTTGTAACAATTATGTTCTACATGTCCTTCCCTCTTGCAATATGCACATGGACCCTTCTCCTTCCTGAATGATTTCCCCTTAGAAGAGGAGGATGAATTAGAGGACTTCTTTTGCTACTCATGAGGTTTGGAATCCTGTTGTTTCTGTTTCTGGCCTTTGCCTGTAGAAGCCTTCTGATCTCTAGGCTCCTGTGATGCAATAAGTGACTGTGAAGAGGAAGAAGGTTTCACCGTGCCCATGCTAGCTAACTTAGCTTGCTCTCGAGTGAGAGATGAAGCAAAGTCATCAAGAGATGGCATAGTGAATCTCGTACTGCGAACCTAGTGGCATAAAAGGTAGACAAAAACCTAATAATCCGTCCAAGCTAGAAGAATGGACAATACCAACTGAGAGTCTTCTTTCTGAACACCACACTGTGACAACTATAATCTAAGAGACTTGAGTTTGGTGAAAAACTCCTGGATGCTGTCAAAATCCCTAGGATTTAAGCCAATAAGCTCATTCTCTAACTAAAAACCTCTCATAGTATCCTGCTTCCCAAACAAGGACTCCAAAGTATCCCATATCTCATTTGGTGTAGTGCAAGATCCACCCAGAGCCAGGATGAAAAGCTACGCCTCAAGTGAAAACAAAAAACTTTGGCTTGACAGCGAAAAGGCATCAAATGGAAAAATCAAAAAATTATACCACCACCATCAGATCTATCATCGAATCAGCTTTCCAGCGACTATTCGTTTTTGAAAAAAGACCTCCGTTTGCAAAAGTTATGAGCAAATGAAAAAAAAGCCCTAAAAATGGAACCAGAACACTAAACAGGCTCAAAAACCAAGCACCTTCGCCATTAGCCATCAGTTCTTCATGTGACCAGCCACTGCAGAAAAAATCCGCCGGCGGCTTAAGGACTAGCACTTGGGCACCGATGAGACCAAGTGCTAAGGGAAAGAGGGCTGAGTGGCGGGCGTTGGTCACCAAGTGACCACGGACTGTAGATTAAGCCCACGGGGGCTGAAACTCAGGGCAGCGGCGGTGGTGGCTACCGCTGGTGGCGGGTGGCGCCCTGGTGTTTGCTTGGCGGCCCTGGGGTGGCACGAGGCTTTAACACAGGCGGTGTCCAAATTTTACAAAAAAACTTTGTTTTTTTATTTTTTATTTTTATTTTTCTAAAATTTTTGCCTCGGAGATTGTGCCCTGGGGCCGTACGGCCTTGGGGCTAATTTTTTTTTGCCTTTTTTTTCAACTTTTGCCTAAATCGACAAAATGAAAGGTGTTTCTAGGGTTTTTGGATGCTCTGATCGTGATGGCAGCGTCTGTTCGAGGCCAAAATTCTTTGAAATTTCGGCTACCCCCAAATCCACAGAAAATCAATTTGAATTGAAAACCTTGCACAGAAAAAGACGTTGTGAGAGAATAGCTTCAGATCACGAATATGCAGTGACAGGTCTGGAGCTCTGATACCATGTAGAAGTTGGAAAACCAACTTCACAGTCCCCAAGAACACCTGCAAGCAATCACCTATCACATGCAAAGATATTCAGAACAAAATATAACAGAAGTTCTGTAAACCCTCAGAGCCAATGTGTGCAAGCAAAAGTCAGAATTGTTGATTATTGAATGAATTGTTTTACAAATAATACAAAATCCTTCAAAAAGGAAAAGATGCAATAAAGCAAGAAAA
This sequence comes from Sequoia sempervirens, assembly GCA_007258455.2. Lineage (NCBI taxonomy): Eukaryota > Viridiplantae > Streptophyta > Pinopsida > Cupressales > Cupressaceae > Sequoia > Sequoia sempervirens. Next base: position 149,607,764 of record VDFB02000013.1, on the reverse strand, counting down.
AGCAACCCTAATCTTATCTTGAGCAAAAAGACAGCTCAATAAGATAAGAATTAAATGATAATTATCCTAGGAAATAAATAATTACCTAAGTAAACTTATCCTAAAGTGTAATTAAATAATTAATTACACAAACAAAGAAGACAACAATCCACGTGAGTGCTCCCATGAAACTACTCAAACAATGATCAGATAGAAAATGAAGACAAAAAATTAGTAGTCAAAGATGTAAATGGCACGTGAATATACACAAGTGACCTCAATGTCACTACTCACTAATGCAAGAGTAAATTGCAAGTCAAAAATACAAGTGCCAATATTCTAAAGAAATTGATCAACTAAATATGGAAGGTCACCTCCACAAAATAGGAATGCAAGAGTATTTATATGGTAAATACTCCATCTCATTGAAATGAATAGGTAACCAATCATTACACTCATTGAGTACATAGGAACAAATCCTAGATACATAGCTCACTTCAAATTGAAACCAAGGAAGCATTAGTACCAATAGTTGAAACCCCTTCCTACTGTTGACAAGGGAGAGGGATGGTAGGTCCACTGAAACTATGTGTCACCATGTAGTGCATAAAGGAGAAGAAACAACATCTAAACGTGCAAAAAATAGTAGCTACAACTAAAAAAAGGTGTAAAAATCAAGGCATACATGCATGAAGGTAGACAATTTTATGATTGTAAACATGAAGGAACACATAAAAAACCCCCCATGACACTATAATGTAGTGTGAGTATAAAATATGACACAAGATGATGTACAAAATCCTCAAAAGGTATGTAAATAGTGATACTTTATCTCAATGCTTCTTCAAATGAAAAAGTGCATTCAAAATATGCCTACAATGCTTAGAAAGGATGAGAAGTTGGAAATACATGTAAAATAGCTCAATATAAGTTATTTCACACAAACACAACTAGTCCAAGTACCAAAACATACAATTAATCAACCAGAATGTGAAAACATGACAATTTGAATAAAATGTACTTGGGGAAAAATCTAGAAAAAGTGCATGGATAACTATGAACATCTCTGAAAGACCTTTCCAACACCACAAAAAATCACAAAAAATGGATGAACTAGCAAAAATTTATGAGCTTAGGAGCCAAAATTTACATATGACTTTGACAAGTAATAAAATGTACAACAAAAAATCTAAAAAAACTACTCATTTACCATTGGAAAGTGCTCAAAACCATCTTTTCAACTCTTTTTTTTGCAAAATTTTGATATTGTGTGCCTAAATTATGCCAAAAAGAAAAAGTAACTTCTTTAGGGAAAATTAGGGCTAGCATGCAGGTTGGGTGGTCCAATCGTACAATTGATGTCAATATGCTAGTCATTGGAATGTTGTTGTGGGTTGATATTTTCCTATGTCATTTAAGTAAAAAACCAATGTCTCAAGTAGATCGGATAGGAAAATATTGAAATTGGGAAACTATTGGAAAATAGAAGCAAAAAATAATGTTGATCTCTTGTGGCTAGAAAATGTTGACATGGGTCCAATGAAGAAAAACATTAGGTAATTTTTTGCCAACATTGGTAGAATACATAGAAGTCGTTGAATTATATGAGTGTCATTGGGAGGTTGGGAAGGGCAACAATGAAAGAAATAAAATAGTGTTGAGTGGCAAGAAAACACCACCTAGAAACTCAAAGCCAATGGGGTGTGGAAGAAATGGTTGGGTGGGAATAAAACCCACTAACTACCCATGTGTTTCCCAAAAAACTATTAGGAAGGTGGTGGGAAGAGGTACTAGCAGTAAAGTAGCGAGTCATTTCTAAGTAAAAAAAAATGCCACCCAAGAGGTGGAGAGTTGTTGTTAGTGCTAATAAACCTTCGTTTGAGCCAATAAATGTAACATTGACAATAAACAAACCACAATTTTTAAAAATCCCAAAAACTGTTGTAAATTTAAAACCCTCAACACCAAAACCTAAGTGATCATGGTTGGTCAATTAATGTTGAAATTTTGTAAAAAAAGTGCAACTATCAAAACAAAAATGCCACTACCAACCACTAGTAGAATTTGGCAAATAAATGACTAGGTGAATAAATTTTTTAGTGAGAACAACTAAAAATGACTAAATTCTACTAATTTTTTGCAACACATTTATAAATGAGTAAATAAATGACTAATTTGGTTGTCGAGTAAAAACTTATTTGTTCGCACAAATTAAAATGACTTAACAATTAGTCATGTGAGTACAAATTAGACAAAATTTTAAAAAATATTTGGGGAAATGATTGGCAAGAGTCATGTATTGTGCACGATTATGCATTATTCGTGTTTAGAATTTAGCATTTAGACAAATTAGACAACTACACTGAGGCACACAAACTATGATGAGTCCAACTTATGGCTCAATTTTGATAAAGCTTATTATCCATTTAATGTAGTTGTCATAGACCTTGATACTTGGATGCTGACATTTTCATGATATTTCCTCAAAACCATAGACATTGGGCATAAGCTTATTTTTGTAACTTTTAAATGACATTGACATGCTATATGAACTATCTATGTTAATTTCACATGTGGATTAATGAATGTTACTTTAAGATAGTTATAGATATGCAATTTTTGTGCATACTAATGTTGTCATGCAGATATAATTAAGAGCCTACAAAATTGAGGAAGATTCTGCCAGCTGGTCATTTGCAGGTGATCATTTAAAGGTCAATGGAGGGAAGACTCTCAATGGAGGGAGATTCCTAGTTCAAATCGAAGGTTGCAACTGCCTTGTAAATGGTCATAAAAGTTTGTTGAGCAAATATAGGAGCTATTGTTATGCTAGATCTGCGTTAAGGCAAATCAGCTTGACCAGATTCCACGCATGCATAACCTCCTTTCCACTTTCTATGCTTTCCCTAAAGTGGCATCCTCCTAATCTGTTGGAGTTGACCGCCTTGTTAGGTAGTTAGTTAGTATTTTTTCCTTTTATAAATAAGATTCAAATACTCCTTCTCAAAAGGTTGATTAATCTGATTTTGTACTCACATTCTTAGTTTTTTCAGTAATATAGTCATGATGCTCGATTGTACTCAAGCTTTCCAATGAATAAAAATGAAGTTATAAGTTCGTGCATTTAAGTTTACATTTGTCTTAAGGGATACTCATCCAAGGGGGCCCACTTGGTGAGCATTTGATCCTTTAGCTTAGTTATTACTTTTATGTTCAACAAATAGTTACGAATTTGGCAACTATCTATTCCAACAACCACTAGAATTCCATTATGTGACTGTTCCTGCAGCCAAAGTAGATAGAGTAGTTTCCTATCTGTCTGCCTAGATTTTCATTTTTGTCATGCATTTTAGCTTAGTATAGTTGTTGGTTGATGTTCAGTACTTATGTTATTTCTTTCTAAGCAATTTACTTTCAACATTATGTCTTTCTTAGTTGTAGAATGAATATGGCTACTATGGATTCCTAGTGCACATACCGTGTTGACACATTTCAAGTCTACGTCCTTGGGATGACAAGTTAAATGCACCTTCATAATGATTAAGATAGCTATTGATATTAGATGTCCAATCTCTGAAACACAACTTTAAGGGCTTAGTTATTAAATCATCGTAGGAGGCCAACATTTTTGGTGCCATTGTCGAGGATGGTGTCAAACTAGGGAGTTCTTTGGAGTCATTGACAATTTCTTTCTTGTTGTATTTCTGAAAGTTTTTCTTAGTATACCCATCATTTAGGAAAGTAATGACCCCCCTATTCTTTCACCAATTCTTTGTGTGAGTTGGTTGATACTGGGTTGATACTATATGCATAAAGGAAGGAGAAGAGATGCTTATGGGAGATTCCTTCCTAATAATCCTGATCCATTTCAGTTAGAAGAGCTTACAAATCTACTAAGAGAAGAAGAAGAAGAAGAAGAAGAGCCACACCCTTTTTTTGATGCATTTCCCAATTTGAGCAGTTCTAAAACTTCCTCTAAAGATCAAAATCTGCTTGAGAACCCATACGCTTTGGAACTTCATCAGGCAGCATGGGTGATGGAAATATAAACAAACCTAACCAACTAGATTTTCCTTTCCCCATCACTCATCAGAATGAAGTTGAAAATCTCAAAAATATCCCTGCTTCAGTCCTTCCTAAGTTCTATGGAATTGTCATAGAAGACCTTGATACTTTCTTGTTTGAGTTTTATATCCTCTACAGAAGTTGTGACTATACCACTGATGGTCATAGGCTTAAGCTATTTCCTACCACCCTAAAAGAGGTTGCATTAAGATGGTTTATGAGCCTAGGAAGAAATACTGTGGAGACTTGGGATGACATGAAGACAAAGTTCCTTGAGAAGTACAAGGAATATTGTAGGGGCAGTGACATGAGGGGAGATGACATTTTTAGGATGCAACAAAAAGAAGATGAGAGTCTAGAGGATTACATTTCAAGGTTTATGTTCTTCCTACAGAAATCTCCATACCATACACTCAATGAAGAATCACAAAAGCTGCTTTTCCTAAGAGGAATTAATGACAACTGCACTAATGCCTTGGACCTAATGGGAGGAGGAGATATCACCCGGGTCCCTTGGCAAGATATCAAGAAGATATGTTAGAACTACTCTATTACAGCTTCAAATAAAGGGAGAGCTTACCAATCCTCTATGGGTAAGTCATCTACCAATGGAGTTTCAAGGATGGAGATTACTCACTTACTGGCAGACTTCAAGAAAGACATAATAAACAATTTGGCTACTCAGCTAGATACACTCCAAGCAAAGAAGAAACAAGAGGAGGCAGAGGCAATGTTGGTAGAATATTTCCCTCATTATAGACAAAAGAAGGACTACATATGCCAAATGGTAGCTAACATTGACAGTAAGCAGATCTCACCTGAGTTCAAGCCAATCTAGGGTGATGATGATCAAGTCTACTACATTGCACAAAGAAGGCCATGGGCTCCAAGACAAGGTATTCCACCAGATCTATTATCCTTTGTTGGGCCTTATTTTAATTCTTATGAATTAGGAAACCAATGGCAACCCCCATATCCATCCAACTATGGAGGATATCCACCATAGCCTTGGAATAGCCCTCCAAACACCAGGACCAATCACCAAAACTCTCCACCCCAGTGGCAACAACCTTAGGGGAGTTGGCAGCAATTTCAAAGAAATTGGCAACCACCACCAGGAAACTGGCAGCAAACATCTCAATGGAGAGGAGGACAACAATGGCCAAACTAGACAACCAGTTACATGCATCCACCTTCTCATCCCCAACAACCTGCTATAATGCCCCCTCCTACTAACTCAAGTTTAAGCACACCTAGACCCACTCAACTACTAGCTCAACCCACACCTAACCCAAATAACAAACCACAATAGCATCTAGTCTATTTTGCTGATTCAAATCAATTCCCTGCATATGTTGTGAGTGTAAGTGACATCCACCTGCGTTCAAGAACTACTTTTCCAACTCCTTCCACACCCATTATCATTGAGCTTCCTGTGGAAGAAGAGGAGCATCTGAATGTCCCCATTTAGCCAAGTGTACCTAAAAATCTTGAACAAGTCCTAGTCCAACAGACTGAAGAAGAACCACCATTTCCTCAAAAGTTGGAAATTGCTAAACAAAAGGAAGAGAAGGAGTCAAGATACCCATATTTCAGGCCATAAAGGATGTTCCTATATATGGAAAAGCAATTAAGGAAGCATGCCTTAAGAATCCAGGCATGAAGAAGAAAGACCCCACTACAGTTCATGTGGTGGGACAACTAGCTGACATCATGCTTGGGAAAGTGATTGTTCCCAAATACAATGACCCAGGTAGTCCTATGGTAGGAGTTGTTATAAATGGGATTCAAACAAAGAATGCTTTGATTGATTTGGGAGTAGCAATAAATGTAATGACCAAGGATATCCTACAACAACTAAATGTTGCAAGCATGAGACCTACTCCTACTGTCTTGAAACTTGCTAATAGTTCCACTGTTAAACCTAATGGTATAGTAGAGGATCTTTTGGTAACTCTAAACTCTTGGGAGTACCTAGCAGACTTCATGATTCTTTCTCCTAAAGCTACACTGGGAAGGTACCCCATTATTCTAGGAAGGCCATGGCTAGCAACAACAAATGCCTATATTGGATGTCAGACAGAAGACATGACCATTTCTAATGGAAAGAGCACCAAGAAGCTTGTTCTCTACTCTCCTGCTTATCCATCCCATGATATAGCTAACCCCATATGGCCACATGTTGGTGAAGAGGCCGAGGAAGTCAATTATGTGGCATAGCTTATGATGTTAGGCAAAAGTTCTTTCATGTAGCTTCAGGAAGAAGATGAAGTATTGTCTAACATAATTTAGAACCATTGTGAGGTGCAGGAAGACTCATCCTCTCATGCATCTGGTTTTGTTGATCCAGTAAAGACACTTTTTCCCGCTCTTCCTACAGCAGATCTTCCTGCAGCAATAGGTATGTCTCATACATTGCTGCCACATGAACTCAAGGTACCAAGCATTAATGAAGCAACTATGATATAGTTAACTACACAAGTGCAAGTGTTAGAAGGAAAATATCTAAATATTAACAACAAACTGAGTGAAGAACAACAATTGACATTGACAAGCTTACTGAGGGCCCACCAACATGCATTTTCCTGGGACTATCATGATATGAAGGGATTGGACCCTAAGCTCTGTACTCATAGGATATACATCAAAGATGATTGTACACCAGTGAGGCAATCACAAAGAAGAATTAACTTTGCATTGAGATAAATTGTAAAAGGGGAACTACAAAAATTGTTAGATGTAGGATTTATCTGCCCCATTTTAGATAGCCAGTGGTGTCTCCATTGGTAATTGTGCCCAAAAAGGGAGGGAAGTGGAAATTTTTTGTTGATTATAGGGAACTCAATGCTGCTACCAAAAAGGACCATTTCCCCCTTCCTTTCATAGATCAAGTGTTGGATTCCCTTACAAAAAAGTAGTATTTCTCTTTTCTAGATGGTTTCAGCGGCTATAACCATATCCAAATTGCACCTAAGGACTAAAAGAATACCACCTTTAACTATCCATGGGGGACTTATTCCTACTCAATACTTCCATTTGGCTTATGCAATGCACCTGCAACTTTTCAGAGGGCAGTCATTAGCATATTTTTAGATATCTCTCATGATTGCATGGAAATTTATATGGATGATTTTACTACCTATGGTGTTGATTTCAATGAAGCATTGGAAAATCTTAGGAGAGTCTTATAGAGATGTGAAGACCATAATTTGTATTTAAATAGTGAAAAGTGCTTCATGATGATGCAGGAAGGTGTAGTCCTTGGCCACTACATCTCTCACAAAGGAATTCAAGTAGATCCTACTAAGATTGAGGTAATCACCAATCTGCCTACACCTGCAAAACAAAAAGATGTTAGGATTTTTTTGGGACATGTGGGTTACTATAGGCGTTTCATCAAGAATTTCAACAAAATAACAACACCATTGTACAATATTCTCACTAAAGATGTTGAGTTTCAATGGATAGAGGACTGTGACAAGAAATTCTCTGATCTCAATGCAACTTTAACTCATGCTCCTGTACTCAAAGGTACCAATTGGGAGCTTCCTTTCCACATTCATACAGATGCATTAGACTATGCCATAGGAGTAGTCTTGGGGTAGAAAGAAGGAGCTATTGAAAATGCTATTTATTTTGTCAACAAAAACTTGCAAGGAGTTGAATTCAATTATATAGTGACAAAAAAGGAAATGTTGGCAATAATCTATGCCCTCAACAAATTCAGGCACTACATAATAGTCTACCAAATATTTGTGCACATAGATCATGCAACCATTAGATACCTCATGAATAAGCCTCAGATCTCAGGTAGGTTAGCAAGATGATTGTTGTTGATGCAAGAGTTTGACATAACCATTGTCAATAAACCGGGGAAGGCTAATGTTGTTGCATACTTTCTTTCAAGAATGACTACATCAGAGGACAATCAAGTCATTGATAACTCTTTCCCTGATGAACATTTATTTTCCATCAGTGTGCATATGCCCTGGTATGCTGACATAGCTAATTATCTGGTCACAGGGAGAATTCCTCCTCATTTCTCTCCAAAAGAAAGAAGGGTGCTCATTGAAAAATATTTTGTTTTATCATGGATTGCAGGAGGCTTGTTCTAAACTGGACCGGACCATGTCATGAGGAGATGGTGAGGGAAGATGAGACATATGATATATTGCATGCATGTCACAATGAACCCTGTGGAGGGAATTTTGCAGCCAAGAGAACAACAATGAAGATTCTGAACACAAGATATTACTGACCCACACTACACAAGGATGCATGGAAATATACAAGGAAGTGTGATAGATGCCAGAGGATGGGTCAACCAACCAAATCTAATGAGATTCCCCTTTACCCCCAAGTAGTAATCACTCCATTTGATAAGTGGGGATTGGATTTTGTAGGACCCATTTATCCTCCATCAAATGATAAAATCCTATATCTTGGTATGCATTGATTATGTAACCAAGTGGGTAGAAGTTAAATCAATAAAGCATGAAAGAGATAATAAGGTTGCAAATTTTTTTATGAGGAAATTTTCACACGGTATGGGGTTCCAAGAGAGATAGTGATTGATCAAGGGGCTCAATTGACCTCAACCCTTGTTACAACATTGGTCAATGAATACAACATAAGGCATGGGAAGTCTAATCCTTATCACCCTTAGGCCAATGGCCAAGTTGAGGTGACCAATAGGGAAATTGAAGCTATCTTGACCAAAAAGTGGCTATCCATAGGAAGGATTGGGAAAATAGGCTGCCAAAAATTGTTTTGGCCTATCAGATCACCTAAAAAACAACCATAGGCTTCACTCCTTTTGAGTTGCTATATGGAAAGACAACTATGATGCCCATTGAATTTTAGCATAAGACTCTTACGACTACACTAGATTTAGGGATGGATATCTCTGAGACACAAAAGGACAGAATCATGTAGCTGAATAATTTGGATGAGATGAGAAAGACAACCTTGCATCACACAAAGGTAGTGTAGAATCAAAGAATAAAATGGCATGATAAATTCATAAAGGACAAGAAATTCCAACTAGGAAACTGGGCACTCCTTTATGACTTGAGATATCAGGATAATGTTGATAAGTTGTAGACAAGGTGGCTGGGGCCATATGAGGTTGATAAAGTCTTCTCTAATGGTGTTGTTCAGCTCACTACCATTGACCTTATCAGATTTAAGCTACTTGTCAACAGTCATCACCTCAAGTTGAATCACAAGCCAACTTCCAAGGAGGAATTCCTGTAATAATTCACTCAACATGCAACACCTGAACTTCCTGCAGCCGAAGGAAATGAACCTAGTGTCCCTCCTAGCTAACTAAGGTACGTAACTTGTCATAATAAAGACTTCCAATCCTATGGGAGTCCACTTCTTCATTAATCCACCCATCCACCCATCCATCTCCACTTTTCTCTCTCTTCCATCACACTGCCATAACTTCACTTTATTCCACTTCACTCCATCTCCACTTTCATTAATTGCTTAACTAACTTCTTAAAAGGTGACTGGTACTTCCTCAATATTCTTTGCAACAAATATTCCATAAATTTAGGTACGTGCACATCAATTTGTTACATCTTAATTATCTTTTGGTACATTCATTTAATTAATGTACATTAATGTAGATGTTCTCCATAGCATGTAATTATTCCCTACCCCTGTCAAATCATCATTACTACCTCACATGTGAGGACACATGCTCAAATTTAGGTTGGGGAGAGTGTGAATAACATGTCCACATGTTAGTCCATGTTGGCCCATGTCAGCAAAATTTAAATTGAGCTAATTTGAATTTTGAGTAAGGTGACAACTCGCATGTGTGAGATGACACCACGCCACCACCATTCTTCTCAATCGTATCCTTCATTTATTATCCCTTACTACCTTTATTGCCTCTGTCATGATCCTAAGTCACAAAAAAGGTAAATTCATATGATATTGGCATTGGGAATTCAATAGTATTGCAGGAAGGAGAAATTGCAAGAAGAGAAACCTTGCAGAGTGCTTGCTTAATTGTGACAGCTGAGCAATGGGAGGTGGGTTAATTCGAAATGAATCCACGGTTCATGATGTAGTGCTGTAGGATGCACCTTCCTAGGCCGAGTTTAGAAATTGTGGGTGGTTAGATTATTTCCTGAAGCTAAATGGCTATAATGAAGATGTTGCATTGGAATTTGTGCAAACATTGTCTGAAGGAAAGGTCATGGTAAAAGGGTTGGAGGTAATAGCTACTGAAGAGAGGATTGTAGAAGTTATAGGGTTGCTTGTCGATAGTGAACATTACCCTGCTACCAGAGACACAAGGTCAGTTAGGGCTGAATTTACAAAACCTGGTGACCATCCATTGGATGTGGACAAGCAAGGAGTAAAGAGAACCTCTCTTCCTAAGTCGTGGAAGGAAGTAGTTGTCCACATTGTGAATTACATCACTTGTGAAGGCCACCAATCGAACCTACATTTTGTGCACTTCAAACTCTTGAATCATATGAGGCATGGGAGAAGAATGAACGTGCCAAACGTGCTATATCATCTCCTTTCAATCATGGTAGCTGAAACCCAAAAAGGTAGGGATAATTCCATTTCCCACCATTTTCTGATCAAATTATTAGTAGAGAAGTCTTTGCATGATGTGTCTAATATGACTTGGGAGGAATTTTTAATTATTGATGAATTTAGACCAGGGCATTTGTGACCTAGGGTTTTGCCTCCACCTCGTAGGGTTAGGAGGAGAGTGAGTATGGTTGAAGCCACTCCTGGAGCCTCGAATTCTGGTGCAAGCCCTAGTGTAAATTTTCCTATAGCTGAGCAAACTATAGAGATTAGTTCTTTTGAACATTCAGACAAAGATAGTTCCTCTTCAGACTCTGATGATGATGTCCCTCTTCAAACCTTAATTTGAACTAAGGCACAAAAGAAAGAGGCATAAATAAGGAAGGGAAAAGCTAAAAAGCAAACCGAAAAAGAAGCACCAAGCTCTAGGAAACAGAAGGCTAACACTATTCTTCCTGCAGTGAAAGAAAAACATGAAAGCCCTCCTAGAAAAACAAGACTAGTTGGACCAGCAACTTGTATGTCTCCGCAGGGAAGCCCTAAGCCTAGAGAAACATCACGAGAGGACACACAAGTCCCAATGGGGTAGGTGAACATTGAGGAAAAGGACATTTTTGAGGAGTAGACAAATATAAGGTTGGCAGAGCTTGTTGCCATCATAGAGCAGGTTGAGAGACATGAGTATAATGAGAATCAGGAGCTCCTACAGTAAGAGCAAGAGCAAGAGTTCCTGTAGTAAGAACAAGAACCCCTATAGCTAAAATTGGGTGAACAATCAAAACCTCTGTAGCCAGAATTAGGTGAGCAATCAGAGTCCCTGCAACTGAGGCCACAACAAGAACAAGAATCGGTGCGAGGAATTTTTTTGGTAGGAATACATGAGCCCTCTAATTTTTTAATGCACATGGTAGCCATGAACTTATGGAATGAGATGCAAAGGAGGGAAGATGAATGGAAAAAGGAGAAACGCAGGCTAAAGGGGGAAATTAAAAAGAAAGATGAAGAGATTAAAGAGAAGAATACAAAAACTGCTACTTTAAAAGAAAAGGTGGACAATGTAGCAGTCTTAGTACCTTAGATATTAGAGTGAAAGACTCCTCCAAGGGTCTATGCTCTGTATTTAAAGGAGAGGAATCTTTCTTTTAAACTAGCAAGGATCATCTTAGGTTTGAATCCTTCCATTGAGACTCCTCTTGAATTTTTCCAGGCTTATCAGATTGCTCCTCCTGAAATAAAAAATTTGTTGTGTGAATTCTATTTGCATAATTATGCTATGTCTCAAGATCATGATTGGAATCCATTGTTGTATGTTGGGGATCTCCAATTAAGGGAATTCATGTCCTAGATACAAAAATAAAATTAGTTGGGGGCATCAGTTCAAGACTTATAGGGAAATAGAATCCAACACTCCCCTGCCCATCAGGGTTGAATCTAGGAACCCAAGAGACATTTTTAGGGAATGGCATAGATTTCTTTACTGACCAAGCTATAGCAGTAGGATCTTGCCTATGAGAGAAGCAATTTATAAAGAATATGAGAAGGTAGCATAAACCATAGGGAAATTTGTAATGGGATATCTGTCATAGAGGTGGATAGTATGAATACTGAGTTAAAACAAGTTGAGCCTCACTCTCTATAGAACTATGCTGCAACATGCAAAAGAGTTGATAGATATATACATATTGGAAGGACAAAGGGACAATTTTGGCTTCCATTAACTTTTTAGCCACCTATCCTATTATGGCATGTGCCAAATTTCAAGTATTATTAGTATGATATAGCTACAGAGAAGCAAAGATGGAACAAGTTGGACAACAAGCAAGGGTTCTATTGGGACCCTAATTCACACACTGCAAGAACTGATGTAGGGTAGTTGGCAATTGCAAATTTCAGGGTATTGAATAAGCAAAAGAACAACCCTTCCTCTGGTGGAGGACCAAAAAAGCCTTAGGTTAGGGGGAGTGATGAGTCCAGCTTATGGCTCAATTTTGATAAAGTTTATTATCCATTTACTATAGTTTTCATAGACCTTGATACTTGGATGCTGAAATTTTCATGATATTTCCTCAAAACCATAGACATATAAGCTTATTTTTGTAACTTTTAAATGACATTGACATGCTAATGAACTATCTATGTTAATTTTACATGTGGATTAATGAGTGTTACTTTAAGATAGTTATAGATATGTAATTGTTGTGCATACTAATCTTGTCATGCAGATATTATTAAGAGCCTACGAAATTGAGGAAGATTCTTCCAGCTGGTCATTTTCCATAAAGGTCAATAAGGTGATCATTTAAAGGTCAATGGAGGGAAGACTCTCAATGGAGGGAGATTCCTAGTTCAAATTGAAGGTTACAACTGCCTTGTAAATGGTCATAATTTTTTTTTGAGTGAATATAGAAGCTATTGTTATGCTAGATCTACGTTAAGGCAAATTGGCTTGACGAAATTCCACGCATGCATAACCTCCTTTCCACTTTTTATGCTTTCCCTAAAGTGGCGTCCTCCTAATCTGTTGGAGTTGATTGCCTTGCTAGGTAGTTAGTCAGTAGTTTTTCCTTCTATAAATAAGACTTGAATGCTCCTTCTTAGAATGTTGATTAATCTAATGTTGTACTCGCATTCTTAGTTTTTTAGTAATATAGTCATGTTGCTCGATTGTACTCATGCTTTCCAATGAATAAAAATGAAGTTATAATTTTGTGCATCTGAGTCTACATTTTTCTTAAGGGATACTCATCCAAGGGGGACCACTTGGTGAGCATTCAATCCTTTAGCTTAGTTATTACTTTTCTGTTCAACAAATAGTTATGAATCTGGAAACTGTCTATTCCTGTAGCCACTAGAATTTCATTTTGTGACTATTCCTAAAACCAAAGAAGAGAAAGTAGTTTCCTGTATGTTTTCCCATATTTTCATTTATGTTATGCATTTCATCTTAGTATAGTTGTTGGTTGATGTTCACACTAACTCATTGGACTGCAAAATCCGACAAAAATATCCAACGAAATATGTATAATTTGATGTATCGTCGGGTGCTTGTAAAATTTGATGTGTAATTTTCAAATTTTAAAAGTTTATCCCCAACGTTCGTTGAAATTTCGACGAACTTGGGTTTCATCAAAATTTCGACTATCAGTTTCGTTGAAATTTCGACAAACATGAAAAATAAGAAAAAAAATCAAATTGTGGCCGACATAAAGAAAAGCGAGTTCGCTGATTTATTGTGACAGTGTTTTGCTCTACTTGAAACAGTTTGTGGAGAGCTAAGGATGATTTTCTTGGGAAAAATTAGGAAAAATTCAAGAAGATATCCCCAGGTTGAGGGTAGTCATTGTCTTTTTGCAGAATTCAGTTGTGAAGTCAGATTTGTAGTTCCAGGTTTGAAAATCATATTTTAAAGCAACATCTCATCATATTTCATTTTTAGAGGTTTAGGGTTTTGAGAATTTCATGTCAGATTTTGTTGTGTGGAATCACCATAAGATCACAACCAAGGAACAAATTCTTGTGACTGTAATTATGTGATCCATAACTCTATTGGTCATGTGGCACAATTGTGCTATAACAAATACATGATGCATTCATGTGTGACCCAAGTTTAATGTGGCTATGTTGTGATAGAAATGGAGGCACTCATATAATGTAGTTAATTCAGGTTGTATAATGTAGGTGTCAATCATCATTGGGTGCATTCAGGTTGTCTCAAGTTTAACAGGTTACGATGTAATTATAGCATGATCCAAGAGTGATTACCTCTTGCTGCAATAAAGAGCCTATAACTCTAGTTGATATGCAGAGTGGTTGTGTTATATCAATTATGTAGTGCATTGAAACACAACCCATGTTTAATGGTCTATTCTAGAGAGTGATCAAGATTTTCTAAACCTTATGAATGTTACTTAAAAGTGTATAGCTTAAACTACAAACCAAGTTTGTTACATAATTGAATGCAATCTTGGGTTACCACAAACTATAATAATGTGATATACTAATAACCATTATGGAAAGTATTAAAACAAGACCCATGCTATATAGGATACATTTCCCTGATCAGGTTTACATACCTTAATGATCAAACACAAGCTTCCCACACACTCTAGGATACAATCCAAGATCATACCACAACTTTGTCAAGACAACTAATTTTCTGACCCAAGATTTAAGGTTGTTTTTTAATACCAATAGAAGCATTGGTAAGAGCATGATTAGTGTACAAACCCTAGGCCTCCGTAGAAACATAAACAATAACTCTAGTTAGTGAGGTTGCAATACCAAAAGATTGAGACATTGTAGCTAATAACAAAATATTGCAATCTAAAGATTGTAGCCAATAACAAGCACACTATGTAGCTTAGTGACATTTGTAAATGCAATCTATGGTAAGAAGAATGATGAGTCACTTGAGATGTAGATAAAAAGAGGCTGAGCAGTGACAAGATAATAAAGCTCAAACCTTGCATAGTAAAGTGGAGATTTTAACAGTGAGTTTCCTTACCCCCTTGCTGACCTTAAGGGTTTTTCAAATGCTTTTGGTAGTGTTAGACAAGAAAATGCAATCAGGGAATGACTGTCCAAATGAAGTAATAGTGGTAATCATAGGTTCAATGTTTCTTCTTAGCCATTAATATATAATGGAGATAGTGGATTGCATGTTTGAGCAGTGTTTTGAGACTCATCAAAGATGGGAGAATAGTGAATAATACCTTGTGGACTATGAAGTAGTGTTAATAAGGTTGAAGGATCTTAAGAACTACAATACCATGAAACAATGAGTCCCCTGTAGTAAGTAGGCAGTCTATAGGGCATAGTTTGATTTTATAGAAGGATGCTCATGAAAGGAATCTTCAAGTGATAGTGAGTGAGCTGTTTGAGATTGTAGCTAAGGGTGCAATACCCAGTCTTAAAAGAAGTAGCAAAGCAATAAATGTGCAAGAAAATCAAATCGTACACAACAAACAATTCACAATGTTATCTTGCATAATGCCTTGAGTTTGAAGACAAAAATCTCATTATATCTTGATAAAAGTGGTGACCTTAATGGTCAATCACTGGCAACCATGATTTTAAAACATGCTATTGTGCTTATGGAGGCAAAATTTTAAGCAAGGTAGTGAGTGGTGGTTTGGAACAATGGCAGGTATGAAGGACTTGCTTTATATGCATACTATGCAGTCTAGCTTAAGACAACGTTCTTAGAAGATATTGAAGGTAGATTATGGAACTCAAGGGTTACCATGAAAAGGATTAAAACAAAGACTGAGATCCATTTAAAAGCCATGGTCATGAAGATATTAAAGATGTCACATGCAAAACCCTAGTAGTTGGAGTAATGAATACAGTGCCAAAGAGGATAGTGTGCTGGGGAAGATTTAGGAGATCTCCACATTATCTAATTATAGGGAAATACATCATTTATTTATTTTTGTAATTAAAAGAAATCATTCTTAGAAACCCTATATAGGATACATTGATACTTCAAAAGCCTCTGAAGGAATTTGAGATTATGCAACTATATGTCAAGTAAATACCTAGATTACAAATAGTAGTGGGAACAATGTAAGATTTGTTGAGCAGAGCAGGAATGAGATAAGCAGCAATGAATCCTATGCCTCCTTTCACACACATCTCCTCACCATTCTGTCATTCTTTACTAAAAAAACTTCTCCATTTTGGCGTCCTATGCTTGAAAATAATGTTTTGTGAAGGTTTTAGAGTATGTTTATTAAAATGAAAACTTACGTTACGGTGGGCTACGCGAAAATGAATTTTGACAAAGTTTTAGGGTATGTTTATTAAAGTTTTAGAGTATTTTGGCGAGCTATATTCTTGATTCCTTAAATGATTTATTCAAATGGTGTGACTAAATAAATGACTAACTATTTAGTCATTTTTTTATTTGTGTGACTAAATAATTTTAATCAACAACCAAACTAGTAATTTATTTACTCATTTATAGCTAAGTTGCAAAATGAGTAGAATTTAGTCATTTTTAGTTGTTGTGACTAAAAGTTTTAGTCACCTAGTCATTTATTTTCCAAATTCTACTAGTGTGTGCTTCCTTGTGCGATTAGGGCTCTCTCAATGTTGAGGTCCCTAGGGATAAGCTCGTCATAAGAAGTGACACATTGCATCTTTAACTAAAACGATAAATATATATTGGCATTAGCAATGATGATTCCGACTTGTTGCTCCTTAGGAATGGGTCACTTGCTCTTACTAGCTCGCTACCTCCATCATTGTAGGAAGTTTGCGATCAAGTTTAATATTTTTATTTTAGGAGTCTAATGGTTGGAAATCATAGTAAAATAAGAATTTAATAAGTTTTGGAATTAGCATTTTAAATTATTTTTTGGGGTCATTAACTTCAGACTATCTTCTCTTTTGCAGGGGTGGTTGCATGCAAAAAAAAATTTGGTGTAAAATATCAAAATGATTAGATTTTGTTACCTGTCTATGAATAAAAAATATTGGAGTGTGAGTTTGATATTTTTTGAAGATCTAAATATTCAAGCTTGGTAAAGAAAAATCATGTCAGATAATATTAGTCCAGAACAAAATGAAGAGACACTTGATAGATTGTGGGTTAGATTGAAAAGAAAGGGTGATGGGAAATGTTATTTTCCTTGCAATAATTGCAAGGGCTTAAAGACGAGATGACTTTTAATCACAACAGCTGAGAAACATTGTAGGTAGCATGGTCACGTTGAAGGGGCATGATTATCATCCATTGGTAAGTTGTTCATTATATGTGTTTATATTGATTGAATTTATAAATGTTTATATCGTTTTAACATTATATATATATATTCACTTGATCATGATCATGGTTTATTTGTGTCTATCATTATTATAAAGGTGGGGAGCCTATGGAAGATGATATGGATTATCACATCCTGGAGAATGTGATTTTGCAAGCAGACGAACATGGAGCTGTGAATATCGAAGATGAAGTTAATGATCCTATAGAAGAAGATGATCATGCGCTAGAAAATACAGTTGAAGATGATGGTACACATACATTGATCCATGACACATTTAGTGGCAGAGCTGATCATGATGATCAAGATGAATTTGATGATGTTCATGATTTACCTATACTTGAGAAGGCATATGAGCCCCTTTGTAAAGGCTCCAAAACAACTCTTCTCTCTGTTGTATTGTTGTTGTTGAACTTGAAGGTTATGAATGGTTTATCAAACATAGTATTCTCACGAATGTTAAGGTATGTCATATATGTCATCTTTTTTCATCTATTTTAATTGTTGTTATTTCATCACTAGTAAATAAAGGATGAAATATGTACCATTAATATTCTTTATATTAACAAATTATTTTTTGTTGTAGATTGATTGGTGAATTTTTGTTACCACCATCAAATATTTTACCTCGCTCATACCGAGATTTATTTGGCATTATGAAAGATATCAAAATGGAGTATCAAGCAATAGATGCATGTCCCAATGATCATATTATATATCATAAACAACATGAATTTACAATAGAATGCCCGGAATGTCATATCAATAGATATCAAACATATCAACTAACAAAAAAGGTGCCTTGCAAGGTTCTTCGTTATATTCTCATTATTCCACGTATGCAACAATTATTTAGGTGCAAAAGCTTAGCACAATTTATGGATTACCATGCACAAAATAGAAGTGGAAATGACATTCTTTGAATTCCTGTAGATGGTTTTGCATTTAGGGACATGGAGGAAAAATGGCCACATTTTAAAGAAGAATCCCGTAATCTCAGGCTTTTATTGGGAGCGGACGGTGTCAATCCATTTGGAGAGTTGAGCTCTATTTACTCGGTGCGGCCTATTTTTGTTATCAACAATAACATTCCTCTATGGATGTCAATAAAGAGGGAGCACATAATGTTGTCAATGATTGTTCTAGGTATTTGTTTACATTAATTTTCTTTAACGTAGTAGCATCTCATTTGTCTTATTTGTTGTATAATGACTTATATTTTTTTCATTCAATAGTCATGTACATTAATTTATATATATTGCAGTAAAATTGTTATAATAATTATGTAATGTTTATGTTCATTCAACTAGGTAAGTACCAAGTTAAAGATATGAATGTATATATCGAGCCTCTTATCGACGAGTTACTAAAGTTATGGAATGGCGTCACTATGTATGACGTCTATAGACCAATAGGACAAAGACAATTTCAATTCCATGCAATGCTTGTATGGACAATTCATGATGCCCCAGGGCTAACACATTTTGTGTGGTATGTTATAACGTTAGAGCACTTTAACAATATTTAATTTTTATGAAGTAGATATCATGCATGTTTTTAAAATAATCTATTAATTATATATAATTATAAAAATTGACATATTTAATCCAATTATATATGATCTTGCTTGGTCTTCAAACAAAGGAAAATTTGCATGTCCAATTTGTGGTCCAAAGATGAAATCTAGATCATTCAACAAGTTTTGGAAGCGGTGTTTGATGAGTATAGGCACTTCCTCCATAGAAATCATAAGTATTGAACTACTAAAAAACATCTTTTCAATGGGAAAGAAGAGACTACATCAAAACCACGAAGAATGACACCTCGCCTATGGAAGTTGGAATATAATAGAAGTAATCATCAAGGTTATACATTGGATCAAATTGTTTATCTATCATCTATGATATGTTTTGAATTTATATTTTTATATTGTGTTGTGTTTACTCATGTTGTAATTGAAAAATAATGAAAAGATCATTTAATAATTGTTGTAGTACGTTCTACCTCTATCTCTCCTAGACAACTTTGACAACAATTTCAAGCAAGTTATATATGATCTTGGAAAATACATGAGATAAGTAGCGATATTTGTTCAATTCATTGTATACATCTTATAATTGCCATTTGTTTTACTTGTTATGTAATATACTGTATATATTTCTTAAATCTCGTTAATATATTTGTGCCTTGAATCAATTGTAGATGGCTGTCATCTAAAGAAATCCATAAAGAAGATATAAATTATTGGAAGAGAAAAATTCCTCGTCTAATGTTAAATGCAAAAGTGTCTACTTTAGACATTTTTCAATGCAAAAGAACACTACCTCATACACCAAGTTGTGAAGATTGAATTGTGTGGACTTGTACACACAAGGTCAATGTGGATGGTTCAGAGGCACTTGAAATTTTTGAAGGCTTTGGTTAGGCAAAGAGCACATCCTGAGGGTTCTATGGTGGAGGGATATATGGTATACTAGACCATGGTGTACATTAGTGAATATCTTCCTAAATTTGCAACAAAGATCCATGTAGATCGCATTTGGGATCCCAACTCCATTAACAAATTTGAAGGGGAGTACCTGATGGGGAAAGGTAGATTGAGGAAAGTGAGAGGTAATTATAAGATGGTCATGGAGATTAATTGGAATAAATTTTACATATGGTTTTTATGTATATTGTACTTATTCAATTTTTAATCTTCAATATACATCAATTATAAATTAAAGTCATATACTATGGTATTTAACTAATTATCGTCGTTTGTGAATTTCAATTTTTGTCTGATTGGTCGAGAGTGGGATACACTACATTTGTACATCGCCAACAATTTTGATTGGATGACGGTATGGATTGAGCGATGTCAACAATTTGGTCGTGCATTAACATGGGAAGGTGTGGCTTCATTGGTTAAAGAAGCTCATTGTAATGGAGATTCCAATGTTACACAAAGGGAAATTGATTTAGCATATGGTTTAAGAGATAAATAGGTATGTATAAATATATTAGTCACCCATATTATTTAATTATTTTCAATTATATTGATTTATATATATGTTGATATTTTTTTCTTTGCATAAATTCGGCCAAGAATAAATATGTTTATCAATTGATAATATTGCAATAATTTTTACATGTTTGACATATTGCAGGTGAAACACCACAAGGCTATGTGGTGCAATGGTCGTAAATTTTGAATCAAAATGCTGGATGACATGAAGAAAACTTATGATTCTAGTATAACTATAGTCTTTCAAGTGACTAATGTTTCATCTAGAAGTGGCATACATCTAGAAGTCTCAGAAAATTGATACTATGGGATTTTGGATGATATACTTGAGTGTGACTTTAAGTCATTCAGATTAATTTTGTTTGTCATCCTATGGTACATGATACAATTGAATGAAAATGATCTTGAGAGAACTATTATTGAACATGATAATGGATTTACCATGGTTAATACAAGGTTGATTGAGCGAGCTGGAAATGATCCCTATGTTCTTCCAAGCCAATTTGAGCAGGTAGTTTACTCAGAGGTTCTAGGTAAACTGGGTTGGTCATTTGTTGTTAGACATGATCCAAGAGAAAGGCTAGTAAAGTATAATGTGGTGGAAGAAAAAGATACCGAAGAACTAGAAGATGATGTAGATGATGATCAGGATCAACAGCTAGTTGATGATGTCCCTGACAAAGATGTCGAAGAGGAGGAACTAGATCATGATGATGTAGGAGTTAATGTTCATGAAGATGATATCCGTGTGGATGATGACATTATTGAAACTGATATTGATGACGATGATGATGATATGACCAATCCTTACAATGTCGAATCTGGATCAGATGATACAGACAAAGAGTTGGATGAAGAAGAAGATCAATGACATTGAAATGTATGAGTTATGCAATTATATTATCTATTTGATATTAATTTCTTGATGATAAATTATATTTGAGAAACTTATGTAGTTTATAATTAATTCATGATGTTTTTAATTTTTATGCCATTACATAATTAATTTAATGATGTACTGTGTTTGAAAGGTCAAAAAATTAAAACATTTCAATAGTGATGTTAACAACCTTGAAATTAGTGTGTTTTATGTTTCATGTGATCATAAAAGATTAAAAAGTCAGTTGTAGAGGTGGTTGTTCAGTGGTTGGCATGTAAAGGCCTTTAAAAGGTATAAAGTGATCATTGTAATGGTTGTTGATGGTTGAGGATTTAAAATACAAGCTCTTGACATTCAAAAATCTGTGTTTTTCTTCAAAATTTCTATATTTTTCCTGTTATGCAGCACTGTATGGTCACATGCAGCCATATTTTGATGTGAAATCAATTCTAGGTCATGAAGATATGTGTTAGCTTTGATTTGAATCTGATTTGAGGGCTTAAAGCGTTGATTTGAGTTAGAAAGCTTCATTTCTTTACATACAACCCGGTTACCCTATTTTTGAGGGTTTTGTAGTCCAAACATGATATAAAGGGGCTCTTACACTTTTTGTGATTAATGTAGCTTGTGTAAGAGGCCCCATGGATACTGTTGTAATTATAGGATGCATGAATAGGGCATAGGATGAGAAATAAAGAAGGTATAGCTATTGTCCTCAAGAGTTTTGTGAAGAAAAGCATGTGAAATTAGAGGTACTTTCTGGCCCAATGCTTGTTTTCTCCTTCACTTTCTATAAGAAGGATTTCAAAGCTAGAAGTATGGGTTAGCAAGTTAGATATTTTTTGGTCGAGTCTAGGTAGAGTTGCAGAGCAAATTGTAAAGTTCGACGGTTTTAAGGAAAATGCAATGTAGGTTTTGAGTAATTCTATAGTAGGTTTTGAATTCATGGGGATTTGATGTTTTGTGATAGTACTGGCATTTGAATTGAAATGATTAATTCAAACTCATGTCTCTCCATTGTACATGCATAACTAAATTTTGAATAATATAATCAAGGGTTGTCTCATTCATCTCACTCTTGTGGTGTGTATGATTTTTGTTTTGGCTTTAATTCAAGGAATTAATTAAAATGTTTGAATGGGATTGTATGTGGATATGTTCTGTATAAGGATTTGATAATTAGTATTGGGTTAGAATACATGTTGATGAAATTGTAAAGCAATGTTCTCAAGGATCTTATATGTTATGTGTTAAATCTGTCAAAAACCCTTAGATGTTTATGAATTTGACTCCCTCAATGGATATGGAACTGATGTAAGTTGTACTAATTTGCATGGTTCAGTATTTTTTTTTTTTTTACCTAGCGCTTGCTACAAATTGTAAATCAATGACTATTTCACACCGTGGAATATGTTGTAGTTATCTCATGCTCCAAATAGTTGATA
>VDFB02000013.1:149560915-149584960 GCA_007258455.2 Sequoia sempervirens | reverse complement strand
TTCCTGTTCATCGTGCCAGCTGAGAAAATTTGAT
The DNA here is from genome assembly GCA_007258455.2 of Sequoia sempervirens. NCBI lineage: Eukaryota > Viridiplantae > Streptophyta > Pinopsida > Cupressales > Cupressaceae > Sequoia > Sequoia sempervirens. The sequence goes on along the minus strand of VDFB02000013.1, from coordinate 149,584,926 downwards.
GCTGCAACAAAATCAACTGTTAGTAGCCCACTTCTTTTATTCTTCCTCAGTTAAATATTTAGTTACCCATTTCTGATATGTTCATCAGTTGGCTAGTCAAAATTAATTACCTCATTTACCTTAGCATTATAAGGTGTATATTTAACCACTACCTGATTTGTATCTCTTTCAAAAGATTCCTAAAATGAGCCTTAGCATTATAAGGTGTATATTTAACCACTACCTGATTTTATCTCTTTCAAAAGATATAGCTCCACTCACCAACAAATCATAATCTGATTCATTACAAATTAATTTAATTTGGTCGTTGATGACCTCATTTGCCTGATCTTGCCACTGTTGGAGTGACCTGATATTCCCCTACTCATCAATTATATCAGGTAACAATGTGTTACCCCAATCATCAAAATTCTTCACCAATTCCCTGATCCTCCTACTCAAGTCATCTGGTAAGGTCTGAAAACCTTGCAATGATTTGACTAACACATGAGTAGGCTTTAATGATTGGAGCCTATTATTTGTATCAAACCTTGAGGCTATATACATTATACCCAAATCACTGGCCCTAGGGATCCAATTTTCAATTAGTGGTATCGCTACCTCATAGTGCCTATCTATATTCTTTATTGCATCATATAATAAAGAATATAAAGAATGTATAGATGATAATCTATTATCAACCTTTTCATTTAAGTGCCTCAAGACAACAGTGACAATCTCCTTTTGCTTTGAAAGATCCCTCCTCACTTACCTTTAATGATGCCTATAATTCTTCAATTTTCTACATGAGTTGCTTCTTTGTAGGATTGACAGAGCACTCTGTTTCTTCATCAATTTGTTCTAAAGGAGGGGTGAGGGAAGGATTCTGACTAGGAGACCTCGGTGTGGAAACAATTGGAGAATCAGGAAGCACTGACCCTGATGTGGAAGGTAATGAACTAATTCCTAGAGCACTTGATGTCTCCCCAATCTGTTTATACCTTAACCTATCCACCTCGGTTTGCAACTCAACATTATTTTGCTGCATTTTGTTGTATTCCTCAATCAAAAGGTTATACTTCTCCATCAGGCTCTTCTTTTCAGGCTCTTCTCTTTCAGTAGTCTTTTGGGCCAATTTGGCCACATTCATAGTTAGATTAGTGGCCTCAGTGGTTGAGGTCTCTGAAGCTCTTTTTATTATTAACCCTCCTCTGAAATTTGGGTTAATATTTGTAACATCTGGCTTTCTCCCATGTGGAGCCAATGCCCAAATTTCCAAAGTCTCATACTCTTCATTGAAGGAAGAGTCTTACAGTGTTGCCTTGACCTCTTCTTCAGAGTCTTGCAAGGGATGCTTGGACTTTAGAATAGCATTAAATTCTACATCTGCAATGTCCCATTTAGGCAGAATCAATACACCAGCCTAAGTCACTAGTTTTTTTCCTTCCTCAAGAGTAATGTTCTTGAATTCTTCCATTAATTCAACTTTCACTTCCTCATCATTCTCCTGGTCTGACTTGTCAGGTCTCAACTCTCTCCTCTTTTTACATTTATCTTGATATTCCTCAAATTTCATCCTCCATACCAATTGCAAGAAGAAATGAGTTTTTATAAATGCATCATCATCAAGAAACTCCTTACATGCCTCCATTCTTGCATCTTGTACACATTTTTCTTTCATATCCAAATCGGATAAAACCAATTTAGCTGACCTAGGAGGGGAAGGCATACCAATCTGCATATCTTGATCAGTAACAACAATCTCATCCATCACATCCTCTGGTGGATGATCAGTTCTTTTCATCTTAGGGCTTGGTTCAGATAGTGGTGATGGACTATCTTCTGGTGATGATTCTGGATCAATAATCTTAATTTCCCCAAGTGTTTTGAGCTTTGGACCTAGCTGTGTAGGCAATTTCATTATTTGTTTAACTTTTCTTTCCACTTCTTCATCACTGTTGTCATCCTTTTTCCTCCTATAAATGGGACACCTTTCTATAAGTTGGTATGTTGGCCTTGTTTCTATTGGCCTGACACCTTGTTCCTGCACACCCAGACTCAATTCCAAGTTTATCTTCTTGGTCCTTAAGGTACCCATAATTTATTTAAAGTTCTCCATCAAAAAATAAATTTTCTTATGATGTGGACTGAAATCCAACAATGGATCATACTTTGGATCCATTTTGTGCACAATATCTAATAGCTTATTGTTATCACGCAAGACCCTCAACCCCTCCCTTTGGACCTGTGTGGTCTCTGGCTAATCTCTTCAGTGGCACCCTCATTGACAGTTTGAGCTTTTGGTGTAGTGGCAGCTGGTCCGTGTTAACAAACTGGCGAATCTACTAGGGAGGGGTTCAATTCCTGTCGGTGCTCCTTACTCATCTCGTGGTCGACTGTGTATAGTATGGACCTCTCGTCTCAGGGGGCTAAGTTGTTATCACGCGGGACCCTCAACCCCTCCCTTCGGACCCATGTGGTCTCTGGCTAACCTCTCTGGTGGTGCCCTCACTGACAGTTTGAGCTTTTGGTGTAGTGGCAGCCGGTTCGTGTTAGAAAACTAGTGACTCTGCTGAGGAGGGGTTTGATTCCTGCCGGTGCTCCTTACTCACCTCGTGGTCGACTGTGTCCAGTACTTACCTCTCAGCTTAGGAGGGCTAAGCTATTATCACGTGGGACCCTCAACCCCTCCCTTCGAACCCGTGTGGTCTTTGGCTAACCTCTTCAGTGGCACCCTCACTAACAGTCTGAGCTTTGTGTGTAGTGGCAGCCGGTCCGTGTTAACAAACTGGCGACTCTACTGGGGAGGGGTTTGATTCCCACTGGTGCTCCTTACTCACCTCGTGGTCGACTGTGTCCAGTACGGACCTCTCAGCTCGGGGGGGCTAAGTTGTTATCATGCGGGACCCTCAACCCCTCCCTTCAGACCCGCGTGGTCTTTGGCTAACCTCTCTAGTGGCACCCTCACTAACAGTTTAAGCTTTTGGTGTAGTGGCAGTTGGTCTATGTTAACAAATTAGAGACTCTAATAGGGAGGGGTTGATCCCTGCCAGTGCTCCTTACTCACCTCGTGGTCAACTGTGTCCAGTACGGACCTCTCGGCTCGAAAGGGCTAAGTTGTTATCATGCAGGACCCTCAACCCCTCCCTTCGGATCCGCGTGGTCTCTAGCTAACCTCTCCGGTGGTGCCCTCATTGATAGTTTGAGCTTTTGGTGTAGTGGCAGCCGGTCCGTGTTAACAAACTGGCGACTCTATTGGGGAGGGGTTCGATTCTCGCCGGTGCTCCTTACTCGCCTCATGGTCGATTGTGTCCTGTACAGACCTCTCAGCTCGGGGGGGCTAAGCTATTATCACGTGGGACCCTCAACCCCTCCCTTCAGACTAACGTGGTCTTTGGATAACCTCTCTAGTGGTGCCCTCACTGATAGTTCGAGCTTTTGGTGTAGTGGCAACCAGTTAGTTTGTTAACATAGACTGGCTGCCACTACACCAAAAGCTTGAACTGTCAGTGAGGGCACCATCAGAGAGGTTATCCAGAGACCACGTGGGTCCAAAGGGAGGGGTTGAGGGTCCCACGTGATAACAGCTTAGCCCCCCCAAGCCGAGAGGTCCGTACTAGACACAATCAACCACGAGGCTAGTAAGGAGCACCGGCTAGAATCGAACCCCTCCCTAGTAGAGTCGCTAGTTTTTTAACACGAACCAGCTGCCACTACACTAAAAGCTTGAACTATCAATGAGGGCGCCACTGGAGAGGTTAGCCAGAGACTACATGGGTCCGAAGGGAGGGGTTGAGGGTCCCGTGTGATAACAACTTAGCCCCCTTGAGCCGAGAGGTCCGTATTGGACATAGTTGACCACAAGGCGAGTAAGGAGCACCAACGAGAATTGAACCCCTCCCTAGTAGAGTCACCAATTTGTTAACACAGACCGACTACCACTACACCAAAAGCTTGAACTATCAGTGAGGGCACCATCAAAGAGGTTAGCCAGAGACCACGCGGGTTCGAAAGGAGGGTTGAGTGTCCCACATGATAACACTTATCATAAGCTATCCTTTTCTCCTTGTTCAACTACTGCATATTTAGATCAAATTCATTTGTAATCAGGTCCTCAGGAAAGTTGAACTCATGCACAAACTTGCCACCCTTTATTCTCTGTCTGAAAAGGGAAAAAAATCCCTCAGGATCATGTTGCCTCTTTGGACCACACCTTAAGTGGTAATCATCAAAGAATTTTACAAAGTGTACCCATCCTCCCTTTGAAAATACAAAATCAAATACCATTGTATAATCTAGGAAAAAGGTTCCCTTACCCCTCCCAGTGAGGTTATCCTCATGGATACAACCTGTTGATGGTCCAAAATGGCACAACATTTAAACATAATATTACTATTCTGTTTCTCCTTAAAGAGAAAGATAACACATGGATATCTCACTCCCAAGGTCCTGGTAATCGGTTCTTGACTGTGTTGATTTCACTCAATGGTTGATGTAACTATAATGTTCAAGGGGCCTGCTGGTGTTGAGCTTTTGGATTGTTATAAGATCAAACATTAAACCTACTTTAACTGGGGGTTTTAAAGAAACAAAAAAAGATAAATCAAAGATTTGGAACTGAAAAGAATGTTAATTCATCCAAGTAACCAGACTTGTTTCCTTTCAAGGAATTCCTAAATTAAAACTGCAAAATAAAATCCACTTGTAATTAATACACAGTTTCATTCATTCACAATACAAAATTCAACATTAGGTTGTGAATCATCATTTAAACAAAACATAAAATAAAAATTCAATTCCTTGAAAGCTTTCCAAATCAAATAATTAACCCAAGATAAATACCATTCTGGAGCACAATATGAAGCAGATTTAAATCTGGCTGCTTCTACTATTGGTGAAACAGATAAACAACATTTACAAATCTGGAAAAATCACCAATGTACAGAAAACCCATGTCTTCAAATCATCTCCATCTACACTAAGAAAACTTGAAAGATACATCACTACCTCCTACTCTCGAGTTTCTCTACACTAACCCTAACTAGGAGAAGAAGACCCAAAAGAAGATAAAAAAAAGATCCCATCTAGAAAAACTAACTCCTTCTCAAAGTAAAAATCTTGACTTTGATGGAGGCAGGACCAAATCTGGACCAGAGAAATACTTACCTTCAAAATTGGTAGGGGCGGAGCCAAGATGGAACCGGAACTGGGACTGGAGTTGGAACGGGAACCGAAGACTAACAATTCGCTAACCTTACATACATCGCACCATTCCAGCTCCGACCCCGCAAAAGGTAACGATGTGAAAACCAAAACCCGACACTCAACCGAGTGATCAGAACTGGAGAAAAACGAACCCAACGGAACCGGGACCGGAACCAAATCCAACCCTAAATTTTTTTCAAAGTTTCAGGTTCGGGTTCCGTTTCGACCCCGCCTCTGACGACACCCAAAAAGATGACGAAGAAAAACATAAGGAAGAAAAAAAATGGGAGAAAGCACCCCACGACAAAACATAAGGAACAAAGGCAAAAAGGAACAAGGCCGGCGGAATCAACATCGGAATGGAACCCAAACCTACAACTTTTTCAAAGTTTCAGAGTTCGGTTCTAGTTTCGGTTCCGTGTCCGCTAGAACAAAACCAAAGATGCGCAAGGAAAAAACAAAAGAGGCGGAACCGGGATCGGGAAAGGAACAAAAAAAAATTGGAAGGAATTCCAAGTTTGGTTTTCGTCCCAGTTCTGGGTCTGCCAGAGCAATAAGAAAAGGCCCAAGGAGGAAAGGAAAATTCCTAAGGCATGGGACAAAAAATCAAAGGAAAATGACAAACAAATAGGAGAAAAGGAGCCACCCAAAAGTTAGTCAAAATCAACCAACGAAGAAGAAACAAAAAGAAAAGCGGAGTCGGAGTCAGGATGGAAAATGAACTAGAAACCTTAAAAGAGCTCACCGTTCAGATTTAGCTTCAGACCCGGCTGCGACAGAACAAAAGACAAAATTAGGAGGAAAACAAAAGAACTCCTAAGATCCATCCAAACAACCAAAGGCGATGAAAACAAAAGAAAAAGGGGGACCCATTTTGTTCCAAAGTAAAATAAAATGGGGTAGTTATGCAAGGCATATCAAATGGCGACTCGGTTGGGAAAATGGTTTACCCATTTTTAAAGATATTGAAGAATTTAATCATTCCAAAACTTATAACTTATGAGACCTATTAACCGAAGTGTGATCAACATATTTAAGTAAAGTTGAGCTAGAATCTCAAATGCAGGACCAACACAAACTATTGCCTAAATCTGAGTGTGTTAATGCTTATAGTGCATCCTTCTTTATTTGAGCTTTCTCCACACCTAAACAACCATATCTATGATTCAAGCTACATGGGTTGAGTCCTTTGACTGTCGTGCAATAGAATCCTGGGTATTGCTCCGCTGCCCACTAGGATTTCATAGCCCCGACGAAGATGCCTCTAGTTCTCTCAAAGAATTGCTCTACTGCCAGTCAGGAATCCATAGCCCCGATAAAGATACTTGAATTACCCACTTAGTATTGAGTTTTCCTTTATTTTAATGCTTCTCTCTTTTTTTATCTCTTTTACAGGCCTTACTGGTGAAAATTCTTTTCAAAAACCTCCTCAATACAAAGACTTTAATAGTATGAAATGTGGGTTGAGAACTACAGTGGATCCCATGATAGTCTTGGGGAAACAAATTTTTCGCTTGAATCGAAGATATAATTACCAAGAGATGGATAGGCACTACATAGTCAAATTTTTTATCTATTTTGTTACATATTTGAATGATAGCTCAGGAGGTTGTCCACAATACACCTTACTCCTAATAGCCTTCAGAATCATGCTAAAATGACCATAAGGCATGAATTTTAGAACAAAATCCTTCGACATATATACCTAAAAAAATTCCTAAACCAATTTCTCTCCTAGTGCCCACAGTATTCTTTGAATAACATCCCCAATGCTTTAAGATGGAAAGAAAAGAGGATCCCCAAAGAAGAAAACAAAACAGACACAAGAGAACAAAGGAAAAGAAAAGAAAGAAAGAAAGGAACAAACAAACAAAGAACAGAAGCAAAGAACCAGTAATTACACAAAATACATATATACAATAAATTCATAAACTCAAACCTTTACAAGCTGAAGTAATACTTGAGAAACTTCCCATTGATTGGAAATGGAACAGGTTCTCCTATCAAGGTGCTCAAATGAAAGGCATTCTCCCCTAAGATCTCAGTCACTTGATACGAACCTAGCCAGAGTCTATCAAATTTCTGGTGATCACCCTTTTTCTCCTTAGCCTTGTCCCACAACAACACTAGATCTGAGATTTTGAATGCCTTAAACTTAGCTCTCTTGTCAAACCAACGTTTGACAATAGCCTGATGTTTGAAAAACTATTGGAGAGTAGCGTCTCTCTGTTCTTCCATGTTCAAAAGGTTGTTTAGTCTTACCTCAATACAGTCATCCCTTGTATAAAATTCTTGCATGAACTTAAGAACAAGTATCTGTAAGTGTATGGGGAAAACTAGATCCTAGCCATAGACTAACTTGAAAGGGGAACTTCCTAGGGCAACCTTAAGAACTGGAGCCCAAGGATCATAATCAAATATCCTTTCCAAGGCTACCATCCCCTTGGGGATGTTGTTACTCTTTAAATTCATTATTCCTTATGTATCACAACCTTCAGGGTCCCATTCTCCTTGATCTCTATCTAATTCATCTATGATATGCCCTTCAAAAACATTGAAACTTTCCAAGAAGGCAAGTATGTGTTGGTCATCCTCGAAGACTTGAAAATTCTAAACATTATCAGGGATTGCTGGGATTGAAACTAGCTCAACTAAAAATATTTTCAATTTGGAGTCTTGCATAGGCTCCAAAGTACTAGTAGTAGCTGCCAAAACATCTAATATCTGATTTTGCTCCCTAGGAATTAGAGTAATTCCAAAAGCATCAAAGTCCTCGATCAGACTCCAAACCCTATTTCTATAAGCAACCAATCTTTTATTATGGCAAGTATATTGGCTACAAACCTGTTTGATAATGACTTCCGAGTCCCCCATCACCATAAGAGATGTGACCTTCTTCTGGTGAGCAAGCATTAAGCCCCTAGCTAGTGCTTCATACTCTGCCACGTTGTTTGTACAACCAAATTGTAGCCTATAGGTAGCAAAGTAAGTCTTCCCCTTTGGATTGGATAATTCCACCCCTGCTCCACTTCCTGATTTGGACTTAGAGCCATCAAATTTCAGACTCCATAATTGATCTGGAGTTGGGGTCTCTTTCTTTATCTGGCCTACAGTCTTTTGCTTAGCAGAAGTATATGGCGGCTCAGACTGGTGCTGATCATCAATATTTGAAAGTGACTGGGGGCATAGTTCATCCGAAGATTCCTTTGAATTGAAAATTTGTTCAGGAAGTGATCCCTGGACCTCCTCTTGAGTCGAGTCATAATTTAGTACCTTTGTCACCGATCCCTTGGGCATTGGAAATGTTTCTGGGATAAGTGCAATTGGTAAAGACTAAGATTCCTCAGCCCCTAGTCGTAGTTCAGAACACAAAACCCGAGTCTGCTTGGGTTGAGTAGGTAATTCCCTCTAAGCAAAGCCAACTCTCATAAGGATGGTTGCATTTTTTGCTTGAAATGGAAACTCATTGATAGGGGATTGGGTTTGACACTCACCAGTTTCTTCTACTAAGGATACATGTTTCAATATATCTACACAGGACTTGCAAGTTAACTCAGAATGATTCTGGTAATGAACCCTACACCAGTTAGAAAGTAAGAGAATGCACATATCAACCTCCTCTCCCAGTACCAGCCTATCCTTTTGCAATTTTGTTATTAGGACTTGTTGATTAACATTAATCATTGGGTCATTTTGCTCTGAGAGGGGTGAGTCATCAGAATGAAGTACTGAAAAAGTCATGACATCCCCCTACTTATAAACTCCTATCTCGGTTTCAAAATAGGCTACTTCATTGGGAAAGTCATACTCGATAATCATGTGCTTGAGCCTAGGCTCACTTTCAATTCTAATTTGGGTTTCTATCCCTTGCTAGGGCAGCCACATGTGTGAGAAATCCAAAGACACATATCCACCTAGAATTTTCATCAGGTATCTGCTTAAGAGCATCCCATAGGTTTCTGGGATATCTGTAATTTGGATATCCACATAAGTTTGGATCCTTGGATCAGATCCAATCTATACATGGATATTTTTTAGCTCTCCTACCACATTAACTTTTGTTTTGTCTAACTGGATAACCTTTTTATTTATTTGGAGTGGGCTCAGACCTAATTTCCTACAAATGGAAAATGGAATAACATTCCCCGAAGCGCCAGAATCCAATAGACAGTTATGTAAAATCTTTCCAAAAATTCTCAGACTTAGCAAGAAAGGTGGAGTGCCAGTCTTACCTTTATAGAGAGTTGCATTCATCTCATTAGTAGGAGTCACCTTTTCTCTTCCTTTTGACTTGTCTGCTTCTGCCAAGGCTTTCAACAGGATTTCCTTTTGAGTTGGGCACCATTTCAAAATATCAAAGAAAGACATTGAAGTCTTCTGCCTCTACATTTCTATAATGAAATCAAATTCTGAATCATTCCTGACCTGATATTTAGGAATTGAAGATGAACTGCCTTTGTTCTAAGAATCTGATGGTCCCTTTGGTGGTGGTGGATTATTATCCACATTCTGATTTGTCGGGACCATATTATTAGGAGGGGCAGAAGTCATGAATGGACCTTTGTTATGATTTCTAAGGAAATGGCCTCCCTTGGTTTGGAAGGCTTGGGCATCATACACCTCTTCTACTGCTTCATTTTCTTCCTGGTTGGGAAATGGAGGCTCCTCCTCAAAGATATCATATGCTAGGGCAGTATCCGTTGATCCACCAGATTTGTTGGATGCACCCTAAAACAGAGCATCAACTTGAGCTATCTTAACCATTTTTTCCATCTCTGGGAAATTTACCTCAGAATGAACCGTTGTATCATGTATTATACACCAATTAGCATAAGGTGGAGGTCTGCCACATTGGCAGTGTGTGGCCTTTCGTCTCCCGCTTGATAATTGTGAGAGACTACTCCATTGTTGGGTCCAGTATTCCATGGCCTATTATTATTAGGCCTCTGATTGTATCCTCTATTCTGATTTTGGTAGCTTTGATTAGAGGAGTTTTGGTTCTGGAAATTCCTATTGACGTTTTGGTTGGAATTATAATTCTGATTGGGATTTTGGTTTGGATAGCCACCATGATTAGAATATCCCCCCTGACTCTGAAAACCTTGGTTTTGGTTGTGAAGGGGATTTTGTCTAAGTTGAGCCATGTCATTAGACATATGAGACAATGTCCTTTTGAGATTCTCCATCTCGTTGGTCAGTTGGAGAGTCTTTTCATTTTACACATTCTTCACAACAAAAGATTGATTAACTGAGCTTGATCCTCCAGCTTGATTTTGGTAATTTTGATTTTGCTGGGAGGAATCTTGAGGACCATTGTTAAAAAATGGCATGGGAGGTGAAGCTTGGAACTTAGAGATGGGTCTGTATTGGGAATGGGACATCCCTAGGACCGTATTGAATAGAGGGGGTTGATTGAACATTGGGTATCCTAAAGGAGGAAGAACTCCTCCTAAACTCCTAGATTGCAAACTGATCTACTGTTGCAATTGAATGGTGAGATGATATACCTTAGCCAAAGAATCAGTTTTGTTGGCATTATAGGTCCTTTTCAAGAACAAGCCAATCAAATGGTCCACAACCCTTAAGTATGCCAAGATGGCAATGTTCTCAGCCACCAAGTAAGGATCCTACAACCTTCAATACATTCTCTGGAACCTAGTGTTGAATAGAGGGAGTGGTTCATGATGTTCCTTTCTTTTGGTGGAAAACTGGTGGTAAAGGATAGCAGGGTCTACGTAAACCCTGAATTGATTGATAAAAGCGTTCTCCAAATCCATCCAACCTCGAACCAATCCTTGGGGTAAGTTCAGGTACCAATTATATGTCATGTCTCCTAAGGAATAGGGAAACAGTTTGCACACAATGTCTTGATGAGCCACCTGAGCACGGGTGTAGGCATCCTTAAATGCCTGTATATGTTCCTCAACACTTCTTGACTCCCCATGCATGTACTTAGGATAGAACCTCTCTGGGTTCTTTGGGAGATCATGTATACCCCTAGGGATAGTCCCCAATGGTGAAGGGTTATTAACAAAGTAAGCCATTGGTGGCGGTGGTGGGGGTTCAGCTAGCTGTAATGGCACTTGAGATGGATTCGGTGGTGGATTGATAGGTGTCCAATAGGGTATTGGTGAAAATCCTAGTGGAGTAAGTGGAGCTGACAAGGGTGGTATGATGGTTGCCCCATTCTTGTGAATCTTGTGTCTTGTTGGGGTCTTGATTTCTATCAAAGGTGGTGGGTTGTCAGTTGATCGAAGAACTCTATGGGGCTTCTCTGATGAGGAAAACCCAAAATTATCCAGTTTGCTCTTTTGGGCCCTCCTTCTAGTGCCAGTTCTGTTGATGGTCCAAAATAGCACAACATTTAAACATAATATTACTATTCTATTTCTCCTGAAAGAGAAAGATAACAAATGGATATCTAACTCCCAAGGTCCTGGTAATCGGTTCTCGACTGTGTTGATTTCACTCAATGGTTGATTTAACTATAATGTTTAAGGGGCCTACTGGTGTTGAGCTTCTGGATTGTTATAAGATCAAACATTAAACCTACTTTAACCGGGGGTTTTAAGGAAAAAAAAGATAAATCAAAGCTTTGGAACTGAAAAGAATGTTAATTCATCCAAGTAACCAGACTTGTTGCCTTTCAAGGAATTCCTAAATTAAAACTGTAGAATAAAATCCACTTGTAATTAATACACAGTTTGATTCATTCACAGTACAAACTTCAACATTAGATTGTGAATCATCATTTAAAAAAAACATAAAATAAAAATTCCATTCCTTGAAAGCTTTCCAAATCAAATAATTAACCCAAGATAAATACCATTCTAGAGCACAATATGAAGTAGATTTAAATCTCGCAGCTTCTACTATTGGTGAAACAGATAAACAACATTTACAAATCTAGCAAAGTCACCAGTGTATAGAAAACCCATGTCTTCAAATCATCTCCTTCTACACTAAGAAAACTTGAAAGATACATCACTACCTCCTACTCTCGAGTTTATCTACACTAACCCTAACCAGGAGAAGAAGACCCAAAATAAGATAAAAAAAAGATCCCATCTAAAAAAGCTAACTCCTTCTCAAAGTAAAAATCTTGACTCTGGTAGAGGCAGGACCAAATCTGGACCAGAGACATACTTACCTTCAAAACTGGCGGGGGCGAAGCCAAGATGGAACCGGAACTGAGACCGGAGTCAGAATGGGAACCGAAGACTAACAATTCACTAACCTTACATACATCGCACTGTTCCAGCTCTGACCTCGCAAAAGGTAACGATGCGAAAACCAAAACCCGACACTCGACCGAGTGATCAAAACTGGAGAAAAATGAACCCGGGGGAACCGGGACCGGAACTGAATCCGACCTTGAAATTTTTTCAAAGTTTTAGGTTGGGGTTCCATTCTGACCCCACCTTTGACGACACCCAAAAAGATGATGAAGAAAAAGACAAGGAAGAAAAAGAATGGGAGAAAGAACCCCACGACAAAACATAAGGACCAAAGGCAAAAAGGAACACGATCGACGGAACCGGGATCAGAACGGAACCCGAACCTGGAACTTTTTGAAAGTTTCAAGAGTTTGGTTCCAATTTTGATTCCGTGTCTACTGGAACAAAACCAAAGACACCCAAGGCAAAAACAAAAGAGGCAGAACCGGGACCGGGAAAGGAACAAAAATAGAACTTGGAAGGAATTCCAAGTTCAGTTTCCCTCTCGGTTCTGGGTCAGCTAGAAAAAAAAGAAAAGGCCCAAGGAGGAAAGGAAAATTCCTAAGGCACGAGACACAAAATCAAAGGAAAATGAAAAACAAATAGGAGAAAAGGAGCCACCCAAAAATTAGTCGAAAACAACCAACAAAGAAGAAACAAAAAGAAACGCAGAGTCGGAGTCGGGATCAAAAATGAACCAAAAACCTTGAAAGAGCTCACCGTTCAAATTCAGCTCCGGACTCAGCTCTGACAGAACAAAAGAAAGACTTAGGAGGAAAACAAAAGAACTCCTAAGATCCATCCAAACAACCAAAGGCAATGAAAACAAAAGAAAAAGGGGGACCCATTTTGTTCCAAAGTAAAATAAAATGGGGTGGTTATGCAAGGCATAACACAACCTATTTTCCACATAACCTCTGCAAATCCCACTCTTGGTGGCACATTGTATGGCAGTATATGGGGAGTTCCTTGAAAACCGTATACCCTCAAAACCATGCTAACTGGGTATGGAATAATGTCACCCTAGTTATGGTAGACTTTTAATTCTCGCCTCCTCCCCTTTGGTATGAGGAAATCATGCAATTCCTCAGGGATCCTGGGTACATTCACCATCATTCTAGCCCTCAATTTGGAAGCAAAGAAATTATCAAATTGCACATAACTGGTGCCTTCTTTATTACATGATAATTCTGCAGTCCATATTTGTACAGGCAATCTTTCTCCATCAACAAATTTCCTTAATTCCATCTTCTCAAAAAAGAAGTCAACATTCTTGCACAAGAACATATACATCAACATAGAATACCAAAAGAATTGAGTGCCTGTATAATTCTACTGCAACTTCGACAGCCCTTCATGTATCCTTTCAACCAAGAAGGAGGCAAAATCATATGTCACAGAGAAATTGGGGTGTTGTATTTGCACCCCCATGAACATGTAGGAAATGGGCATCACTGTGCTGGGATTGAAACCTAAAATCTGGCACAATGAATAAAAAGTGGCCAAGAAATGATTTGTAAAGCAATTTACTCTTAATGGTTCTTGGTCACTAGGGCTAATATGAAATCTTGAACCTCCTACCCCAGCCAGATGAGGTGGAAGCAACTTAGCTCTGAAAATAGACTTTAATTTTCCATATTTTTGCTTCATTTCCTCAAGATTGATAGGATCCAAGTATACACTCAACTCACTCAAATAAAAACCCTGTTGGACCTATTCTTGGTTAATGCTCAACAAAACCCTTCCATCATTGTCCCTGATTACCTGCGTGACAGGGTCATATCTCGCAGCCACGACCCTAAGCAAATCTATATCAGGGAACACATTTGGCACAACCAAATTCCCCATATCATACATCCAGTCGTTTGAGAAGGGGTGAGTAAAATTACTCTGTCCATACCACAGTCTAAACATCTCCAAACCTATAAGAGGAACCCTAGCATCAGCTATATTTGAACAATTATATACCAATCCCTCCCCTAGGATTTTTCCTCGCATCAAAACCAACCCCTTCTTCCTATCATTTGTTGAAAATGGAAATTGATCCAAGAATTAATCATATAGGTTCCTACTCAAATAATCAATTTGGTCAGAGTGTTGCTTTGGAGGTGCCATCTTGGATAAACTAGGGCTTACTATTTCACACTTCAAATAATTAGGACTAACTAGAAAATGAAATTACAAAATAAAACCCTAAAATTCCCCACAATTCAATCAACCTACAACCCTAAAACATTTATCAAAAATCCCAATAACAAGCATACAGTAAACCTTTTTTCAAATTCAAGTGCAGAATAACCAAGCGACACAAAAGTTAACTCACGGCTTTTGTGTTTGCAGAAATCCCAATTCTTCGCTGTAGAAACTCACTTCACTTTTGGATCTAAGACTGCTTCAAAAAATACTTGAATGCTTTGTGATATAATAAAAGTATGAGAATTGTTTTTATTTTGATCAAATCATGCCAGCAAGTGTCTCATCTGCCATTAAAGCTTACTTGTGCACTGCACAAATGGCTCCAATTGTATTTGATGTTGATTTAAATATTAGTCATCGATTCGTCAGTTTGATCAAATCATCGAATGGATGCCTTCAAAACAAGCTGACACAATCGCCAACATGGCAATAAAGGGCCCACCATACCATACGTTGCCAAGGAAATCCATGTGGCAATTGCCCGCGATATCGCAATCAGTAAAGACCTTGCAACTTCCGATCACGTGATAGCAGGCAACCGTTGATCCTAATCATCGGTGATCCTCTTCCTTCAAAACAGTCACCGACATTATCATTAACCATCTAGCAACTTTCCCGCCGAGATTATAACATCTCCATAGATTTGAAACACATGCATCTAAAGAACACTTTAGTAACCTGCTACATAACATATTAAAGCCAGATTAATTTACCAAGGTATTTCCCTTATTCCTTCAACTTTACCAAATAAGACATGTGGCGGTCACCTGTGATATTGCAATCAATAAAGACCTTGTGATTTCTGATCACGCAATGGTGAGAAACCGTTGAGATCAAACGATGATTGATCAATGGTCACACAAACTCATCCCCTTCAGCTTCATCAGATGGGACACATGGCACTCACCCGCGATATCACGATCAACCAAAGGAGTGTGGTGGGGTCATCCTGGGATGGTGGGGAATGACTGAGATCAAAGGACAGTTGATCACTGGTCACAAAAATTACCCTCTGCAAAATAAAACATTTATTAAAAGAATGACAGGGACATCACTAGATGAATGATAAACAATCGACATAAGTTGTTTTAAAATGATGAAACATAGGGCCGACCAAGACTTAGGGAAAAATAAAATCCCGCGGAGGAAATAAAATATTAAGACCAAAGGGACCCAACCTTAGATGAAACGATGGGGCATAAGATGTTTTAGAGGCCCTCCAAAAGTAACAATGAAATAGATCCGACCCAAGGCGTAAGACAAACACTAGGATTTTACATGAAGACAAAGCTAAAACTGCAACCATAGGATTTTCCCAAACACCATGAAAGACCAGAGACATAAGGCATCACAGGAAAGGAAAACATGGAAAAAAATTTGAAGTTCCATTAGGAAGAGAGATAGAGGGAGTGAGTGAGTGAGAGAGAGACCTAAGAGAGGGAGAGGGGGTAGGAGGGAGAGACTTGAGATAGAGTGAGTGAGTGAGTGAGTGAGAGAGAGACTTGAGAGAGGGATTGGTGCTAGGAGAGAGAGACTTGATAGAGAGAGAGGGAGGGAGTGGGAGAGAGATAAAGGCAGACAGGGTTAAGGGTAGAGGGTAGAGGGTTTATGGTTTAAGAGTTAAGGGTTTAGGGTTTAGGGTTTAGGGTTTAAGGGTAGAGGGGAGAGACATAGAGGGAGTGAGTGAGAGAGAGAGAGACCTGAGAGAGGGAGAATTGTAGGAAATTGCAAAGTTTTGTTCTATAATTTCATATTTTTTTTAGCTTTAGTCTATCTAAGGTTTGAGATAGCAAGGAATCCCTAGTTTACTCAAGATGGCACCGACAAAGCAACACTTTGGCCTGATTGATTATTTAATTAGAAACCTATATGATGACTTCCTAGATCAATTGTCCTTGTCAACAAATGATAGGAAGAAGGGATTGGTTTTGATGTGAGGAAACACCCTAAGGGAGGGATTAGTGTATAATTGTTCCAACATAGCCTGATGGAGCTTCAATTTTTGCTCCTTGTGTTCCTTTCTTGTCTTGTCTTATGTTACTGGTCTTTTATGGTGTTGGGAAAATCCTAAGGTTGGGGTTTTTTCTTTGACTAAATCCCTCTATCTCTCTCCCCTCTACCCATAACCCTAAACCCTAAACCCACCCTAACCCGAATCTTCCCTTCTACACTCTACCGATTCTCTCCTTGTCTTCCCTCCTACTTCTCCCTCCTTGAGAGCCTCTCCATTTCTCCTTGAATGTGAATCCCTCTGCCCCGGACCCTGAAGAGAACCCTTCAACCCTTTTATTTCGAGGATGCTGGATCCCGACTTATGTCCATTCCGATTCTTCTCTTTGTTCCTCCCTCCCCTCTTTCTTTCTCTCACTCTGATTCTCCCCTCCCTCTTCTCACGGACTTGGATCTCCCTCCCTCTATCTCGACTCTGGATGATTTTTTCCGATTCCCCCCTTTAACCCTCTTTGATCTACCCTCTTGACTTTATCGAGCCTGAACCCTGAACTTTCCGGATCCCATATCTCTCCCTGCACCAATCCTCTCCCTCCACTTTTGATCTTTTGATTAACCCCTTTGTTTTCGATGTCTCTCTCCTCCCTCCATCTCTCTATCAGGATTCTTCCCTGAGGACGATCTTTGATTTGATTTACTCACTCGATTCACTCAATCTTCGAGATCTCTTCCCTCCTTGATGATGATTTCCCTTTCCCTTTCCGGACCTGAATCCTTGGGTTCTCTTTGCCGATTTTCCTCTTTTAGGATGATCTCCTCCATCTGTCTCCTGACTGATTTATTTTGATTTCGGATCTCTGCCCATATGGTTTTTGATCCCTGAAATGATCTGAGGGGACGATTTTCTGAAGTGACGATGATTGACGAGCTCTTCCACTTCTCTCCCTCCATCTTCATCTTGATTCTTCTCGACCCTCCTCCCTCTTCCAACCACTCCACCTGATTTCCTCCTTCCTCCCTCCCGGGTCTCTCTCTCCCCTTTTGATCTCTGATATTTTCTGACGATTTTCGGACGCGATCCTTATTTATTTCCTCCTCTGATTTGATTTGATCTGTTCTTTCTTTTCCGATCTTTTTTCTTTTTGACCCTTGATTTGGCCCAAACCATTTTGACCCTGAACCATGTCCACCCTCTGGACCTTGAATCTGAACTCGAACTTCTCCATCCCCCCTCCTTCCTTTCCTTCCACCATTTGCCATTTTTCCTCCACTTCTTTTGTGATTTGAGATTCGAGACTTTTTCGGAGTTCTTTTTATTTTTATTATTCTGGACCCTGAACGAATCCTGAACTTTTTGACATTTCCGGCGGAGTGAAATTTTTCTGGATTTCTTGATGATGATCCCTTTTTGACGATTCTATCGGGACTGGATCTGGAACGACCCTTAACCCTTCCCTCATTCTCCCTGCACCACTACCTCTCGATTTCTCTCTCACTCTGGATTCTCCTCTATCTCAAGTCTCTCCCTCCTACCCCTTCTCCCTCTCTTAGGTATTTCTCTCCTCACTCATCTCTCTCTCTCCCCTCCACCCTTAACCCTAAACCCTTAAACCATCTACCCTCTACCCTTAACCCTCCTGTTAAATATAAAATTTGAAAATTTTATAGTTTCCTGTACTCATGAAATTTTCCAAAGAGGCCCATATCATGAATATAAAATTGATGTATTTTGCTTTGTCGCCCATGTTCTAGTCAGTATTTACCATTTGGTCCCATAAAATTCACCTGACCCCAAGCATTTGAATATATAAAGTCATATCGGCATGAGATGATATAGGTCTTCCCAACCCATAAGTTATTTTATACTAACACATATTTTTCAGTGCATCGGCAAGAGGTCTTGAATGTCTTACCGATATAATTTTATCTGAGGATTCATATCGGCATGATGCAGTTCATAGTCTCAACAACAAAAGGATCCTATTGGCAAGACAACTGTCATCAGGGTGAGTCATATTGAGCACATATGTGTCTTACTGACCGAAGCACAAAGAACTATATCGGCCTGAATTGGGTCGTTAGAGTGAAGTCCCCTAGCATCCATCCGGTCTTGCCGATAAAGTGAAGGAGGATTTTGTCGATATGAGTTCATGGAGTCCTACCGACCCCCTATGTCACACTGACATGATTGCATTTGTAAAAACTTGGCGATATGTTTTGATCATCAGCGAGAGATATGAGAGTCATGTTAAGTGTTGTTCTATTGGCAAGAAAATAATTGTCTCAGTGATCAAAAAATAGACCAAAGGAAATATCTCGGAGAGATACAAAGTAAGTGGAGGAACATCTGCTCGACTTACAAAGTCACAATGACATGTTTGCATCGGTGGGAGTTATAGTGATATACTTGAGATTAAAGGGATAACTCTCAGGGAGACTCATAACGCCGGTGAAACTACGAGACATCTTAGCGATATATGATCTATCGATAGCAAAGATACAAGTGAATCAAAATAACTCTCGAGGAGACTTGAAGTGTCGGGGAAACTACAAGGTGTCCTAGCGAATGTTTTAATGAACATTGGTAGAAGCCCTAATAGAAGGATCACCCAAGATTTGAAAATGTCTCACCAACAATATTACATGATGTGACACTAAGAGTTTCTTAAAAAGACCTGCTACACTCGTGTTTCAGCTAAAACATTAATGGCGCTATGAAGCATAAGTAACTTCATGAATTAAGGAAAATTCAATTGAAAACACAGTTGCAGAATTGATAGCGGAGAAAGAAGAAGGATGAATGAAGAACCAGGGCATTTTTTGACTCAAAAGTTTCAAGAAAAATACAGTAAGCTCTTTGCGCCTTGATTTTTGTAGTTTTGACTTCTGCAATTTTTGAAGAATGGAAGCCACTAGTTCAGGAAAATTGAAGGGGATAAAACATGGGGAAAGTAGTCAGTCTAGAGGGTAAAAACAGAAAACTGAAATTGAGCTAGAGGGCATTGAGCAAAAGCTAAGCCAAGATCTTATCAACCAATTACCTGGCTCTGGACCTAAAGCCAGGTGATCTGCACAACTTAGGGAAAAATTGGATAAACTAGATGACAAATGTCAGCTCATAGGAGATATTTGGACACCAATAAGAGGCTATGAAATTTTTAGTTTTCATTACTATCAGAGAAATCATTTTGAACCAGTATGTAATCCATGGAAGCTTAATCTAGGAAAGTTGGTTTTCCCTAATGTATTTGTCAATGTTGAATTGGTGAGATTGTTGGCCGCTCATTATAATTCAAAACTCAAAGCCATATGTGACCCATCTAGGAAACCATTGATACATATATCAAAAGATGCAATAGGCAAGGTTTTCAAATTGGAAGGGGTTTGCAATGAGAAAATCATATGTGAAGAATTAGAAAGGGAATTCGGGAGGATGGACACAATTTATAAAGGTTGGAGGTTTCCACTGCACAAAATTAGATAGGGCGGAAAACCAGTTCCACTAGAGGATAGTGATGGACCCCCTTTCCATGTTAATCTTTTTGAACCCTATATGAAGTATACTTATTTCTCGGTAGGCCAAGTATTGGGAATGGAAGTCCCAAAATATATGTCAATCGTTCCTATGATAATTTCAGTAGATATTCAGTATCATAACTCTAGACCTTTTGATAATGCCTCATACATTTTCAAGGGGCTTGATTCTAGGTTGATGGCACTGAAAAGTGGAGCCTCTATCTTACATCTTAGGCATTATTCATTGTTGATGCACATAGTGTTGTATTTTGGACAAGAGTTAGGGTTGTGGCCTCAGGAAATGAGAATTTTCCAATTTGATAAGGAAGGTATGTCATTACCTGTTCACTTATGGACTGCTGTTTGAGATAGCAGGTTTTCTAATTCCTGTTTCATACACTTTGAGGAGTATTTTGTAAAACCATTGTACAAATTCTATAATCATCCATGTGCTTATTCTCTATCTGATGAGATAAAGAGGTTTCTCAGGACTAAGGAATTCAATGGGCCAATTAATCACAATTGGGGCGATTGGTATTGTTTGGATGATGCTACCATGATAAGGGTTTACGGATTTGAAGATGCCCCATTCATTTTTCCTAAAACAGTCCCAAACAGGATTGCATACTTGGAAATTGTTAGGCAAATGGACTTTTCCAGTGTTATGAATTTGAGCTTCTTTGGAAAATAGGATTTCATGCCCAATACATTGTGCTTCGGTGATTTTACTGCATTGGCGAAGGAAGGGTACAATTTGATTCTTGATAAGCTACTGCAATACAATATGAAAAGAGGACCACCTAGAAAGAATTTTGATCTAGAAGGGTATATCAATTCTACTAGACAAAAGATAAAATTGGAGGATATCAACATGTACCCTATCAGTTTGATGATATGATCAGGAACCTAGAAGTTGAAGAAGCAGAAATGGTTGTAGAAAAATATAATCAAGGGTTGCAATATATAGAGCTGTTATCTTTTGGGGAAGAGGCATCTGAGGGTAATGTGCCACAGGGTCAATCCAATAAGATGTCAATATTGAGAACTCAGTACTACACCCGCCCTGCCAGGGAATTAAATGTGGAAGAGAGTATAGATACAGATGCAAGGCAAGTGGAGTATAAGTCATTTGTATCAAATAATGAATTTATAAATTCTCCAAAATTTAAAGCATTCTTGTATAAACAAAAAGGAAAAGAGATAAGAGAAATGGTTGATAATGTTACACCAAGTAATGAGGAACAACTATTGAAGGACCTAAAGATGAGTTTGGACAAAGAGATGGTTGGTATGACACTTGAGAAGGGAAGGAGAATGTTAGAAAATGCTGGTGTTATGATCTTTCCAGGGTTGGATCTCAATTTTGCATTAGTCTTTGATAGTTTTCTGAAGGAAAGTAATGCTACACACAAGTTCAGCCTGGATAAGGTGACAAAAGTATATGTAGGGTCAAAATACAATCCATATGAAGGGTCATTAATGATTTGGGCCTTGTATCCACCTCATAGGAAATCAGTTGTCATTGATACTGAGAAAGCATTTAGGCATGTTATGAATCTAAAGGTTGGGGAGGCTGATCCTGTGGCAATTGCAGAGATTGGAATCAATGTAGCAAAAATGAACAAAGCTCAAATACAGATGTTAATCAAGGAAAGGGAAATGTACAAAATGAATAATGAGAGGATGTTGAGAGAAAATGACTGCCTAAAAGATTTGTTAGGAGTTACAATGAAGTCAACCAAGCTGCTCACTCATGGTGAAAGTTCATAAGAAAAAGATTATTGGGAAGGATCAAGTGCATATTCTCAAGGGAAATATGATGCACTTGTAGCAGTAATTAAGAAAAGACAAGCCAGTCTAACAACTTGGTTGAATAAGCTCTGGGGAAGACACTCATATAACTTTACTCCATTGTGAGAACATGAAAGAATGGATGGTAGGATTCTAGAGAAGCTTTAATAAATAAAATAGAGGGATGTTTCCGATAATGTAGCAATTGACGCTGCAAATCATCTTGTGAACAAGCACAAAGACTTCTTTGAAGAATTGCGAGGGGATGCATAGGGATTAATTGATGCCACCAAAAAGGGATTGACTGCATTCTTCGATGATAGAGGAAAATTAAAAGAAATGACTAGGTGGAAAGGTGAAAGTGAATCAATATTGCAAGAAATTCTAAAGACAACTACTGCAAAAGATACAACACTGGATGAAGTATGTGAACATAATGAAAAGATGGTGAAAATGGAGATCACGATCCAAAATGCATTGGAAGATGAAGATACACATGAGTGTTGAGACTACTTGGACCACTTGTTGAAGAATCATTTGTGGCTTAACAGAGCCTAATTACTTCTTTTTAATTATTTTTTGTTTTAACATGAGACATTTTTGAAAGGGCATGTCCTTTCAAGCAGTTGATGTATAAATATCCATTTTGGTAGCAAACAACGAATATCAAATAGGAGAAAGATACAGTAGATTACAATGTTTTGCAATTATGAGACTATGATGCATGTTTGAAACTATGGAGATATCAATGAAAATCATTTAATGTTGTGGCATATTTCTGGTATCAGTTTTTTGTTGTGTTAATTGAAAGTATTACTGACATTTTCTCCAAGGTTGATGTTTTCTAGTTATTTAAATTGATATAACAAGCTTATAATTAGTTTATCGATGCACACTTGTTGTATCTGTATGGTTGATTAATTGGTTCTTTCAAGAAAAGATTAAATCCTTTTAATTAGTTGATCATAGTAATTAGGGAATCTCATTTGGATCATTAAGAAGAACTTGGTAATCATATTCTTGCATGTTTATACAAGTTATAAACTCAAACTTATTTGCCAAACAATTAGAGTATCTGCCAAAAATAAGTTACTCATTTTAGATTTCTCATTTGACTCTGCATACCCAATAAGGCAGTAGTCTATACATTTTCGCCATTTAGGTTTCACTCATTTTTACATCTGTTAAATTGAAAATATTAAGGTTTAGCCTTGATATTGCTATACAATCTATACCAAAATAAAATTCATTTATCCACTCCCATTTTCCATTGTGGATGAATTATTTTAGGAAATAAACACAAACCAAGTCTGCCTCATTCATATAGGTATACCACCTCGGTCTAGCAGCACCTGAAGAGAAGAAGGTCTAAACCATTTTGGCCTTGTCTGTTACCCTGAAACGTACCAAGAGATTGGCAACCTCTTGAGGCATTTCACCTAAATTTTTGAGAGCTAACACCTCCCTCCCTCTATCTCTCTCCCACTCCCTCCCTCTCTCCTCTCTCTAAAGTATCTTCAATATCCTACCCCCTCTCCCTCTCTTACGTCTCTCTCTCACTCACTCACTCCCTCTATCTCTCTCCCCTTAACCCTAAACCCTAAACCCTTAAACCCTCTACCCTCTACCCTTAACCCTCCCTTCCTTTATCTCTCTCTCTCTCTCTCAAGTCTCTCCCCTCCTAGCACCACTCCCTCTCTCGAGTCTCTCTCTCACTCACTCACTCCACTCAATCTCAAGTCTCTCCCTCCTACCCCTTCTCCCTCTCTTAGGTCTTTCTCTCACTCACTCACTCCCTCTATCTCTCTCCCCTCCACCCTTAACCCTAAACCATTAAACCAGCTACCCTCTACCCTTAACCCTCCCTCCCTCTATCTTTCTCCATCTCCCTCCCTCTCTCTCTCTCTAAAGTATCTTCAACATCATACCCCCTCTCCCTCTCTTAGGTCTCTAACTCACTCACTCACTCCCTTTATCTCTGTCCCCTTAACCCTAAACCCTAAACCCTAAACCCTAAACCCTTAACCCTTAAACCCTCTACCCTCTACCCTTAACCCTCCCTTCCTTTATCTCTCTCCCACTCCCTCCCCCTCTCTCTCTCTTTCAAGTCTCCCTCCTACCCCCTAATCCCTAAACCCTCAACCATAAGCCCTTAAA
>VDFB02000013.1:149265474-149560815 GCA_007258455.2 Sequoia sempervirens | reverse complement strand
TTGTGTTATGTTAGGGCATTCTTTGTGCTTGTGGTTATTCCAATGCCTGGCTCGACCAAGGTCTTCGTGACTTTGGGGTGTTGGGATATCCTTCTTATCTTTTGTGTTTGTTTCATGCATTCGACACTAATAAGCCTTGGTTCTACATACCCTAACACCTAGTGTCTTATGCTATATCAAAAATCAGTGCTTAGAAAATGGAAAATCGCATTAGGATTGCATTTCATGATATTTTCCTCCATCATTTTCATTCTTTTCATCCATCACACATCTTCATCCAATCCTTATCCAATCATATCTAACACAAATCATCTACTCGCATCCTTTGTCTTGTTCCCAACCTTGCTACAAGCCTTGATCCAATCATCATCATTGTCATCATAATCGGGATGTATCCTTCCCTATCCTTTTGGTGTTGTTTTGGGATGTATCCTTCCCTCATCAACAACACTTTCATCATCATCATCAGGATTTATCCTTCCCTATCATCATGTTGTTTCAGGATATATCATTCCCTCACCGACACCACTCCATTCGTCATCAACCCATTTTGGCTTGTAGCTTGACTGGGGCAACATCATATTTTTCCTTGAATCCATTTATGCTTCCCAATCTCCTATCACTTATCATCCTCTCTTATCCATCACTTTGCGTCATCTTCCCCATCTTCCCTTTCATCATCTCATCATTTTCGAGAGCACACCTGTGTTCTCTTGAACCCGCATGTCCTCTCAAGGGGGCATCCTCAATCCCTAATCTTCATCTTCACTCCCATCATCCTTCTTCCTAGTCACTCCTTTGATGACTGGGGCATCTTTCCCAATCTAATCATCTTCTTCCTAGTGCTATCTTTTAATCTTCTTTGAAATGATGCTACTTTGTAATACCATCTCAAAGAGGGGAAAAATGTAGAGATCCAAATTTGACCACTCCCACATGGTCAAATTCATCCCCTTTATTCATCTATTTCATCAATATTAATTAAATAATTTATTTAATTAATATTTCCCCCTTTTTCTAAGGTTCCTAAAGTATTTAATTTAATAATTAAATACTTTACATTTGCATCCTTTCCTCTCTAAATTAAATAAATCTATCAATTTATTTAATTTAGTCATTTAGCCTTTTTGAATTTAAATCAATTTTAAATTCCCTCTTTTCTCTCTCCTTGTCACATCCTTCATAACCCTCTTCTAATCTAGATTAGTTTAATTAATCCATGATCAGAATGTGCACACCTTTAATCAAGATGAATGTCACATTCTCCATATTTTGCCACTTGCCTCTAATATTTCATTAATCTTCTTAATCACCTATTTGCACAACCTTAATCTAATCACATGCCATCTTTGGTATGTCCTCTAGGTCAACCCTTCATAAGTACTTTCCTTTTTGAGTCTAGACCTCTTCCCCATGTAAATTTAAAATTCACTTTTATTCCTCCAAAGATCTCCTCTTCCCCATGTGGATCATTGAGAGGTCACATCAGTCACATGGGACAAGGACTTCCTTTATGAAGACCTTGTCTTATCCTTTAGGCAATTCCAATCATGTGAATTTAAAATTCACATTTATTCCCCCAACAACTTCTCTCTTCCCCATGATGATAAAAGAGGACTTTCTAAATGTCCTCACTTGTCACCTCATCCTTATCCCAAAGTAATTGCAAGTGCCTCCACCTCACATGTCCTTCCTCCACATCATCTGTCATTTTTCCACCTCCCCTTCCACATGGCGAGATGTGAGGGCTTGTGAGTCCCCAACTCACCAAAGCCCTCCATCTTGCCCATGTTGAAAAAATCTTGACCGTTCAATCCTCTAGAGATTTTTCCCTTTAAAATGGAAGATTTTCTCTCATTCAACAAGATTATTCATCACATTCACAATTTTCATTCAAGCTCTAGAACTCAAGCACTTGCATTTTGCACTCACAACCTCCACTGTTGAATCTCCAAGCTTCCATTTGGATGCATTTTACTCAATTAGCCAACTACCCAACTTCATCATTGGAATCTCCATTGCATTCTCACCATTTTGCATAACATTTTAATCCATTTGTTATCAAGGAGCACACATTCATCAACAATCAAAGGGCCAACCAAATAGATCACTTGAACAAGGTATACAACATTTGTTTTCTCTTTATTTTTTTTAAGTCTAATGTAGCCCAATCTTGAGGTGTTGAAGTGTTGTTTTCTTCCTTTTGCTTTTTGTTTTGCATCTTTTAGGTTAGGTAAATAACACTGCACACAGTATAAATGCAAGGTGAGTTGTTGGATATGTTGTAAGGTGTGTAAGAGATGTGAATGTGATCAAGTGTAGTGATCTGAGTTTGAGCTTAATGCCTATGACTCTGGAAGCAATGAGTAGAAGGTGTGTACATTTTCAGTTTGCCTATTGGAGGCAATGAGCCAAAGGTTGCAGATGGTGCAGAGTTGCAGTGGTGGATTTCTCCTCTTTCTCTAAGATAGTGAATCTCTCTATATAAGTCTTCCTCTATTATTTTTTCTTCTAAATAGTGAGTCCTCTGGGTAGTGAGACTTTCTTCCTTTTTAGGCGGTGAACCCTTGGTGATGAGCCTTTCTTCTTTTCTAGGTAGTGAGCCCTCCAACAGTGAGCCTATTGTATTCAGTGTTGTTATACATATATATGTGAGCCAATTCTCACTGTGGTTTTTCCCTACGTAGGGTTTTCCATGTAAAGTATGTGTTCTATTGTGTATGGTTGTGTTTGTATTATTGTTTCATATGTTTACATTCTACACATAATGAAGGTTTAAATGTTGATAAGGATTTGAAAGTTAATGAGAAATTGAATTTTTTTAATGTACAACTGATTCACCCCCCTCTCAATTGTCATGTGCATCTAACAATTGGTATCAGAATTGTGGTTCCTTGGAAGAAGCTTAACCGCTTGAGGTAGATCCGGATGGTGCACAGGAAGGGTGTCAAAGCTCCTATATTTGATAGAACAAATTATTTTTGCTGGAAATCTAGGATGGAATCCTTTCTTGTTTATCTAGGGTTTGGTGTCTAGAAGTTAGTTGAAACTGGATATACTATGCCTACTGCTAGTCTAACAAGTGATGATGAGATCAAGGATTATGAGAACAATGGCACAATAACTCATTTGACTGCAATATCCGATGAAAATTTCTGACGAAATATGTATAATTTGATGTATTTTCGGGTGCTTGTAAAATTTGATGTGTAATTTTCAAATTTTTAAAAGTTTATCCTCGACGTTCGTCGAAATTTTGACGAACCTGGGTTTCGTCAAAATTTTGACTAACCTGGGTTTCATCAAAATTTTGACAAACATGAAAAATAAGAAAAAAAACAAATTGTGGCCGACATAAAGAAAAGTGAGTTCACTGATTTATTGCGACAGTGTTTTGCTATACTTGTGAATTTTCTCTACTTGAGACAGTTTGTGAAGAACTAAGGATGATTTTCTTGGGAAAAAAAAAATTCAAGAATATATCGCCAAGTTGAGGGTAGTCATTGTCTTTTTGTAGAATTCAATTGTGAAGTTAGATTTGTAGTTCCAGGTTTGAAAATCATATTTTAAAGCAACGTGTCATCAGATTTCATTTTTAGAGGTTAAGGGTTTTGAGAATTTCATGTCCAGATTTTTTTTTGTGGAATCGCCATAAGATCACAACCAAGGAACAAATTCTTGTGACTGTAATTATGTGATCCATAACTCTATTGGTCATGTGGCACAATTGTGCTATAACAAATATATGATGCATTCATGTGTGACCCAAGTTTAATGTGGCTATGTTGTGATAGAAATGGTGGCACTCATATAATGTAGTTAATTCAGGTTGTATAATGTAGGTGTCAATCATCATTGGGTGCATTCAGGTTGTCTCAAGTTTAATAGGTTACAATGTAATTATAGCATGATCCAAGAGTGATTACCTCTTGCTGCAATAAAGAGCCTATAACTTTGGTTGATATACAAAGTGGTTGTGTTATATCAATTATGTAGTGCATTCAAGCACAACCCATGTTTAATAGGCTATTCTAGAGAGTGATCAAAATTTTCTAAACCTTATGAATGTTACTTAAAAGTGTATAGCTTAAACTAAAAACCAAGTTTGTTACATACTTGAATGCAATCTTTGGTTACCACAAACTATAATAATGTGACCTGCTAATAACCATTATGGAAAGTATTAAAGCAAGACCCATGCTATATAGGATACATTTCCCTGATCAGGTTTACATACATTAATGATCAAACACAAGCTTCCCACACACTCTAGGATACAATCCAAGATCATACCACAACCCTATCAAAACAACTAATTTTCTAACCCAAGATTTAAGGTTTTTTTTTAATACCAACAGAAGCATTGGTAAGAGCATGATTAGGGTACAAACCCTAGGCCTCCGTAGAAACATAAACAATAACTCTAGCAGATTAGTGAGGTTGCAATACCAGAAAGATTGAGACATTGTAGCTAATAACAAAATCTTGCAATCCAAAGATTGTATCCAATAACAAGCACACTATGTAGCTTAGTGACATGTGTAAATGCAATCTACGCAGTGAAGAAGAATGACAATCACTTGAGATGTGATACCAAAAGGGTTGGAGCGCTGACAGCATAATAAAGTTCAAACCTTGTACAGTAAAGTGAGATTTTAACAAAGGAGTTTCTTACCTCCTTGCTGACCTTAAGGGTTTTAAAAATGCTTTTGGTAGTGTTAGATAAGGAAAATGCAATCAGGGAATGACTGTCCAAATGAAGTAACAGTGGTAATCATAGGTTCAATGTTTCTTCTTAGCCATTAATGTATAATGGAGGTAGTGGATTGCATGTTTGAGTAGTGTTTTGAGACTCATCAAAGATGGAGAATAGTGAATAATACCTTGTGGACTCTGAAGTAGTGTCAATAAGATTGAAGGATCTTAAGATCTACAATACCATGAAACAATGAGTCCCTCAGAGTAAGTAGGCGCCTATAGGCATAGTTTGATTTTATAGAAGGATGCCCATAAAAGGAATCTTCAAGGATAATCGAGTGAGTTGTTTGAGATTGCAGCCGGTGGGCACACCTACCTTTTAAAGGAAGTTAGCAAAGCAATAAATGTGCAAGAAAATCAAATCATACACAACAAACAATTGACAATGTTATCTTGTATAATGCCTTGATTTTGAAAACAAAAATCTCATTGTATCTTCATGATGAAAGTGGTGACCTTAATGGTCAATCACTGGCAACCATGATTTTAAAACATGTTATTGTGCTTATGGAGGAGGCATTTTAAGCAAGGTGGTGAGTGGTGGTTTGGAACAATGGTAGGTATGAAGGACTTGCTTTATATGCATACTATGCAGCCTAGCTTAAGACAATGTTCTTAGAAGAGATTGAAGGTGGATTATGGAACTCAAGGGTTACCATGAAAAATATTAAAGCAAAGACTGAGATCTATTTAAAAGCCATGGTCATGAAGATATTAAAGATGTCACATGAAAAAACCCTAGTAGCCGAGTAATGAATACGAAGTACAAAGAGGATAGTGTATCGGAGCAGATTTAGGAGATCTCCACATTATCTAATTATAGGGAAATACATCATTTATTTATTTTTTTAATTAAAAGAAATCATTCTAAACCCTATATAGGATACATTGATACTTCAAAAGCCTCAGAAGGAATTTGAGATTATGCAAATATATGTCAAGTAAATACCTAAATTACAAATAGTAGCGAGAACAATGTAAGATTTGTTGAGCAGAGCAAGAATGAGATAAGCAACAATGAATCATATGCCTCCTTTCACGCACATCTTCTCACAGTTCTCTATCATTCTTTACTAAAACACTTCTCCATTTTGGCGGTTTATGCTTGAAAATAATGTTTTGACGAAGGTTTTAGAGTATGTTTATTAAAATGAAAACTCCATTTTGGTGCGCTACGCCTAAAAATAAGATTTTGACAAAAGTTTTAGGGTATGTTTATTAAAGTTTTAGATTATTTTGGCGAGCTATATTCTTGATTCTTTAAATGATTTATTCAAATGGATTGTGACTAAATAATTTTTAATCAACAACTAAACTAGTAATTTATTTACTCATTTATAGCTGAGTTGCAAAAAATGAGAAAAATTTAGTCATTTTTAGTTGTTGTGACTAAAATTTTTAGTCACCTAGTCATTTATTTGTCAAATTCTATTAGTGTGTGCTTCCTTGTGCGATTAGGGCTCTCTCAATGTTGAGGGCCCTAGGGATAAGCTCGTCATAAGAAGTGACACATTGCATCTTTAACTAAAATGATAAATCTGTATTGACATTAGCAATGATGATTTTGACTTGTTGCTCCTTAGGAATGGGTCAATTGCTCTTACTAGCTCACTACCTCCATTGTTATAGGAAGTTTGCGATCAAGTTCAATATTCTAATTTTAGGAGTCTAACGGTTGGAAACATAGTAAAATCAGAATTTAATAAGTTTTAGAATTAGCATTTTAAAGTGTTTTTTGGGGTCATTAACTTCAGACTATCTTCTCTTTTGCAAGGGTGGTTGCATGCCAAATTTTTTTGGTGTAAAATATCAGAATTATTAGATTTTGTTACCTGTCTATGCATAAAAATTATTGGAGTGTGAGTTTGATATTTTTTGAAGATCTAAATAGTCAAGCTTGGTAAAGAAAAATCATGTCAAATAATATTAGTCTAGAACAAAATGAAGAGATATTTGATAGATTGTGTGCTAGATTGAAAAGAAAAGGTGATGGGAAATGTTATTGTCTTTGCAATAATTGCAAGGGATTAAAGATGAGACGACTTTTAACCACAACAACTGAGAAACATTGTAGGCAGCATGGTCACGTTGAAGGTGGGCATGATTATCGTCCATTGGTAAGTTGTTCATTATATGGGTTTATATTGATTGAATTTGTAAATGTTTATATCGTTTTAACATTATATATATATATAATCACTTGATCATGATCATGGTTTATTTGTGTCTATCATTATTATAAAGGTGGGGCGCCCTAGGGCACATGATATGGATTATCATGGCCTGAAGAATGTGGTTTTGCAAGCGGACGAACATGAAGCTATGAATATCGAAGATGAAGTTAATGATCCTATGGAAGAAGATGATCATACGCCAGAAAAAAATAGTTGAAGATGATGGTACAGATACATTGATTCATGACACATTTAGTGGCAGAGCTGATCATGATGATCGAGATGACTATGATGATATTCATGATTTACCTGTACTTAAGAAGGCATACGAGCCCCTTTATGAAGGCTCTCAAACAACTCTTCTCTCTGTTGTATTGTTGTTGAACTTGAAGGTTATGAATAGTTTATCAAACATAGCAATCTCACGGATGTTAAGGTATGTCATATATGTCATCTTTTTTCATCTATTTTAATTATTGTTAGTTCATCACTAGTAAATAAATGATGAAATATGTACCATTAATATTCTTTATATTAACAAATTATTTTTTGTTGTAGATTGATTGGTGATTTTTTGTTACCACCATCAAATATTTTACTTCGCTCATACAAAGATTTATCTGCCATTATGAAAGATATCGGAATGGAGTATCAAGCAATAGATGCATGTCCCAATGATCATATTATATATCATAAATAACATGAATTTGCAACAGAATTATCAGAATTTCATATCAATAGATATCGAACAGATCAACTAACAAAAAGGTGTCTCGAAGGTTCTTCGCTATATTTCATTATTCCACATATGCAACGCATTATTTAGGTAAAGCTTAGCTCAATTTATGGATTACCATGCAATGTAATAGAAGGGAGATGACATCTTCTAATGCCTCAAGGATGGTTCAGATTAGGACATGGAGGAAAAATGGCCACACTTTAAAGAAGAACCTCAGAATCGAGGCTTTCTATTGGGAGTGGACGGTGTCAATCCATTTGGAGAGCTGAGATCTATTTACTCGGTGTGGCCTATTTTTGTTATCAACAATAGCATTCCTCCATTGATGTCAATAAAGAGGGAGCGCATAATGTTGTCAATGATTGTTCTAGGTATTTGTTTACATCAATTTTTTTTAACGTAGTAGCATCTCATTTGTCTAATTTTTTGCATAATGACTTATATTTTTTTCATTCAATAGTCATGTACATTAATTTATATATATTGCAGTAAAATGGTTATAATAATTATGTAATGTTTATGTTCATTCAACTAGGTAAGTACCAAGTTGAAATTATGAATGTATATATCGAGCCTCTTATCGACGAGTTACTAAAGTTATGGAATGACGTCACTATGTATGACATCTCTAGACCAATAGAAAAAAGACAATTTCAATTCCATGCAATACTTGTATGGATAATTCATGATGCCCCAGGGCTAACACATTTTTGTGGTATGTTATAACGTTCGACTGCACTTTAACAATATTTAATTTTATGAAGTAGATATTATGCATGTTTCTAAAATAATCTATTCATTATATATAATTATAAAAATTGACATATTTAATCCAATTATATATGATCTTGCAGGTCTTCAAACAAAGGCAAAATTTGCATGTCCAATTTGTGGTCCAAAGATGAAATCTCGTCATTCAACAAGTTTAGGAAAGTAGGTGTTTGATGAGTATAGGCACTTCCTCCATAGAAATCATAAGTATCAAACTACTGAAAAACATCTTTTCAATGGGAAAGAAGAGACTACATCAAAACCATGAAGAATGACACCTCGCCTATGGAAGTTGGAATATAATAAAATTAATCGTCAAGGTTATACATCGAATCAAATTGTTTATCTATCATATATGATATGTTTTGAATTTATATTTTTATATTGTGTTGTGTTTACTCATGCTGTAATTGACAATGATTGTCATTGTTAATTTGTTTAAATTATATGCTTCATAAAGGTCGTCAAGGCATTAATGGCCAACTTCCACAGGGACTAAAAAGTTATCCCAGAAAATTTAGTAGGTTTCCCTACTATGAGCAACTACAAATTGTGCATTTGTTTGATACAATGCATATCGGAAAGAATATAATAGAAAAGTTATGGAAAATATTGGATGGAAGGCATGACAAAGAAAAAATTGTCAAAATTTGTAGTGACATTCAAGAAGCCAATCATGCAATGAAAAATGTCATTCAATTAAATAGCGATGGAATTAAATTAATATAAGTGCCCCTTCCTTGGTTATTAATCTGAAAAGAAAACAATGTATAAAAGAAGTCATATGAAAGAGATCTGATTTCCACAAGGATTTGCTACAATTTAACATAAAATACATAATAACAAAGAAAGGTGAATTTGGGTCAAGGATGAAAATGCATGATTGGCATACCTTCACATAATTATTCGCATATTATATACACTTGTATAATGCATGTACTTTTCAAGGTATTATGTTTACTACTTTTAGAAAATAATGAAAAGATCATTTATAATTGTTACAAGACGCTCTACCTCTATCTCCCGCATAACTTCACAACAATGTCAAACAAGTTATATATGATCTTGGAAAATACATGGAGTAGTTATATTTGTTCAATTTGTTGTATAGATCTTATATTTTCCATTTATTTTACTTGTTATGTAATATATTGTATACTTTTGTTAAATCTTGTTAATATATTTGCACTTTGAATCACTTGTAGATGGTTGTCATCTAAAGAAATCCATAAAGAAGATATAAATTATTGGAAGAGAAAAAATCCTCGCCTAATGTGTGAAATGCAAAAGTGTCTACCTTCGACATTTTCAATGCATAAGAACACTACCTCATACACCAAGTTGAGGAGATTGAATTGTGTGGACCTGTACACATAAGGTCAATGTGGATGGTTGAGAGGCACTTGAAATTTTGGAAGGCTTTGGTTAGACAAAAAACACATCCTAAGGGTTCTATGGTGGAGGGATATATGGTATACCAAAACATGGTATACATTAGTGAATATCTTGCTAAGTTTTCAGCAAAGATCCATGTAGATCGCATTTGGGATCCCAACTCATTAACAAATTTGAAGGGGAG
The DNA here is from genome assembly GCA_007258455.2 of Sequoia sempervirens. Lineage (NCBI taxonomy): Eukaryota > Viridiplantae > Streptophyta > Pinopsida > Cupressales > Cupressaceae > Sequoia > Sequoia sempervirens. The sequence goes on along the minus strand of VDFB02000013.1, from coordinate 149,550,794 downwards.
TACCATAGAAAAGGTAGATTGAAGAAAGTGAGAGGTAATTATAAGATGGTCATGGAGATTAATTGAATACATTTAAGCATATGTATTTTATGTATATTGTACTTATTTAATTTTTTAATCTTCAATATACACATCAATTATACCAAAGTCAGATACTGTGGTATTTAACTAATTATACGTCGTTTGTGAATTTCAATTTTTTTTGATACAATTGGTCAAGAGTGGGATGCACTACATTTGTATGTCGCAAACAATCTTGATTGGATGATGGTATGGATTGAACGATGTCAACAATCTGGTCGCACATTAACATGGGAAGGTGTGGCTTCATTGGTTAAAGAAGCTCATCGTAATGGAGATTCCAATGTTACACAAAGGGAAATTGATTTAGCATATGGTTTAAGAGATAAAAAGGTACGTATAAATATATTAATAACCCATATTATTTAATTATTTTCAATTATATTGATGTATATATATGTTGAGATTGTTTCATTTGCATACATTCAGCCAAGAATAAATATGTTTATCAACTGACAATATTGCAATATTTTTTACATGTTTGACATATTGCAGGTGAAACACCACAAGGCTATGTAGTGCAATTGTCATAAATTGTGAATCAAAATGTTGGATGACATGAAGAAAACTTGTGATTTTGGTATAACTGCAGTCTTTCAGGTGACTAATGTTTCATCTAGAAGTGGCATACATCTAGAAGTCTCACAAAATCGATACTATGAGATTTTGGATGATATACTTGAGTGTGACTTTAAGTCCTTCAGATTAATTATATTCGTCGTCCTATGGTACAGGCTACGATTGAATGAAAATGATCCTAAGAGAACTGTTATTGAACATGATAATGGATTTACCATGGTTAATACAAGGTTGATCAAGCGAGCTGGAAATGAGCCCTATGTTCTTCTAAGCCAATGTGAGCAGGTATTTTACTCAGAGGTTCCAGGTAAACCGGGTTGGTCATTTGTTCTTAGACATGATCCAAGAGGAAGGCCGGTAAAGTATAATGTGGTGGAAGAAGAAGATACCGAAGAACTAGAAGATGATGTAGATGATGATCAGGATCAACAGTTAGTTGATGATGTCCCTGACGAAGATGTCGAAGAGGAGGAACTAGATCATGATGATGTAGAGTTAATGTTCATGAAGATGATATCCATGTGGATGATGACATTATCAAACTGATATATCGATGATAATGATGATGATATGACCAATCCAATGTCAATCTAGATTGATGATACGCATAAAGAGTTGGATGAAGAAGAAGATCAATGACATTGAAATGTATGAGTTATGACATATTATCTATTTGATATTAATTTTTGATAGAATTATATTTGACTTATGTGGTTACATAATTAATTCATGATGTTTTAATTTTGCGTCATTACATAATTAATTTAATGATCTATTTTTAATGTTTGAAAAGTCAAAAATTAAAACATTTCAATAGTGATGTTAACAACCTTGAAATTAGTGTGTTTTATGTTTCATGTGATCATAAAAGATTAAAAAGTCAGTTGTAGAGGTGGTTGTTTAGTGGCTGACATGTAAAGGCCTTTAAAAGGCATAAAGTGATCATTGTAATGGTTGTTGATGCTTGAGGATTTAAAATACAAGTTCTTGACATTCAAAAATCTATCTTTCTTCAAAAAAAAATTATTTTTCCTGTTATGCTACACTGTACGGTCACATGCAGCCATATTTTGATGTGAAATCAATTCCAGGTCATGAAGATATGTGTTAGCTTTGATTTGAATCTAATTTGAGGGCTTAAGGTGTTGATTTGAGTTAGAAAGCTTCATTTCTTTGCATATAGCCCGGTTACCCTATTTTTGAGGGTTTTGTAGTCCAAACATGATATAAAGGGGCTCTTACACTTTTTGTGATTACTGTAGCTTGTGTAAGAGACCCCATAGATACTATTGTAGTTGTAGGATGTATGAATAGGGTGTAGGATGATAAATAAAGAAGGTATAGTTGTTGTCCTCGAGAGTTTTGTGAAGAAAAGCATGTGAAATGAGAGGTTCAAGCCTAGGTTTCAACAAAATATGTATGGGAGATCTGATTTTATGAATTTTTATCCATGTGCAGACCTAATGGGTTGTTTCTTCCCCTCTTCCCCTCTTCCTTCCCCCTCCTAATTCATTCTCTCTCTCTCTCTCTCAAGTCTCTCCCTCCTACCCCCTCTACCTCTCTCAACTCTCTCTCTCTCTCTCTCTCTCTCACTCCTATAAGTTCTCCACTCTACCCCTTAGCCCTCTACCCTTAACCCTTAAACTTCAAACCCTTAAACCCTCTATCCTCTATCTCTTCCACTCCTCTCCTCTCTCTCTCTCAAGACTCCCCCTCCTCCCCCCTCTTCCTCTCTCAGGTCTCTCTCTCACTCACTCCCTCTATCTCTCTCCCCTCTACCCTTAACTCTAAACCATACACCCTTAACCCTTAAACCCTCTACCCTCTATCATCTATATCCCACCCTCCTTCAATTCTCACCCTCCTACCCCTCTCCCTCTCCTCGTGCCCTCTCTCTCACTCATATCTCTCTCCCCTCTACCCTTTAACCATCTACTTGATGGAACTTCAAAGTTTTATCCTGCCTTATGTCTCTAGTCATCTATGGTGTTTGGGAAAAACCTAGGGTTGGGGTTTTACCTTTTTCTTCGTGTAAAACCCTAGTATTATCTTATGCCTTAGGAAGGATCTATTCGGCTGTTACTTTTTGGGAGGGTTTTTAAAACATCTTAAGTCCCATCGCTTCGTCTAGGTCTGGCCCCCTTTAGTTTTATCATTTTATTTCCTTCATCTAATTTTATTCTCCTAAGTCTTGGATGGTCTCATGCTCCCTCATTTAAGTGACAACTTATGTCATTGTTTTTCGTTGGCCTAGTGATGTCCCCTTATTCCTTTAATAAATGTTTTTATTTTGCAAAGGGACAAGTTCACATGACCGTTGATCAATCATCGTTTGATATCAACCATTCCCTGCCATCCCACAATGACCCCACCACACTATCTTGGTTGATCATGATATCATGGGCAAGCGCCACGTGTCTCATCCGGTGATGCAGAAGGAATGATAAAATACTTTGATGCATCTATTTGATTTTAATATATTATGCAACGGGTTACTAAAGTGTTTATGAGATGCACGTGCTTCAAATCAACGTAGATGTTATAATCTCGGTAGGAAAGGTGCTCGATGGTTAAAGAAAAAGCTGGCCACTGTGTTCGATGAACTGGATTACCGATGGTTGAAGATCTGTGGTTTCCCGCCATTATGTGATCAGAAGTTGCGAGGTTTTTATCGATTGCGATATCGCGAGCGAGCTCCACGTGGATTTTGTTGGCAACGCGTGGTATGGTGGGCCCCTTGTTGCCACGATGGAGATTATGTCAATTTGATTTGAAGGCATTCGTTCGATGATCTGACCAAGGTGAAAGATCAACGACCAATATTTGAATCTGCATCGAGTGCGATTGGAGTCGTACGTGCAACGTGCAAGTAAGCTTTAATGGCGGACATGACATCTACTACTAGGGTTTGATCGAAATAAAGAAATTTTTCTCCTGCTTTTGGTATCATAAAGCATTCAAAACATCTTTGCGGAGTAGTTGCAGAGCCAAGGACGAAGTTACAAATTGTTACAACAAGAATTTGGGTTTCTGCAAGCGCAAAGCCGTGAGTTCATTTATGTATCTCCTGGTTATTCTGAATTTGAATTTGGGGGAAATTTGATGTGTGCTTGTCGTAGGGCTTGTCAATAGTTGTTTTAGGGCTATAAGTTAATTGAATTTTGGGAAATTGCAAGGTTTTGTTCTATAATTTCATATTTTTTTAAACCCTAGTTTGTTTAAAGTTTGAAATAGCAAGGAAGCCCTAGTTTACTCAGGATGGCACTGACAAAGCAACACTCTAGCCAGATTGATTATTTAAGTAGAAACTTATATGATGATTTCCTAGATCAATTTCCTTTGTCGACAAATGATAGGAAGAAGGGGTTGGTTTTGATGCGAGGAAAAACTCTAGGGGAGGGATTAGTATATAATTGTTCTAACATAGCTGATGCTAGGATTCCTCTTACTGGTCTAGAGATGTTCAGATTGTGGTTTGGACAAAGGAATTTTCCCCACCCCTTTTATAATGGTTGGATGTATGATATGGGGAAGTTAGTGGTACTGAATGTGTTCCTTGATATAGACTTGCTTAGGGCAGTGGTTGCACGATATGACCCTGTCACATGGGTGATTCAAGATAATGATGGAAAGGTTCTGTTAAGCATCAACAAAGAGGAATTATGACAGGTTTTTTATATGAGTGAGCCTAGTACATTCCTGGTTCCTATTGATCTTGAAGAGATGAAGCAGGAATATGGGAGGTCAAAATCACTTTTCAGAGCTAAGTTGCTCCCACCTCATTTGGCTAGGGCGGGAGGTTCAAAATTCCATATTAGCCCTAATGACTAGGAACCTTTCAGATTGAATTGCTTTGCAAAGCATTTCTTGGCTACCTTTTACTCATTGTGCCAAATTTTGGGTTTTCACCCCAACACGGTGATGCCTATTGCTTACATGTTTATGGGGGTGCAAATACAACACCCTAATTTCTCAGTAATTTATGATTTTGCTTCTTTATTGGCTGAAAAGATACATGAAGGGCTGTCAAAGTTGTAGAAAAATGATACAAGCACTCCATTCTTCTGGTATTCCATGTTAATGTATATGTTCTTGTAGAAGAATGCTAAATTCTTCTCTGAGAAGATGGAGTTAAGGCAATGGATTGATGGAGAAAGATTGTTGGTGCAGGTATGGACTGTAGATTTATCATGTAATAGGGAAAACACCAGTTATGTGCATTTTGAAAAATGTTTTGCTTCTAGATTGAGAGCCAAGATGATGGTAAATGTACCCAGGATTCCTGAGGAGTTGCATGATTTCCTCAGACCAAAGGGGAGGAAGCCAAAATTGAAGGTTTTCCATAACTGGGGTGATATCATTCCATACCTAGTCAACATTGTCTTGAGGGTGTATGGTTTTTAGGGGACCCCTCATATATTGCCATATAATGTGCCACCAAGAGTGGGGTTTGCAGAAGTGATGTGGCAGATTGGTTGTATCCATGAGGACAACCTTACTGGGAAAGGTAAAGGAACATTCTTCCCGAATTACACTGTGGTGTCAAATTTGTTTCAAAGGGAGGCTAGATACATTTTGGGGAATTTTTTGAGGAATACCATTTGAGGTGTGGCCCCAAGCGACAACATGCTCTTGAGGGCTTCTTTGCTCTTTTCAGAAAAAAGGATAAAAGGTGGTATGTTTGTGTATGAGTTCAACTTCCCTGAAGACTTGATTAGAAATGAATTTGACCTAAATAGGCAATAGTTAAACAAGGAGAAGTGGGTAGCTTATGACAAGCTATTGGCTATTGTGCACAAAATGGATCCAAAGTATGATCCATTGATGGAGTTTAGTCCATATCATAAGAAAATTGACTTCTTGATGGGAAACTTCAAAGAAATCATTGGCACCTTGATGACCAAAAAGATAAACTTGGAGTCAGATTTGGGCATACAAGAGCAAGATGCCAGGCCAATTGAAGTGAGGTTAGCTTACCAACCTATAGAAAGATGGCCTATTTACAAAAGGAAGAGAAATGATAGTAGTGATGAAGAAGAAGAGGATAGAAAGGGAAAGAAAATAATGAAATTGCCTACACAAAAAGGTCCAAAGTTCAAAATTCCTAGAGCAATCAAGATTATTGACTTGGATGCATCACCTAAAAATAGTCCCTCACCACCACCATCTGAGCCAAGCCCTAAAGGGAAAAGAATTGAACAATCACAAGAGGATTTGGTGGATGAGATTGTTGTCACTGACCAGGACATGCATATGGGTATTACTTCCCCTCCTAGGCTGGCTAAATTGGTTCTCTTTGATCTGGATATGAAAGGAAAATGTGTACAAGATGCAAGAATGGAGGCATGTAAAGAGTTTCTAGATGAAAATGCATTTGTAAAAACTCCATTCTTCTTGCAACTAGTATGGAAAATGAAATTGGAAGAATATCAAGATAAATGCAAGAGGAGAAGAGAATTGAGACCTGATAGGTCAAACCAGGAGAATGATGATGAAGTGAAAGATGAACTAATGGAAGAGTTCAAGAACATCACTCCTAAGGAGGGGAGAAAATTAGTAAATCAAGCTGGTGTCTTGATTTTACCTGAATGTGACATTGCAGATGTTGTAGCTTTCAATGCTATTCTGAAGTCCAAGCACCCCTTACAAGACTTTGAAGAAGAGGTCAAGGCAACATTGCAAGATTCTGCCTTCAATGAAGAGTATGAAACTTTAGCAATTTGGGCTTTGGCCCCTTAAGGGAGAAAGTCAAATGTTACTAATATTAACCCAAATCTAAGAGGAGGGTTGATAATAAAGAGAGCTTCAGAGACCTCAACCACAAAGGCTACTAATTTGACTGTAAATGTGGCCAAATTGGCCCAAAAGACTGTTGAAAGAGAGGAGGCTGAAAATAAAAGCTTAATGGAGAAGTACAATGCCATAATTGAGGAATATACCAAGATGCAGCAAAGGAATGTTGAGCTATAGACTGAGGTGGACAGGTTAAAGAACAAGCAGATTGGGGAGACATCAAGTGCTCTAGGGATCAGAACATTGCCTTCCACATCAAGGTCAGTTCCTCCTGCTTCTCCTATTATGTCTACACCAGGGTCTCCCAGTCAAACTCCTTCCCTTAGCCCTACTTTAGAGCTAATTGATGAAGAAATGGAATACTCTATTGATCCTTCTAAGAAGTAGCTAATGCATAAGATTTCAGAGTTACAAGCATCCTTGAAGGTGAGTGAGGAGGGAATATTCTTAAAGCAAAGGGAGGTTGTAAATGTTGTATTGAGACATTTAAATGAGAAATTTGATGACAGATTGTCATCTGTGCATTCTTTATCTTCTTTTTTATTAAGTGAAATAAAGAATATTGATAGGGATCAGGAGGTTGTAGTACCATTAATTGAAAGATGGATCCCTAGGGCCAATGATCTTGACATCATGTATAAAGCTTCAAGGTTTGATGTAAATAATAGGCCCAAATCATTAAGGCCTACTCAGGTATTAGTTAAGTCATTACAAGGTTTTCAGACCTTACCAGATGACTTGAGTAGGAAGATCAGAGAATTGGTGAAGAACTTTGATGATTGGAGTCACACATTGCTACCTGACATAATTGATGAGTAGGGAAATATCAGGTCACTCCAACAATGGCAGGATCAGGCAAATGAAATCATCAATTGTCAAATTAGATTAATTTGTGATGACTCGGATTATGATTTATTGGTGAGTTGTATGGATAAAATTATTAGCACTAGTTCATTCTTTGAATATTTTGAAAGAGAAGCGAATCAAGTGGCAGTTAAGTATACACCTTATAGTGACAAGGTAAATGAGGTAATCAATTTTAATTGGGAAACTGATGAGGAATACCAGAAATGGGTAAACGTATATTTAACTGAGGAGGAGTAAAAAGGAGTAGGTTGTTAACGGTTGACAAGTCAGCTGTTGCAGTTACAACAGATTACAAATTTTTTTTTGGTGGCAGTCTTGGCATGGAATTCTTGAAGCTTTGTTGTTGCATCAATCATTCTCAGTGGGCATGATGAACAAGAGGATTCTCCAGGAAATTGTTGTTGTAACAAGGAATGTCACAAAGTGGTCCAATTGGCTGGTGACACATGTGCTTTCTGGCCTAATGCTTGCTTGCTCCTTCATTTCTATAAGAAGGATTTCAAGGCCAGAAGTACGGGTTAGCAAGTTAGATATTTTTTGGTCGAGTCTAGATAGAGTTGCAAAGCAAATTGTAAAGTTTGATGGTTTTAAGGAAAATGCAATTTAGGTTTTGAGTCATTCTATAGTAGGTTTTGAATTCATGGGGATTTGATGTTTTATGACAGTACTGGCATTTGAATTGAAATGATTAATTCAAACTCGTGTCTCTCCATTGTACATGCATATCTGAATTTTGAAAAAGATAATCAAGGGTTGTCTTGTTCATCTCACTATTGTGGTGTGTATGATTTTTGTTTTAGCTTTAATTCAAAGAATTAATTAAAATGATTGAATGGGATTGTAGGTGGATATATTTTGTATAAGGATTTGATAATTAGTATTGGGTTAGAATACATGTTGATGAAATTGTAAAGCAATGTTATCAAGGATCTTATATGTTATGTGTTAAATATGTCATAAACCCTTAGATGTTTATGAATTTGACTCCCTCAATGGATATATGACACTGATCTAAGTTGTACTAATTTGTATGGTTCAGTATTTTGTTTGTCTTTACCTATCGCTTGCTACAAATTGCAAATCAATGACTATTTTACATTGTGGAATGTGTTGTAGTTATCTCATGCTCCAAATAGTTGATATTACTAATGAACAACCAATTCTATTCAGTAATATCCTATTATGTTGAGCTATTAAATGAGATTATATGTTGTTGTTAATGTTGTTTACGATAATGGTGTAGAGGTTGTAAACGCATTAAGGGATTACCCTCCCGGGTCTTATAGAGCCCAAAGTGTAGCAGGTCTTTAAAATCCTCGTCAATTGGTCCATAAGTGAACCTTGATCCTAATTAAATCATAACCCTAACCATACTACAATTGAACCCTAATGCTAAGTGAACCTTAACTATAATCCTAACATTAAACCTAATTCTAACCTAATGCTAGTTTAACCCTAACCCTACAACTAACATAAAAGATTTATTTTGTAACCCTAATTGAACCCAAACTCTAATCATAATTACACTCTAACCCTAATCCTTATCCTACTTGAACCCTTAACCATAATTGAACCCAAACCGTAATCCTAATTACACTCTAACTCTAACCTAAATTAAACCCTAACCATTATCATATCACTAATTAAACCTTAACCATTATCATATCACTAATTAAACCCTAACCCTAATTTTAATTGTAATACTAATTGAACCCTAACCCTAACCCTTATTAAAACATAACCCTACTTCAACCCTTACCCTAGCCTAAAATTAATCCTAGCCCTATCCCTAATTGTTCCTAAAATTAATTGAACCCTAACCTTAGTTGAGTCCTAACCCTAACCCCAACCTTAATCCTAACCTTTTCCCAAAGCTTTATCCTATAACCCTAACCTAATATTAACCCTAGTTTAACCCTAATCCTAATTGAATATAAACCCTAATCTTAATGCTAATTAAATCCTAACTGAATATTAACCCTTACCATAATTGTAACCCTAACTCTAATCCTAGTTGTATTCTAACCCCAACTCTTACCTTGATCCCAAACTTTATCCTAAAACCCTAGCCCTAATTTTAAACATCAATTGAATCCTAACCTAACCATAGTTGAATCTTAACCGTAATAATTCCCTAACCCTAATACTAATTAATCTCCAACCCTAACCCTAATATTAACTTGTAGCTCCTAATCAAAACCCTAATTGAACCATAATCCTAACCATAACCCTAATGTTGAACCATAATCAAAACCCTAACCCTAAATCCCTAGTTGAACTATTACCCTAACCTAACATTAACCCTAACCCTAACCTTAATTGTATTGAACCCTAATTGAATCGTAACCTAACCCTACTTGAATTCTAACCCTAACCCCAACCCCAACCCTAAACTTTACCCCATGTTTTATCCTATAATGCTAACGCTAACCACAACCCTAATTGAACCCTATCCTAACCCTGACCATAATTGAACTATAACCCTAATTAAACCCAAACCATAACTCAAACCCTAATCCTAATTCTAACCCTAATGTTGACCCCAAGATTCATTTTGAAACCCTAACCCTAACCCCAACCTTCACCCTAATGTTGACTCCAAGATTTATCTTAGAGCCCTAATTGAATCCTAACTCCAATTGAACCCTAACCCTAATTAAATTTTAATCCTAAACTTAAACCTAACCCTAATTGAATTCTAACCCAAAAGCTTATCTTAATTATAACCCTAACCCTAATTATAACCCTAATTCTAATTTTAACCCTAGCTATAATTCAAACTCTATTCATAATTATAATTTTAATACTAACCCTAATTCTAATGGTGACCCTAATTCTAATTGTAATACTAATTGAATCCTAAACCTTATTAAAACCTAGTGCTAATTTAACCCTTACCCTAGCTTGAAATTAATCATAGCCCTAACCCTAATTGAATTCTAACCCTCACCCTAGTTGAGTCCTAATCCCCCAACCCTAATCCTAACCTTTATCCAAAGCTTTATCCTATAATTCTAACCTTAACCCTAATTGAACCCTTTTGAACCCTAACACTAATTGAATCCTAATCTTAATTGAACCCCAACCCCAATGGAAATCCTAATTGAATCCTATCCCTAATTGAACATCAATTGAATCCTAATCCTAACCATAGTTGAATCTTAACTGTAATCAAACCCTAAGACTAATTAATCTCTAACCCTAACCCTAACCCTAACCCTTTTTCTAACTCTAACCCTAATATTAATTTTAAAACTTTTTTTTATGTGTAATAATAAATTAATTATAGTTTCTTTGTATTTAATTTTATAATTTTAAATTGATTTTATATTTGCATTTATTATGAAAATCCTATCTTTTTTTTTTTTTTGTACAATAAAACCTTTAGTAAAAGCTTAAACTAATAATATTGAATATTCTTTATGTCTTAAATAAGGTAATTAAGAAACAATTTTTTACGTGTAATAGTGAATTTAGGATATTCCTTTTTTATTTAATTTTCTTTTCCTGATTTTAAATAAATTAATTTAAAACTTAAAAAATTATAATTATTTTTCATTCCTTAACAATTTTATTTCTACTCTATTATTTAAAAATTATTTTATTTCTATTTTATTATTTCTTTTTTAATTTTAAGTATATTATTTTAGAAACTTACTTTTTATGTGAAGTAATTTAACATATTATTTTTATATCTTATTTTTATAAATAATTATTATTATATAAAAAATATCAAGAGATATCTTGTTTTTTCAAACAAGATATTAATTTAGAGCAATCAAAATCATTTTTTAATTTAAAATCATCCCTCTTCTTTGAATATTGGCAGATCGCTCACCCGCAATATCGTAATCGATAAAGACCTCACAACTTCTGATCATGCGATCACGGGCAACCATGGATCTCAACCATCGATAATCCTATTCATTCAACATAGTCGCCAGCTTTGTCATTAACCATCAAGCACCTTTCCTATCGAGATTATAACATCTTCGTTAATTTGAAACACGTGCATCTCATAAATGCTTCAGTAACCCGCTACATAATGTATTAAAACCAGATAAATGTATCAAAGTATTTCTATCATCTCTTCGGCTTCATTAAATGAGACACATGGTGCTCGCACGTGATATCGCGATCAACCAAAACAATGTGGTGGGGTCATCACAGGATGGTGGGGAACAACTGAGATCAAATGATAATTGATCTATAGTCACGCAAACTTGTCCCTCTGCAAAATATAAAACACTTATTAAAAGAACAAGGGGACATCACTACGCCAATGATAAACAATGACATAAGTTGTTTTTTAAACGAGGGAGCACGTGACCATCCAAGACTTAGGAAATAAAATGATAAATCAAAAGGGGCCCAGCCTAGATGAAGCGATGGGGCTTAAGTTGTTTTAAAACCCTCCCCAAAAAGTAACAGCCCAAAAAGATCCCAATCTAAGCATGTAAGATAAACACTAGGTTTTACATGAAGACAAAGGTAAAACCCAACTTTAGGCTTTCCCAAAAACACCATAGATGACCGTAGAGACATAAGGAAAGATAAAAAATGGAACACAAAGAGAAAAAAATTTTGAAGTTCCATCACAAGAAAAGGTCTCTCCCCTCTTGGCAAAGGGATAACCTCCCTCCACACTAACCCTAAAAATTATGAATAGAGGAATATAATCTTTGAAGAACTCAGAGTTGATTCTCTCCTACTTGATGCTTTTAGTAATTTTATCCTTACAAACATTTATAGTGATTACTAGGGGCACATAGACCAATTCTTCATAATAGAAGAATTTGATCATACTTTTCCAATGATGGCATTATGAGAAAACCTTAGGCTAAATGAATAATTTCTAGCTAAGTTCTTTAAATCATGTCCAGCTGTATAAGAGAAGACCGCTACTATGTGTACCTAGATACCATAGAGAAAGGCTCTTTGGGATCTTTCATCAATCATCCTACATTAAAACATACCAAAAGTCTCCTAGCAATTAGACATAGGAATATTTAAGATGACTTAAAAAATATTATTTCCAAAGCATAAACTCTATGATGACTTAAACTGTGACTAGTACACACTCCCCTCCGACAAACCACCCTAGGAACATGGAAATTAAAATGTAAAATTTGTTGCCATTTTTAGTCATGTAGGTGTCCAATAAAACCACTTGGTGGTGTTTCCCCTCTCAAGCTTCTTATTTACTTGGAATGAAGAGCAAAAGTCCTTTATTACAAATTAGAGTAGTACATTTTGAGGCCTTGCTGTGTAACTGGTGGACCATAGTCACATTTAACATTTGTTACAAAGTTTGGGAGTTAAAACGTTAAGTGGATTTGATTTGTGATGGACACAATTGGACGGTAGTAACAATAACTTGAAATCTATCAAGACTTGATTACCTTATAACCTGTGAAATTCTAGCGATGAAATGATAGATTAATCATAATGTCACCTTGGGATCACATCACCATGAAAGAACTTCATCCAACATCCTTATGAGTGCAGGTACCACCAAATAGGTATTTGTCAGATCTATCTTCCTCGAGCGAGGGAAATTCAGGAAGAGAAGAGGAAAGTGAGACATGTAGTGTGTCTAAAAGAGGGAGATCAACTAGAGGTCAAAAAATTAGAAGAAAATTCTGTAAACACAGGGAATTTTTTCTTGTTGAAGGGGGGTCATGTTCTTATGATGATGAGAGCATAGGTGATGTCAAGGTGCCCTTGAGGTACAAACATCTACGGAAACAATGGGTACCTAAGGAACTTCCTCCAATAAACACTGATTTTGTGTCAACAAGAGGATATATCACATAGCACCATCGTCATTACATGGTTTGGGCCTATTTTGTATGGATGGCATAAAGGTATGTTATGAAAAAGTTACTGAATTGATGGGAGGTATGGTCAGACCTTAGTTTATAATACAAAGATTGGATGCAACTGCTCCGACATACAAGAAGTATGTATAGGTATGCAATCAGTTTAAATTTATATACTTAAAAGATAAGGATCAAAATAAAGGAGTGGCTATGTACATTGACGGAAGGCCAAAAGCATTAGGGAATATTGCAGGGTTTATAAACAGTACATGACCTGGGTCAACAAATAAGCAACCCAATTGCATATTCGAGGCACGCGAGGGAAACTGTGTATTTGTATGTGCGATAAAATCAATAACTGTAGGGGAAGAGTTCTAATCGATTACAATTTGAATCTCTTAGTTACAAAAGAGTTACTATGGGGGTGGTACGTACTATGTACCATTTTACCCAATCTCCAATTAATGACTCCAATATACCATTTTATTCTTATGTTTTTTTTCGTAAGTCTATTGGTTTCATTTCGGTAATGTTTTTTTATATATAATTTTTGTCACAGTGGGGCATTGATCGTATCGAGAAGGCTCCGGCCTAGAGAAAAAATCATGATGTATCTTCAGGCACTTCTACCCGACAGGTTTACCTCATTGTAATTGTACAAATTAGATACAAGCAAAATGTTTTATTATTATGTTGTTTTCATAAGTTTATTGGGTTAATTTCGATAATGTTTTTAATATTCTTGTTGCAGTCGACTAATCGAGGAAAGGAACCAACAGTAGACGAGAGCATCCATAGGGAGGTATAGTCAATATTATGTGATGATGGCATCGCTTATTCAGCAAACCCTCTCGATATGATAAGGAAGACCCAAAAAAAATGCAATGAAGAAATCCTTAAGTTGTTATTCATAGTGCCTCAAACAAATGAGATAAGAGAGAGGGTTAAAATATTGACTGAGAGATCACAAAACTTGCAAGTAAGCTGTCATGAGGTCTTTAATTATAACATAAGTTCAATCATGGTTTTATATTTTGTACTCTTTTATGTCATGACCTAAAATATGTGTTGTTTTTATAGGATTTTTTGCGTCCTCATGATGCTCTTGGCCATGATCAGGATACTGCAAGTGCTGCCTAAGGAGTAGGGGTTGGTACAAGTGTCAATCCTGATCTTCCTGCACATACATCACATCATCTGACCCCATCATCCATGCCTATATTTTTGTCTAAAATTTTGGCAACACATACTATGTAGGCATTCGTTAGTGCACCCTTTGGCAGCTAACACATGCCAGAACATGCGTCAGGACATGTACCTGGGGATGCAGAGGCCACTAGTACTAGTGATATTTTAGCAGCATTTCCTGGATCTTCATGTATTACTAGTACGGGAACATTTCTGGTCACATTTGTGGTGACCGACGATTTCATTCCCATAAAGATAGAGAAGGTCCCAGGTACTTTAAAATGTTTTAAATATTATTATATATAATCCAATTGAAATTTACTTATTGATCGCTCTTTTTAGACTATTGATCCCATGACCATTTTGTAGGAAATGATGTGTTTTAAAAACATCTAAGTGATATTACATTGGAGCTCTTCGGGCCCACCATACGTACACAGTGGAATGCCCAAAATCAAGATTTAAAAGATGAGCTCATTAACCATTTAGTTGTGCTCTTCAGTGATAAAACATTCAACCGAACCAAGGTCCTTAAGAAAGTTGGTACCTATCTAAAGTATGTGAGGGACCAATATAGGTCACATTTAGAGAAGAACAAAAAGTACGAGCGTCCCCCCATGATTTTGGAGAGGGAGTGGAAGGACCTGGTGTCGGATGGAAAGGAGAAGGCTGAAAAGAAAAAAGGAAAGACACCACCGGGCCAAGGAAGGTATGTGATACTATCAACAATGTAATTATATACTGATTACTCTTTCTTTTTACATAATCTAACGTATTTCAAACTTTTCATAGGCTTCTGACACATCGAAGGCAACAAAGGAAAGACTAGAAAACATGGGCAACACAAACTTGGTTCTGGTGGTTATATGAAATTAGCCGCATGAATATAAGTATCAATAAATGAAATATTGTATCCAAATAATAAATTGAAAACAATTTTGGTTTTATCACACCATAGAAACAAAATTCATGATCTTATGCAAAAATGTAGGGCTCTGAATTCAACAAAGTTCCCACAAAAGATGACCGAAGATTTCCTTCCAACAAGGCTATGGGTGTGGCTAAACGCTTAAGAGTCTTGACTGGGAAAACACAATCTTCCACTACATCTGACATGCAGGTAAATAAAATCAATAAATTTTATTTAAAATTAAATACTTGTGCAATCTATTCAATATTAATTTTCACCATAAATTAATTACATGCCTATTTGTTTTAAACATTCAAGTAATGATAATATTGCACATGACATTAGAATGCAGCCTGCTGAGGGTGGAGCACAACTTGTAGATGAAGGTCATGGTGTGCATCCTGATACTTTAGAGAATGTAGAGTGTGATCAACATGTTGAGCATGATCAGGCTAGAGAAGATCAAGAACATGATGTGGCCCCATCAGGTAAAGAGGACCACTGTAAAGTTCTTTTAAACATATTTAATTGCAATTGGTGTATTAATTAATGGAACCTTTCGTGTTTCAACTTTAGAGCATGTAGAGCGTGATCAACGTGTTGAGCATGATTAGGCTAGAGAAGATCAAGAACATGATGTGACCCCATCAGGTAAAGAGGACCACTCTCATGTTCTTTTAAACATATTTAATTTCAATTGGTGTATTAATTAATGTAACCTTTCATGTTTCAAGCGCAGATCGATTTAGAGGGTGTTCAACATGTTGAGCATGAGTCTATAACAGAAGTTCAGGAACATGATGTGGACCCATCAAGTAAAGAGAACCACTCTAATGTTCTTTTAATTAATGAAATACTTGTAACAATAATAATAAAACATATCAGTTTAACATTTCTTTGTTATTGCCAGACCCCTTGCAGCGGCGTCCATGTTGTGAGAAGACGACTAGGCATATATTAAGATCACGGCAGAGGGTAGAACAACTAAAGGGGGGAAAGATGATTTAGAAAATGATACTCCACTTCATATTTTTTATCTTTAAAAGAAACAAAAAAAAGTGATTGTAATCATATCATGACAACCATATTTTTGATAATATGTAAAAACTGAAAGAATGAATATTATATGTTAATGAATGAATGTGAATATGTTAATTAATGAATGTTGTATGTTAATGAATGAATGTTATATGTTATTAATGGATGAATGAATGATTAATGTTATATGATTGGGTATGGGGAATTGAGAGTGATGTGAGAGGGGGGAGGGGCCAAATGAGCTTCCACCGTCACGTGGTTGGCCCTGTTAAGTATAGAATATTAAACTATTCTCGAAACAAAGAGAAGCTCAATAAGGTAATTCACTTTTCAATATAAGAAATGCATCATTTGAAGCATCAAACCAATATGCAAAAATGAAAGAAAGTGCTAACTTTTCACTATGGTGGTAGAAAAATGATTCTGTATACCTTGAATCCATGCTTTGCATCATAATTTGAAGTTGTTTCCATTCCAATGTTTTGAGTTTAGTTTGTTTGTATGGCTTTGTATGAATACCACATTGTGTTGTGTGTGGATTTGGTTTCAAAGATCTATTTCTTCTATTTTTAGTGGTGACATAACTCTAAAATTTGACTTTTGTACATAACAGGTTAGTGGAAAAATTGACAACTCTGAAGGGTTTAGAGGCTTGATTGAGATAGATACATGGATATTTAGATCTTTTTGTTTATGAGAGGCTTCCACTTAACCATGAAATTTTGTACCATTTGCAGGTATGCAAAAGTTTCTCTACTTATATTCATTCTTGATCATAAATGTTGTAAATGATATTAATGCTTCAAACTTAAGATTGATTTCATTGTTACAATGATCAAAATGTTATACTTTTCTATACATTCAAGCATTCTCTTGCCCCCTACCCTTTTCTCTCTCCCCCCTCCTTTTAAGAATTTTCTTTGTCATAAAAGATTCACATTTCTGTCTCATTTACACAAATTTATTTGAAGCTCTAGGAGTGAGTAAATATATGTAAAAGATGAAGGATTATGTCTAAACAAAAACTTTCCATCTTATAGCTAATTAAATCCTTAATATTTGAATAGTTTAGAGCTCAAATAATGCTTGTATATGCATGTGTAGCAATAAGGGATCCTATGTGAAGATTGAAATTTAAAACATCACTTTGGTATTTTTCCTTAGGCAGTGAAATGATATTTTGAGTAATACAAACCTACACACACATTGATATTTTTCGGCATTGTATTGAGGAAATTTTTTTCTCTTATACCTACCCTCGGCTAGACATGGAGGTATATAATATTGGTTTCTGGGTTTTTTCTGTAAGTAGTTAATTTCACAGAGGAAGAGTAAAATCTTCTTAATGTCCTGTCAGGTGTGAAAGCATATGAATCACTTGCTGAAGATACCATTTTGTATTCATCCAAAAAATTGTTTGTTCTTTTTTTTATGTTTCTTGCATGTGTTTTTTTAGGCTCTAGAGATGTAGCTCTGCTCTTTCCTTTGCACTTTTCATCTATTTTGATGATTATAGTAGATTTTCCTCATAATTTTTCATGTAGATCTATTTGTAACCTTATTTTCTACCAATAAATTTGCAAACCAGTCACATATTAAGGACCATTCCACTAACTTGTAGTCATCCATTACTTCATATGTTGCAGGTTGTGTCTGTGTGCCAATAAATTATGATGATTGCGAGAACTTTAATCCTACAAGTGTACCCAATCTTTCTCAAGTAAAAGTCTTACCTTATTTTATAGTATTTTAAATGGTTAATTGAAGGTGCTTCTTTAGATATGAGATAGTTGAACCCTGGATTAAAATATGGTATTAAATGGGTAGTATAATGATAAAATTGAGGTCCATTGAACACAAATTACAAACATAATTTACTGGACTATGAATAGTGTTACAATTATAATTATTTCTCCTTTACCTACCTCTGCATTAATGAAAAAGATAGCAGATATTGGAAGTTCATTACATGTCTCATGTATGTGTTAGTATTTTAATTTTGTTTGAGTTGTTCAAGAGCTTGATTAGGTCAATAATATGTTCTACAAGCTCTGTTCTCTTGACACTGCTCAACATTTTCCCTACATATTTTCTCTTCAATCCAGCCGTTTCTTAACTCCTTCCCTTGTTATCCCTTGGTTGTTCTCAAGTGTAATGCTTTTTCTATGCATCTTGCAGTCTGTATGTATGATTAATCATCTCTTATGAAGCATGGATAACCTTTCATGGAATTGTTGTTGTAATTAGACAATTTCCATTGTGAGAATAATCATTTAATTTGTATGGAAGTAAGTCTTTTTCATATTATTTGACTTGGTATTGTAAACTTGTCTTTGCAGGATTCTCTAGGGAGAACAACAAACTGTGATGATAGGTAGAGTTGTACAACACCATAAATCATTTGGCATTATCAATATATTGCTTATAGAATACTCTGTGCAAGTAAAATGGAATGTGCAATGACAATTGGTCTCAAATTCAAATATGAATATAAGTACATTATACACAAGAAGATGGTATCTATTCTATGATTTAAAGAACCCAAAAATAAGCAAATTAATAGGTTCCATTTGTTTACTTGCTCTTAGACACTTGTTTAATCGATAAGACCCTCAGAATGTCTTGCTTATAACTAGCAATGTTCAAAACTCCTGAAGAGGTCAGATCGGTGTGACATTGGATTTGTCTTACCAACGGAAGTCATCGATAAGACATGGACTATTAGAGTGAGTTTTCTATCCTGTGTCGATGATTGATCTCTTACTGATGGGTTGGATTCGGTGGTCATCGCCAAGAGTCTCCACGATGACATGGTGTAGGTCTATTTAAAACTCCTGAAGAGGTCAGATTGGTGTGACATTGGATCTATCTTGCCGATGGAAGTCATCGACAAGACATGGACTATCAAAGTGATTTTTCTATCCTATGTCGATGATTGATCTCTCACCGATGGGTTGGCTTCGGTGGTCATTGCCAAGATTCTCCATGATGACATGGTGTAGGTCTATTTAAAACTCCTGAAGAGGTTAGATCGGTGTGACATTGGATCTATCTTACCGATAGAAGTCATCAGCAAGACATGGACTATCAGAGTGATTTTTCTATCATGTGCCGATGATTGATCTCTCACCGATGGGTTGGCTTCGGTGGTCATCGCCAAGAGTCTCCGTGATGACATGGTGTAGGTCTATTTAAAACCCCTGAAGAGGTCAGATCGGTGTGACATTGGATCTATCTTGCCAACGAAAGTCATTAGAAAGACATGGACTATCAGAGTGAGTTTTCTATCCTATTTCGATGATTGATCTCTCACCGATGGGTTGGCTTCGGTGGTCATCGCCAAGAGTCTCTACGATGACATGGTGTAGGTCTATTTAAAACTCTTGAAGAGGTTAGATCGGTGTGACATTGGATCTATCTTGCCAATGGAAGTCATTGGCAAGACATGGACTATCGGAGTGAGTTTTCTATCTTGTGTCGATGATTGATCTCTCACCGATGGGTTGGATTTGGTGGTCATCGCCAAGAGTCTCCGTGATGGTACATTTCAATGAATATATTTTTTAAAAAAATTGCATTGTTTCGTTGCAATTTTGATGAAGGCCATCGACAAATCATTGAAAAGGTCAGACGAAGTTGCTATAGCTGTGACGAAGGCTTCATCGTAACTCCTTGTCTATTTCGTTGAAATGGCGACAAACTTTTGGTGTTATTTCGATGCTTCAGAAGAGCCATTGCAATTGCATTTTGGTTGTAATTCGTCAGTGGATACATGAATTTTTCATTGATATTCTGATGGACATCTGAGTCATTTTATGATGCCGACGACCGATGAATCTGCGCCGTTATTTCGACGTTTAATTAGTCGTCAGAATTTTGACAAAAAAATAGTGACAAAACTTTTTTTGTCAATTCGTCGATTGTCTGACAAATGTTTTTCAAACTACTGACAAATGTTTTTTAGAAAATGGAGTCAAATTCAATAGTGTTAGTACTTATGTTATTTCTTTCTAAGCAATTTACTTTCAATAGTATGTCTTTCTTAGCTGTAGAATGAATATGGCTACTGTGGACTCCTAATGCACATACTATGTTGACCCATTTCAAGTTTACGTCCTTGGGATGACAAGTTAAAATGCACCTTCATAATGATTAGGATAGTTGTTCAGATTAGATGTCCAATATCTGAATCACAACTTGAAGGGCTTAGTGATTAAATCATCATAGGAGGCCAACAAACTACACTGAGGCATTTTGAGTTACAACACTTGCATGGGCAATAAAGATTGTTTGGAGAGGACTTGGAGAATTCAAAAAAGGTAGGCAAGGACTTTGGTATTTGCTACAAAGTATTTGAAGTCTACAACAAAGTCAAATTTGGAGATGCCCTCTGTAGCGAATTCAGAGGTAATTCAAAGCCCTCATTACATTAAACACAAAATCTATAGCTTTCTGATTGGAAATTTACAATAGTTACAATCTACTACTCTTAATAATGTTATTTTACAATATTACCACTTAAATGCTTCATAATGTGTTCAAGCTAAATATAATAAAATTTGGGTGTTAGTGCCAAAATATAATTTCCTTGAACAATTTTGATACATTTTCACTACAAGCACAAACTGTCCTTGTGCAAAGTAAACATGTGCTAGATTTACCCACACATTAGGCATTTGAACAAAGATGTTTCCTACTGCAGCTTCTTGTACCCATGTAAAAAGTTTCTTTGCAACATCAAATTGACCCCTTTTAGCTAGCAAAATGGTTGCCCCATTTGCAACATAAAAATTTCTTGGTCTTTGTGCCAACACTTTAAAAGAAGGTTCTCTATCCTTCTCAAGATGTGTTGCTTCATTCTTTGGATCCTTCCTCTCATTGCAAAAAGCTGCAAACTAATTCCAATTTCCAAGTGAAATGTCAACATAAGAATTCTTTACATCTGATTCACTTTGTGGAGCTTTAATTGTTTCTTTTCCTTTAAGCCAATCATTTGTTTTCAGTTCCATGTTTCCAAGAATACATAAAGTGTTTGATGAGATTTTATCCACCTTGAGTGCCAAAATAGAATTTCCTCAAACAATTTTGATATATTTTCATTGCAAGCACAAATTGTTCTTTTGCAAAGTAAACATGTGCTACATTTACCCACACATCAGGCATCTGAACAAAGATGTTTCCTGTAGTAGCTTCTTGTACCTGTGTAAAAATTTCCTTTGCAATATCAAATTGACCCCTTTCAACTAGCACAATGACTGCCCCATTTGCAACATAAACATTTCTTGGTCTCTCCCAACACTATACAAAAAAGTTCTCTAGCCTTCTCAAGATGTGTTGCCTCATTCTTTGGATCCCTCCTCTCATTTTGAAAAGTTGCAAAATAATTCCAATTTCCAAGTGAAATTTCAACATAAGAATTCTTTGCATTTGATTCACTTTGTGCAACTTTAGTTGTTTTTTTTAATTTAAGCCAGTCATTTGTTTTCAATTCCATGTTTCCAAGCATACATAAAGCGTTTGATGAGTTTTTATCCACCTTGAGTGTTTCTGAAAAGTTAGGTGGAATAAATGCTTAAGTTATCATAAAATAATGCTCACTTAAGTATTTATTCAACTATTTAAAGTGGCTTATTTGGTGACTAAGTAGGAGAAATTTTTTAAAAATATTATTTTAATACTCTTTTTGGAAAATTAATGGGAGACATAAGGAATGAATTAAATATTATTTTATTTTCAAGGCTTTGGAGTTTGGGAGAGAATAAAATAATGACATTGAGTTCATTTTGGATATACAAGATTTTATATTGTGAAGTTTGCAGAGCCTTTCTCTAAGAACTTCTTGAGGATGAAAACCCTCAAGGAGAATATCAGCTACGATGCTGAGAAATCCACCTTGGTTGATGGATGATCAGTTTATTTGGAATCAGTTCTTGTGCTTAATGGCTTAATGGTCAAGAAACTGATCAATGTCTCCTGAGTGTCTCTTGGATAATCAATTGTGGGGACTTGTAGCATGTTTTATCACGATGTATTAGATATCTTGGATACACTATTCTGTGTGAGATATTGTGACAATGATAGTGTATTTCCTTGTCTTGGAGATCTTGGTGCCACTTGATAATATTGTTAGCCATACATGTGTGTGTGGGCCTGGAGGATCTTCATATTAGGAGATGGGTGAGTCATGATGCTTGGAGAGCTCAATATCACTCTTTAGTAGAAGCTTTAGTAGTGACTGTGGATTCATCACTTGGTGATGGATGATCTTCTTTAGTGTTGCAAATGTTACTAGGAGGAGCTCTTAGATCTTTTTTCTGCAAAAGGGTTCTTTCACATTTTCATGGACACTATTTGGAGATAGTAATATTCATTATATTGAAGATGTGTGCTATCTTTGAGCCTTGGAGGACTCTTGGAGCCTTTGGTTGGGGTGTTGGTAATGCTCAGACATGTGATGTTGGTTTAGAGTATGTTGCTAGTATGTCATGGTATACTCTTGATGACACATTAGAGTTTTGGTATATTACATTTCTCTTGAGAACATGGTTTATTCACTTGGAGTATGAGATCTACTTGGAGGAGATGGTGATCCTTTGTTGAGAGGATGGGTTATAGTGTTTTGTCATGATGGATTGTTGATTACACAATAGAGTGTTGGCATGATACTGTTTATATCATGATGTCATGATAGGTTCCTAACTATAGTTGGAACTTTGATAGTGATCTAGAAATTTCTTTGTGATTTGAGTACATCGATCATGTACTTGAGAGCTTCATGTGAATACAATGTTTTTATTTGGAGATTAGCATGTGTTGATCAGCTATTAGTGTTCATGGATGCATGGAGACGTGGGTTGAGGCTATGTTGTTGAGATGGGTACTCTTGATGGGATCTTAACAAGAATTCCAAGGAGTTTTTCACCTGGACATAGACATGAGTTCATGATAGACCTTTGAGGAGATTTCTCTTGGATGAGTCATAATGTCTTGGATATCTTAGAGGAACATTCTCATTCCCCACTCTTGATCTATTCGATAGTTTATCACTTGAGAGGCATAGCCCTTGGTTCTATTAGGTGTTATTCTTATCTTTCATAGATATGGATCTTGAAATATTCTTAGATAGTTTTGGAGGATTCATATGAGAGATGTTCAACATGGTTATCTCCTTGAGCATATGAGTTGATATTATGATGTCATTTATGAGGAGTTTAGGAGATGGTAGTGGGTTGATTTCCTGATATGGGAAATGGATTTAGTTTGGTCTTCTCTTGAGAAGCTTACATCCATGTGATTACATGATGCATATGTTGTGTTTGACCTTGGATATTGAAGAAGATGGGCATTATTGAGGCTTTTATTTTAGGGTTGTGGAGGAGATCATACTTGACATAGTTGACCATTTAGAGGTGTATGTAAAAGGACATTCTAAATATGTATTATGTGCAGAGTTTCTCTCTTTGGTCTTGGTTTTCTTCTTGGATTTTTAGATTCACATAATGTTTGATTTGAGATCATGTGTGCAGCTATGGTGATCACTGGTTTGTGGTCATGTGTTTCCATTTAGTTTGGGTGATGACATGGAGGTTCCTTTATCTATGTCCTTTGTTAGATGTGGAGAACATGGGAGATTTGTGAGACTTGTGGTGAGAGATGTACTTGTAGTGGTTTGGTTGCAGGCTGCACATGTCATTGTGGATGGTTCTTGATACTACATGGATACATTCTCTATGTGGTTCTATTGGTAGACTCAGAGTGCCTTTGATGTCTTTTTAGACTTGACATTACCCATATAGTGGGAGTTCCTAGATGTGTCTGTCTTCGTCGACTATTTTGGAACAAGGAGATTGTGATTGCAGTGATGGGTTGGATATGTTGTTGTCATGAGTTTGTTGATGTTGTGGATACATTTTGAGGTATGGTAGATTAGATGGATTAGCATTTTTTTTGGATGCTTGTTTTGGTCTTGTGGGTTTATTAGTTGGATGAGGGCAGCCTATTTTGGTTGTCATTCTGGTTGATGGTTTATCTTGTTCTTTGGAGGTTTATTTGGCTTCAATCATGTTTTGATTATGGGCTTGGAGTTGGTTGAGCATCTATTTAGCTTGTGAGAATAGTGGAGTTGTGGAAATATCATGTAGCCTTTGCTATTGGTTGGATCTGATGCTTGTTTTTTTTGGATTGGTGCATATACAACATGGCTTGTTCCTTTCCTTTGAGGATGCCATGAACTTTTGTCTAAGATGGTAGGCATCTTGGATGTTGTTGTAGGTATCTTGTTTGGAGCACAAGATCATTGTTTGAGATTCATGTGACTGTAGGTATGGTTGTGATGATGTGTTTTTCATTGGTTGAATCTTAGAAATTAAATCTTATTGATTCCATGGACTCTTGGAAGTCTTCGACAAGTGGGAGAATGTTGGGATTAAAGTGTCTCAACCTTTGAGTCCTAGCACTATTCATGGGTGTAAAGGTACACCAACCTTACTTACTAAACATGGAAATCTCAAAGAATATTCACATTACCAATTAAGAATAATGAGACAATATATATATATATATTAATAAGATTGCTTTCAAGCAATTACAATGTCAAATGTAAAAGTTTACATCAAGTAATGTTACAACATCTATTTCAATGTTACATATGTGAGTACATATCAATGATTACATCAAGTTCAAAAGTTAAGTTACAATTGGCTATGCAAGTATCCATGTGATGATAAATCCTCGGTGCTCAACCACCATGACACTGCTTTGTCTTCCGCAAAGCCGAGACCAAGAGTGGGTCTAGGCACCTTTTCCTCCCAACCGAAAAGTATAAATACTTCCTTGGATTTCTTCCTAGCTCGAAGAAAACTCTGACCCTGTGCGAGGAGCCTAGCAACCTAGAACGAAGAAGCGGGAGGGAACTCTTAATGCAAGTCTGATGCCTGTATGCAATCTAATCTAGAATGACATAACTCTTGCATGCAAGATGTGGAAGAGACTAATATCAATAATATATAGGCTTTTAAAATTCCATCTATTTCAATGGTGCATATGCTTGGCCAAGCAACAAAATAACGAAAAGTGATAGTTTCGAAAAGGGAAACTATCGTCTTTGGATAGACACACTCAACATCCTGTCCCGAAAGTGGTTTCATAAAATACATGTAGTATGAATTGTTTCAAGTTTATAGAATTTCAAGTGTTTCTATTTATTCAGCTTTTCAAGTATAGTTTCATCATCAATTTTCTAAATGTTTACAAGTTTTGATATCATTGACAATGAAATATCAATTAATAACTGTCCAAGCAAAGAATAATTTAGCTATTTAAATTCTTATATTTCACATAAAAATATAGTGTTTCATTGGTTTACTATTGTTTGATTGAAATTACAATATAACTCATAAGTCACCATGCATGTCAAATATATTCATAAATAGATTTGAATTATTCTTCAAAATTTTAAATATATACATGTATATGTATGTATATATGTATATGTATATAGATATATATATATTCTCATATATATATATATATATATATATATATATATTCTCATATATATATATATAGAAATACATATCTATATTCAGGAAAGATATCTATATAACAAGAATGAAACTTAGATTATACACATATCATTTAAAAAGCAGATTTTATATCAAGACATCATTAGAAGTGAGAATATATATATATATATATATATATATATATATATAACCAGCCAATTTACAATTAACATTTGACAAGGAGAAGTTGTATAAATTCCAATTTTTGTTTATTTTAATTTGTACTCTGTACATACATATGTAAACATATACATATGTATATATGTATATGTGTATATATATTTTACATATAAGAAAAATATAGAATTATGAGAAAACATAATCTTGCTGAATACACAATGTATATAATAAAAGAACAGTTACATATTTCCTTAGAAAACATACTGTATAAATATATTTGTATATATATATAATTTTCAAACTGTTGTGTATATATATATTTACTAGTCCATGGTGCCCAGAGTCGAACTGGCTGTAAAATTACAATTTTAAAGATTGACAAAAATCAAAGTTTACATTCAACAGAGGAGAATTACGAATCTGTTTGCAAAGCTAAGTATTTATATTAGAAAACTAAGTTTCATGCATTGTAGTACTGAGAGGGAAAGGGGCATGGTTGTTCCCTTTGGGGTGCAACCCTGTGGGGAGGGCAACACCCTCTCCACGGACTGCGACCTATGGAGAGATTGTTGGCCTCTCCACAACTAGCTTAAGCACAACTACAAGCTACAAATATTAACATATATTTTATATAATTTTTTTAATATTATTTATATAATATGCAAACAATAAAAACAGTAATCTATTCAATTTTTTATCTCAAAATATTGAGGAAAAAATGAAAATATGTATATATATGTATATGCACTGTAGAAAGATATATATATATATATATATATATATATATATATAAGTATTTACTCAAAACTATGTAGCATGTACATGTTTTCTACATAAAATATAGAGTCTAATTGAGTATTTGACAGGAAAACAAATTTTGATTGAGATTTCTACAAAAATACAATATACCATTTCAAAGCAATATTCTTCTAAAAGTAAATTAAATCCAAACAAAATGATTCATTCATACGCACATCTGGAATAGAAATTTCATGAAAATAAATAATTAAAAAACCTAGAGTCCAATGCTAATATGATAAATTTGCTCTGATTCAGTTGTCCTTTCTTGTTCTAATCTTCTTTTCCCAATTTCACCCAAATCAACCATTCTTGCTTGCTTCAAATTTTGTTTTCAGAAAGATAAATGATGAAAGATGAAAGAAAATAATAATTCAGAATGCCTGGTCTTCTTGAGAAATAAAGAGTTTTATAAACTTTTATTTACTTTTTCTAGCTTTATTTTGCTTTGTTTTCTGTTTTGTTTTTCTAATTTTTTAGTCATCTTTGCTCATATTTTTCTATTTTATTGTTTTCTATCTTATCACTTTGTTTTTGAAAATCTTCCTATATTTCAGTTTATTCTAAGTTTTCTAATAAATATGATTTTAAAATAAAGCAATATTTTTTTTCTATGCACACATTATCCTCAAATTTATAAAATAAATAACATCTTAGTCTTCAAATAAAACATCAACTAAAAATATACTAAACTAATTATTTTATTTCTATGCATTTAATTTACCACTTAATTAATTTTAAATAAACACTGCAAAGTAAAACAATATAAACAAATAAATTAAATAACCTCCTAAATGCAATTTAATATGATTACTAAGTGGTGTGTGTGTGCGAGATAATTTGTTCCAACTTAACCCTGCTAGGTGGCTAACCTCCTCTACCTCAACCACACTCTTGGTCTTCGACAAACCTGCATCTCATATAAACTCAAGCACCCAATAATAGATTAGTGTCCAAAAATATAAATCAAAGAAATACATATCATTCTCTATATTACATCATAATAATCATCACATTTCATTTAATTGAAATATAATATCATATGTTGCATTTCATCTTTCAAATAAAAATAAACATTCACCCATTTCCTTATTCAAACTTCACAACATTTATTCTACCACACACATTTATTCATGTTCCAGTTCCACTTAAAGTAAAATCAAGCAGTACCCAAGTTTGAGACGTGACAATGGGATAAATATTTGTGTAAATATTGATATATCCTTAATTTCCAACTATAATAGTTGTCATATCACTTTGTGGGACTCTTCGGGAAGTGCTATATCCTACATGCAAGATGTGAAGCTCAATAGAGTGCCACTTGTCAACTAGGTACTTCATGGAAGCATTTTTTCTTGTGCATACTTCATGGAGGTGCACCATAGTGCCATTTGTCACTTGAGCGCTCATTTGGAGAGTGGAGTTTGTAAAACATTCTTAGAGTTGCACAGTGGTGACATGTGTAAAGGCATGTTGAGTTAACTATGGCATGTTGCTACTTTTGAGGAAGTTGGTGCCCACTTTGAAAATTCAAGGTTGGAAGTTGCTATTTGCAATTAGAGTTGTGCAAGGATGAAGTTTATATTCCTAGTTGAGTTGAACTTGGAATGTCGGTGCCCAAATTTTTGACAAGTGCTTTTTTACATGTGCATATTGCCTTCTTTTTCATGTAGTGCCTTTCTTGTTGCATGTTCATGCATGGGAGTGGGTTTAAATAAAATTTTATCCTAGGCATGTATACTCTATATATACAGGTGTTATGCTAGAGGAGTTGTGAGAGCTAAGTTTTCTGCAGGGATTATGCTATCATATTTCTCGAGAAGAGCAAGATGTAATCTTCAATGTAAAGTGGGGATGTGATCTCCATGATAAGGCTATGAGTTTGCAATTGTATTGTAACTAGTTATGTTGTTGATAATACAATGTTTCTATGCTTTGGAGTGTGGGGTTTTTACCCAAAAAAGGTTTTTCCCCACATATATATGTTGAGTTAACTATGGCATGTTGCTAATTTTGAGGAAGTTGGTGCCCACTTTGAAAAGTCAAGGTTGGAAGTTGCTATTTGCAATTTGAGTTGTGTTAGGATGAAGTTTCTATTCCTAGTTGAGTTGAACTTGGAATGTGGATGCCCAAATTTTTGACATGTGATTTTTAGCATATGCCTATTGCCTGCTTTTGCATGTAGTTCCTTTCTTGTTGCATGTTCATTCATGGGAGTGGGTTTAAGTAAAATTCTATCGTGGGCACTATATACTCTATATATATAGGTGTTATACTAGAGGAGTTGTGGGAGCTAAGTTTTTTGCAGGGATTATGTTGTTAGATTTCTCCAGAAGAGAAAGATGTAATCTTCAATATAAAGTGGAGATGTGATCTCCATGATAAGGCTATGTGCCTAAAATTTTATTTTAACTAGTTTTATTGTTGATAATACAATGATTCTATGCTTTGGAGTGTGGGGTTTTTACCCATAAGGGTTTTTCCCACATATATCTATGTTATATTTCTTTTGTCTATTCCTATGATTCTTAACTATTAATTAAAAAAAAATTATGCTATTGAAATTTCAATGGGTCTAGATAACTACATTTCTTTCTATGGACACTGATTTTGGGTGTCCAAGATGCTCTAGCACTTCTAGGGTTTTTCACATAAAAGGAGAGAAGTAGGCCCAAAATGCTAATGTCTACACTTAATATTAATGTATGGATGGATGAAATATGCCTAAGTATGATGTCTAAATGCAATAAACTAAAAAATAAAGGTGATTATTAATGTAAACCATAAGAAATGTAAGTTGTTTGAAAACACAGTGTTGTATGCAAACATGTGACAAATGACCTAGAAATGCAAACAAAGCTAGACATAAAGTTATGAAATAGAATGTATACACCTGGAGGCTGAAAAAGGATGGCATGAAGGTCTAGAATCCTGAAAAAACTGGTGCAGAATCCAATTGGGACACTTGTGCCAATCTAGGTGACTTAGTCCCAAATCTAGAAAAATAGCTTTGGAGCTCGTTTAAGCCAAATGGGTGTCTGAATTGGAAAAGTTCATTGAAAGGCATGTACAGTGGGACTAATTCACCATTAGTGGTGACTTATTCCACTTTTATATTTCTAGAAATTCAAAAGGGGAAACATAAGCCCTTAGTCTGCACTTCAGTTCCTGACTAGTGTTCACTTCTGAAACTCTAATTTTCGGGCCTGAAAGTGACTTTTAGTGGATATTTTGACTTGGTAAACAAGGAGATGTCTTCAAAAACTATGCAAATTGATCTTTAATTATTTCCAAGCCTCCAAGATACCTAAATCTGCAAACACACAAGGAGAGAAGGATAAATGTTGGATGTTAGGGCATGGGGGTTTGCCTTAGTCAAACCCCTTTTTAGGTAATTAAACAAAAATGGAAAAATAATGTAATGAATCATGAGACAATGAAGTTAGATACTTTCCATGATGTTTGATCTTGATTTTATACAACAATGAATGAAGAATCTACTCTTGAATGCCTTAGAAAGCTATCTTGATGACTTAGAATGCTAAAACCCTAGCTTGTTTGACTTGAGACGGAAGATAAATGATGAATAGGATGAAAGAGTAATGAATTAGGGTTTAGAGGCTTGTATTTATAGGTAATCTACCTTATTTTCCCATTAATTTCATCCCTAAGGCCGACATGAAGGAAAAATAAACTTAAATTCCAAAACTTCCCTCAAACCTCGAAAATAGGCCAAATTAGACTAAGTCGCCATGCTGGGTGACTTAGTCCCATGTGGTGGGGACTCATTTGTCAGATGGGTGACTTAGTCCCAGAGGGGCCCTTTTGACAGTTGGAATGTTGGGGAATGTGGACACTACAACAAATCCCTGTGGTTAGCTCCCTTTTTTGCTTCCACCCACTATTTTAATGTATTTTTCTCCAATTTTTTGAAAAAGTCAGTGTGATGGAACTATTTTTGGAATTTTTTGCACCGATAAAAAGAAGTAGGTGCTACTTAGTGCCTGGTTTAGCGTTGGATTTAGTGCCAGGTTTAGCACCAGGTTTAGCACTGAGTTTAGCGTCAGGTTTAGTGCTAGGTTTAGCATCGAGTTTAGTGCCAGATTTAGCACCAAGTAGGCACTAAATTAGGTGCTAATTAGTGCTTGGTTTAGCATCGGGTTTTGTGTTAGGTTTAGCACCAGATTTAGCGCCTAATTTATTGCCTATTTTTTTGATCTAGCAGGGATCAAGGGTTAAGGGATTAGGGGTGTTAGAACAAAAAATCCTTCCCCAATATTCACTAGCCTTCAATTGCTTGCCTACATTTCACTTGCATCAAAAGATCCCTCAACCCTCAACCCTCAACCCTAATATTTCAACCCTCAACCCTCAAACCTCAACCTTAAACCCTAAACCCTCGACCCCTATACCCTCTACCCTATACATTGGACCCTCAACCCTAATCCTTCAACTATATACCCTCAAACCTATACCCTAAATGCTCTACCCTCAACCCTTAACCATCAACCCTAAACCCTTAAACCCTAAACCCTTAAACCTTATACCCTATACCCCCAACCCAATACCCTAAACCATCAACCTTATAGGTCCTTAACTCTATACCATCAATTCTCAACCCTCTACCCTATATATTGGATCCTCAACCCTCATATATCTCTACCCCTCCCTCCTCTTCTCTCCTTGTCTCTATCTCACTTCTCCCTCCATCCCTCACTCCATCCATCGACCCTCCCTCTTTACCCTAATCCCTCAAACCTAAACCATCAACCCTTAAACCCTTAAACACTCAACCCTAAATGGTAAACCCTCAACGTCCCTCAGCCCTTAAACCCTAAACCCTTAAACCGACCTCTACCCTCTACCCTCAACCCTCAACCCTCAACCCTCAACCCTTAATCCCCCAACCCTTAAACCATCTACCCTCTACCCTCTACCCTCTACCTTCAACCCTCAACCCTCAACCCTCAACCCTCAACCCTCAACCCTCAACCCTCAACCCTTAAACCCTAATCCCTCAACCCCTATACCCTATACCCTATACATTGGAACCTCAACCCTATAACCTTGGTGTGACTGCAAGGGCATAAAAAATCAACTATGTCCCTTTTGTACATTTTATGGCATAATACACCTCATTTCTACATTCAATCATCTAAAAATTTGCCCATGTTTAAGATTTTTGAGTAAAAGATAAAAAAAAAATTAAAAGGATTATGTGAAGATAATAGTATGATCTTAAATTTGAGAACTAATAGCATTTGAATTAAATGGCATTTTTATCTTATTTTCAATTAAAAATTGTAATATTTAATTTTTAAAATATTATAAAATAAATAAATAATAATAAAATTTATATGTTGAATATTAATCATTATTTAGAATTTATTTTTCACAATAATAATATGAATGGTTTGGAAGAAATGCAAGAGGTAGATCTATTTTAATTAAAAAAATCTTAGGGTGCAAGGAATCTAATGTAATATCACAATCACAATCACACAATTTTTTTAAATTATAATAATTAAAATCATAATTTAATGATTAAATTATATATTTAATTCATATTCATTTTAGTTTTATTTAAATCATAGTAACGAGACTTGGACTTGACTCGAACTCGGCTAGGGTGACTCGACTCGGGACTCAGTGCCCAGACTTGACGTGGACTCGACAAAATGAAAAAACACTAGAAATTTAGAGATTTTTAAGGATTTAAAACTTGTTTCAAGCACACTTTATTGAATAAACCTTAAAGAAACAATAACATCATTAAATAGAAGAAAATTTGATCACATACATGAGTATACATCGATCACATAAGTATAAAGTACACAAATTGTAGCTAAGTTGTTGAAGGAAATAGCACACTTAGATATATAAATATAGTCAAATGTATAAAAAACTCGTTGAATATGAAATCCATGACATCGAAAGTTCCAAAAAAATATGAAATATCAAAACAATAACTACAATTATATGGCTCAAAGGAATCTACATCCTTCCTATGAAGGCATCTAAGGTGGGTCCTAGATGACGTAGCAATTGCAACCATAGTCTCTTCTTATGACTCCATGCCACCCTCACCAACATTAGTTGTGGATGTGTTTGCTCGTACTTTAGCCTCCTCCTTTGTCATGGATATAGCCTCAAACTCTCTATCTGCCTAGTCAACCCAATCAAGGTCCTTGTCACTAACACAAGTATATATTGATCATATAAGTATAAATTCATAAACACAAACTGTAGTTGAGCTGCTCAAGGAAATTACACACTTAGATATATAGTCAAAGACTCGAATGTATACAAAAATCATGACTATGAAATCCATGACATCAAATGTTCTAAACAAATATATGAATATCAA
Source organism: Sequoia sempervirens (assembly GCA_007258455.2). Taxonomy (NCBI): domain Eukaryota; kingdom Viridiplantae; phylum Streptophyta; class Pinopsida; order Cupressales; family Cupressaceae; genus Sequoia; species Sequoia sempervirens. Next base: position 149,517,668 of record VDFB02000013.1, on the reverse strand, counting down.
AAGATTCAAAAAAATAACTAGAATTCTATGGCTCAAAGGAGCCTACATCCTTCCTACGAATGTGTCTAAGATAGGTCCTAGATGATGCAGTAGCCATAATCTCAAGTATCAGAGTGATTTCCCTAATGGGGTTGAGGGGCAGTGCCCTTTGTAGGGGTCTACGCGCAATGCCTCTAGTGGGGTAAACGGGCAGCGCCCATCACAAGGGTTTGGGGGTAGCGCCCCTTGCGGGGGTTGGGGGAAATTCCCCCAGTGGGGTCAAGGGGAAACTCCCCCAGTGGGGTCAAGGGGCAATGCCCCCAATGGGGTTAAGGGGAAATGCCCCTTGCAAGGGTTTGGGGGCAGAGCCCCCAGCAGGGTCGAGGGATAGCACCCCTCGTGGGGGTTTGGGGATAGCGCCCCCAGTGGATTCAAGGGGCAACGCCCCTTGCGGGGGTCTAGGGGCAGCGCCCCCAGCAGGGTCAAGGGGCAGTGCCCCTCGCGGGGTCTTGGGGCAGTGCCCTGGGTGCACTCCCTGTCGTGATATAGGGCGGGGTCGAGGGGCAGAGTCCCCTCCACCAAGTCCAAATTAAGACCTCCAAAACCATACAAACCTTCATGGTGTACATCATTTTACATTCTCAATAAGTTAAAAATAACAAGTTTTAACTTTAAATTTCATGTAATTTTTTTCACTTTTCAAACCCTGCTTACCGAGTCCTGCTAACAAGACTCGCCTAAACTCAACCAAGTATAATACCTATCTTGATTTTCTATAAAAATCATAAAGAAACTAAAGCATGAAATTATATGGTTTTTATTCAAAACCATAGGAAAACCTAAGGCATAGAACAACCTAGGAACGATGAGCTAAAGTATTAGTCAAAGCACTTTAATTGTAAATCAATGTGATAAAAAGATAAGGGTGAGCTAGGGAAACATGAAACCCTAACCAAAAAACATCGAACTTCCACATTTCTTGCCTCATTTTGCACTTTTCCATTTCCTGGAGAACTTGGCACACAATCGCCATGGAAACTTAGGGTTCGAGCCTGAAAATTGAACATTTTATACACTGTTATGTTGATTTGGTGTTGATTTCCTTTAGGAACTTAATGGTAAGTTGTTTCTTCTTTGTTCTAGGTCATTTCGACTCCATTTTTGAAGGATTTAGGGCCTCTAGGCCGTGGCCATGAGTGAATTTTTGATGCATTTTTCTATTTTTGTTTCCTCTATTGATATCTCATTACCTTGGGCCACCATGGACGTGCTTGGCATGATTTTTGAAGGTCACAGGCACACGGGTTTTAATGGTTCCTCTCTTCACACAAAAACTGGGTGAGTTTCTATGCTTTCATCTTGTGTATTCTCTTCTTAAATGAGCTCAATTTGGGCATGATTTGAAAGAAAAAGTTTGTCCTCTATGTGGAAACAAAAGAAAAAATGTGCTCGTCCACCTAGGTCGTGGCCATACCATTTTATTTCCTCATTTTCTGCAGAAGATAACCTAGTTTCAGGCTTGACCCATGATAGAAAATTATAATACTTATGGAATGGAGAACTTTCTTGTATTTTGTTTACTATTTTTGGGGTTTTGAAAACCTTTCATGGTTGCGGTCATTCACAATACCTTCATCTTCTAGGTTGGTCTACTTCCACTTGTATTACTAGACCTATGTTGTCAATATCACCTCATAACATTGTATCACCTTGATTTACACTATTTAGATAATCTTGAGACTCCTTTAAAATAATTGTACAAGTCTGATATGACTGATCATGGTGATGTATTGGAATGGTACAATCAAGAGTTTGATCATTTACCTTCAGAAAATTAGATTGTAACTCTTTCATATCAATTGGAATAACTCCCTTCTTCACTATCCATGATTTTTTGTTACTTGTTGGGTTAGCTATTCATCCTCCCTGCCCCTGTCAAACCATTTTCCTTCCCTGATCAAATTATGCAAATTGATGAGAAGAGGAGCCCATTCCACCTGTATAGGACCTCTTAGATTATTTCTCCTTAACAACGCCTCAAATTCCTTCCATTTAGGTTCCTCCCCTTCCCAATTTATATAATCACTCACCTTAGTGTCACAAATTCTATTGAGGCTACACTTTAGTGGATTCAAATCCTCATTTGCAAACAGAGTGACATTCTCAATCCAAGGATCCTTCCAGAAATCTGTGTTAAAGCCATTCCCTATTCACTTCTTTGCCCCCAAATTTAGCACATTCCTTAGTCTGATTAGGTGGTTCCATAGGGCAGATCCTGAAGGGAAGTCCAATTGAGATAGAAAAAAGCCAGTGTTCCTATTTCTGAAGTACTTTACATGGAAGATTTTGACCCAGTCTTTTGATCCTTCCAGAAGGTTCCATCCAATTTTCGCAGTTAAGGCTTTATTGAGCATTTGAATTCTTCCCATCCCTAACCCTCCATAGCTTTTAGGCCTAAATACTTTATCCTAGCTAACAAGGGAAATTCTATTTTTTTCCTCAATTCCAGACCATAGAAATTTCCTCTGAATCTGTTCGATCTTCTCTCCTATATGAGCAAAAATTTTGAATAGGGAAAGGTAATACACCAAAATATTCTGGAGAGAGGCTTTTAAGAGTTGGATCTTACCAGCTAGACTCAATAGCTTCCCCTTCCATCATGCCAATTTATGTTAAATCCTTTCAAGTAGCTTATTCCAGTAATTATTTTCTAAGCTTTTGGAAAACAGAGGCAACCCCAGGTATGAATCAAGAAACTCAGCTTCTTGACATCCCAATTTTTTTTCACTCTATCCCTTATCTGCTGATCAGTGTTGAAGAAATAAATTTTTCTCTTATCACAATTAATGCATTGAACATAAACTTTAGCATAATCATTGAGAATATGTTTCCAAGCTCCCACTTCCCCCACCAAAGTAGTCCCAAACAACAGGGTATCATCAAAAAATTGTTGATGGGACTCAGGGCTGAGAGAAGAAGCAACCTTTATACCTTTAAGAGCTTGCACATCAACCAACCTTTGAATGTTTCTTCCCAGGGCTTCAAAAACAATAATAAACAGGTAGGGAGAAAGGGGGTCCCCTTGCCTAAGACCACGCCCACAAGAGAAGAAGCCTTGGGGAACACCATTAACCAAAAAAAAAGCCTGGGAGAAGTGACACAAGCCGAAATCAACTTTAGGAACATTCCATCAATCCCAAACTTCTTTAGGACAACAAACAAAAAAGGTAGGAGACTCTATCATAAGCTTTTGAGATGTCAATTTTGAGTGCTCCATGAAGTGGATTATCTCATGGGTTGAGATGACAGCATCAAGAATTTTTCTACCCTCAACAAACCCTTTTTGGTTAGGAGCTATCATTTTACCCAACACCATTTTAAGTCAAAAAACCAAAATTTTAGAGAAGATTTTGTAAACAGTATTACAAAGACTGATAGGCCTAAAATCTTTCATAGTGGAGGCATCATCAGATTTAGGGATAAGGGCTATAAAAGTAGCATTTATATTTCTTAACAACCTACTCGACCTAAAAAAATCTCTGACAACATTAAAGAGATCATCCTTAACAATTTCCTAGTAAGTTTGGAAAAAAAATAGGAGGAAAACCATCCGGACCCGGGGCTTTAAGGGCACCAAAGGAAAAAACAACCTTTTTAACTTCTTCCATGGAAACAGTATTAGTCATCAGCTTAAGATTCAAATTAGAGACAACATTAGGAATCACATTAAGAAAATCAACATTAACCTGGGGATCATTGACGGGGTTTAAGAGGAATGAGGAGAAAAAATTAACAGCTTCCCTAGCAATCTCTCTTTCATCGGTAATAATAGAGTCGTCCTCTTTAACCAAAGATCATATTCTATTCCTGCTTCTATGTTTGAGAGTAGATTGGTGATTTTTTTTTGTGTTTCTATCCCCTTCCATCAACCATTGAACTCTTGACTTTTGTTTCCGAAAAAAATTCCTCCTTTTTATTGCATTTAAACCATTGGGATCTCAATGCTCTTTCCTTCGTACATGTCTCTTCATCAGTTAATCTAGATTCCATTCTATCCTATATTTCTTTTAAGCTTTTTCCCAGATCATTTTTTAGCTCAAAAATGTTTCCAAAAGTTAGCTTATTCCACCCCTTGACCTTTTGCTTAACCCGACGAAGTTTTTCAACCAAACAGAACATAGGAGTACCCAAGATGGGTTCTTCCCACCATGATTGAACTAAAGCAGAAAAATTCAGATGAGTACACCACATAGCTTCAAATCTGAAAGGGAAGGGGCCCTTGTTATGATCCACGTGTTTTTTCAAAATCAAAGCATTATGATCAGATCCAGACCTAGGGAGAGCAAATAGAGAAAGGAATTGGGAGATATTCCAATTAGCAGAAATCAAAAATCTATCCAATTTAACTTGAATTAAATGGTTCCCAATCCTCCTATTGGACTAGGTGAATTTAGAACCTTGAAGAGGAATATCAATGAGCCCTGCCGAGTTAAAGAATTCATCAAGCTCCATCATACTATCCGAGTAATCATCCAATCCACCTGACTTCTTAGAAGGGAGAAGGGGGGAATTAAAGTCTCCACCCAACATCCAATGTTTGTCACTTCTTTCAGAAATAGTTTTACTAAGTTGTTCCCACAATAGAGCTCTGTCTCTACTAGAATTCAGAGCATAGATATTTATTAGGTTCCAAGACTCTTGAGACCCAAAATCTTCCAGAGAAATCTCAAGGTGATTATTGCTTTCAAAACAAAAAAAACCTTTCAATTTAGAAGGATTCTAGATGGTAGCAATACCTCCAGACGCACCTTCAGCTTCACTAACACAAAACCCAGCACTAGGCTAGATACTAGGGATAGCTTTTTCAAAATTTTATTTCTTCATCTTCGTTTCTTGCAAAAGGGGGACATCAATTTTGTTATCCATGATGCAGGACTTAACCAAAAACTGTTTGTAGGGACTGTTGAGGCCCCTAATATTCTAAGAAACATACTTCATTAAACACAACAAACCCCACCACCCTCACAACCAGAAAAACCAAATTACTTTTTCTTAGACTTTGGAACTGAGGTCAAGTCTAAGGTTTTATGTTTACATGCAGCCACATCCCTTGCTGTGTTGTTCAATCTTGCTTCCTTCTGAGAGGGTCTTCCCACCTTATTTCCCCCCCAACATCCGGTTTCTTTTTCTTCTTGCTTTTCGCAAAGGCTTGTGACCATCCCTCCTCATCCTCCTTATTCCCTAACCCATGAGGGAAGCTAAGAAGGGCCATCAACTCAATCAGATTTTGAGAGCTAGGTTGAGAGTTAAGCTCCTCCATGGATGGAGATATCTCCTAAAGAACATACTCACCCTCTTCGAGGACTTCCACAGACTCATTTAAGGAATTAAAATCCTTGATATCTTTCAAGGGGTCTACATCAAAGGCCTTTACCTCTTGTTCAACTACCAAAGGATGAGGAGGCTCCTCAGAGGCCTTATCTTTCAGAAAAGAAATTTCCATAGACTCACTGTCCTTAAGAAGGGGAATAGACACCTTCTGGGGGGAAACAAGAGTATGCTTGCACAAAAGAGACATTAGCTTTAGGCGAGGCATCATCTTCAGACCTCTTACCTTTAGCCTTTGTGTTTTAACCCAAACCCGCACAAGAGTCAATCAGGTGACCAAACCTCTTACAGTTCTGACAAAAGAGGCAAGCATTTTCATACTCCAGGGGCTAGGTCCAGTTTCCAAACATTGAATTAAGCAAAACAAAAGAAGGAAGAACCATGTTAACAACCACATTAACACATATACGAGCAAAAACAAATCTTGATCTCTCCTAGGTGACTTTATTGATCGCTAGAAGACTCCCAAAAGAGTTAGCAATACCTTGAAAAATTCCTTTCTCCCAAAACTCCAAGAGTAGCCTCAGAAGGCTAACCCAAGTAGGTGCGGATGCCCCCAAATCAACCATCAAGTCAAAGCTAGGTTTCCATTTGCAAAGGGACAAGAAATTTTTAAAGCCTGGGTCAAAAGCCCAAGGACCTCCAGTTAAAACTTTCAACATATCCTCATAAACCACAAAGGAAAATAGAAAAATACCTCTAGGCATAGAATTTATTGTGACACTTCCCTTGAGATTCTAGGTGGAAGTAGCCCACTGATGCACATGTTCAATATTTGGCTTGAATGCTAGGAACTTCCCAACCAAAGCCATTTTGAGGTTGTCCATCGCCTTCAGCATAAGGGCCTCAAGAACATCAACTTCCCAGCCAGTAACTGAGCAAGAAGCAGAATCCAAAAAAACTTTATTTTGGGTTGGTGAGTCAGACCCCACCAACTTGTCCACTTAGGAAGCAAGGGCTTCCTCTAAGAAGAACGAGTTAAGACCCAGTGTCAGAGAAAAGGGAAACTTCCTAGAAATTTTGGTAGACTTTTCCCCCAGGGAAAGGTCAATAGTACGAGAAGAAAATGTCTTATCAGAAGCAGGAAAAGTAGTAACTGACACCGCAGGCACAACAACATAAGTGAGGAAATCATCCTTGGAATGGGGAGCCAACCCCCCCCCTCGAAGCAACCATGAATCGACAACAAAGAAATAGTACCAAAAATTCAAAAAAGCAGCCGACACAGAAAAGGAGAGCAAAGTAGAGCTGAACCTTGGATTGTTAATTCACTAGAATTGTTGAGCGACTTAATAGATTCCTTTTTAATGAATTATGGATAGCCATAGATAATTTATTATAATTTTTATTAATCCTTATTTTGGTTTGGACCACTTCCCTATCATGTTTTCTATATTGGAAGGTCATCTATATCTAAGGTCATCTTTCAAATTTAAGTGGATGTGGTTAAGAGACAAAGATTTGGATGGTTTGATATGAAAGTGGTGGTCTGAAGTGGAGATTCCAAAGGGCACCAATTCTTTTTACTTTAATAAAAAATTGGGATTCATTAGAGCTTGATTAAATGAATGGAAACAATCCTCCTTCAAAAAGATTTTTGATGAAAGCGAATGAATTGAGAAAGACTTGGAGGATTTAAATGAAATGGTAATAACTCACTGTATGTTTTAAAATTAATTTTTAAAGATGAAGCTCCTTGCTCAATATTTCAAACATTTTTGAAGGGAATAAATCTTCTGTTGGTCAAAATATTGAGAATTTTGGTTGATCGATGGAGATTCAAATTCAAAAAGCATGCATAATTCACTCAAAGTATATTACATTAGAAGGTATAATTTTGATGAACACTAAGGATATATAGAGTGAGGTTATCTACTTTTATTGCAATCTCTTGGTTATTGATGGATCATATGATAAGAAAGATATGGGTCCCTATTGTCTCTAGAAGATAATAAGATGCTTTTGAGTTTTTAAGAGGAGGTAAAAAAAAAGACGTTCCACTACACCCTAAAAAATCTCATGGTCTTTATGGATTCTCAACATGCTCCTAATTTATCTTTCTAGGATATTGTTGGCAAGGATGTATGGGAAATAGTGGAGGACTTGAGAAAATAAAAGAATATTCTTAAATAATTTAACAACATTGATATCTCGCTGATTTTGAAGAAATTTGATGCTTCAAATATTTTGACCTATTCACTTTGTAATGCAAATTACAAAATAATCTCAAAGTTCATGGCCAATCAGTTAAAGTCCCTGCTCCCAAACATAATATCTCCTAAACAAAGAGGTTTTACCCTTTGTTATTGTTATTGTGTATGAAGCCATGCATTATATTTCCTCCTCACTACAAAAAATCATGGTGATCAAACTCAACATTAGTAAGGCATATGATTGGGTCTCCTATCTTTTTCTAATGTGCACTCTAGGAAAATTTGGCTTCAACCATACCAGTTAGACTAGATTTTGGTTGCATCTCCTCTATTAGGTTTTAAATTTTTGCTAATGGATTCTCATGTGATTTATTTGAGTCCTCAGATAGATTGAGATGAGGAGATTCCATCTCCCCTTTCTTTTTTTTGATGATATATGATTTTGGGAGGTCAATTTCTAATCTTAGTGTGAGTGGGGAGTGGAAAGTTGTGTAGGTGGATAGAGGCCTTGATCTAGCCACCCATCAACAACTCATAATGATGCCATAATTTATGGAAAAGAAAAATTGGAGGTGGTAAAAGTTATGAAGAGATCCTTAGATGTTTATGCTCAAGTTATCAAAGGGGGCACTTGGAAGGTCAAACATCTCAATGACAACAAATCAAACATCTTCTTCTTTAATATCAGGCACCCAATTCAATGTAGGATTGCAAACCTTCTTGGCTTTCACATTGATTTCATCCTAAGTAAATACCTAGGGGTTTCTCTTTTCAATGGTGTGACTCACACTTATGGAATGGAACAATTTATGCTTACAAGGGAAATATAAAGAATTTGAAGATGTACGGTTGTCACTTGCAAGTAGAATTTTTATGATTAAGGTCATTCTCTCTATGATCCCCATCTATTTAATGTACTACATCTAATTAACAAAGTGGGTTTATCATTATCTAAATGGATTAATGATTTTTTTTGTGTGGGATGGCTCAAATGATCATAAAATAATTCATCTTGTAAACTTGGATTTGGTATGAAATAGAAAAACCATTGACGGAGATGGTATTAAGTGTCTTTTAAGATATACCAAATCCTTGGGAACCAAACTAATTTGGATAATGTTCAAGTATCCTTTTTGCTCTTTAGTGTAAAGTGCTCTAGATGAATATTTAGATTACAAGGCTTTGTGTTGTATCCTTATCATTACCAACCCATCAGGTGGATCATAAATCCGACAATTCATGCTTGCCTATGAGTTGTTGATCATTGACCAATTATCTTGTAGAATTTATAATGGTTGATTTTTTATTTTCCAGTCATATTCATGGAATGGGGAGATTCTCCTAGACTATATCCTTGAATTGCATGGTTTTTAGGAAATTATAGTGGATATTTGGGGTGACAAGGTGGATAATTATATTGTGTCAAGCAATATGGATTTTTTTTGGCATTAGATAAACATTAGTGATGCCCTAATTCTTGAAAGTGCCAAATGAAAGGTCCTTCATAAGGTTGGTTCCTTTGCATGGATGACGCTCCACAAGTGCATTCTAATGGGAGACATGCTTAATTCCATTAGAATAAATGTACCTTCCAAGTGCCCCCTTTTCCTTTTCAATGAGGAATCAATAGATTGTATTATTCTCATATGTCCTTTCCATATGATTATTGGTATTGGCTTATTAAGATGCTCAAGTGATCTAGGCCTCTCACTAGTAACTTAGTGAACCTCTTTCTTAGCTAGCCATATCTATACAAAAATTTAACTTGGGGGTAGGATCTAGTTGTTTAGCCCCTCAATGGTCATATGGCATTTATGGAAGGAGAGGAATCATAGGATTTTCAATGATTTATCACATTTGGTACAAGAGCTAAAAAATAGGATTAAGGTTGGGATAAGTGAATTTTTGAATTCTAAAATTTCCTCCTCAACTCCGAAGGTATTTAATTCATGAGATGACAAGATATTTGGAAAATTGAAGATGCTCAAATTCCCTAGAAAGTACATTGGGAACTCTACCTTTCAGATAAAAAATGTTCATTGGCTGGCCCCTCCAAGAGGTAGACTAAAATTGCATTTTAATGGGGCCTCTTGAGGTAATCCTAGGTTCATAGCTAGTGATTATATAATAAGGAGCAATCTGGGAGTCCTCATTTGGATAGTTTCTAAATAATTATCGATCTGTATAAACAACAATGTTGAGTTCAAAACACTTTCTTAGATTAAAACATTATAGAAATAAGGTACTGAATTATTTTAACATAAAGGGTGACTCAATGTTACGTGTCATTGTCGTTTATGCATATAGCTCAATTAGAAATTAAATAAAAAAATGATGTGATCATTGTACTCCTTAATTAGTTAAAATATTTCTCAACATGGTATATCTACAAGGAATTGAACAAGGTGGCAGACTTGTTGGTGAATCATAGATGTCATCAGGCTAATGAGATTATTATTTCAAACCAAATAAATAGATAGCAGCGGTTGCAAAGGCTTTTAGTCTTTTCATCACAGGTATATAACTCCTCCCTTGTTCCCCTCATGGTTTGATGAAAGGGTTTACAATATTTCTAATGCAATGCCTACTCTCTAGATGGTCGGTTGGGTGGTATTCGATGGGGTTGTATGTGAGTGCAAATCCAAGGAGACTTTGATGCAACTAAGATGGTTGTTCTTCCTAAATAACCTAAAAATGGAAATCATGATCATGGAAGTGCTTGGGGTTCGTAGATTTGCTACTAGTCACTGTCATGACCATATTTTGGTTGGTGATTTCCTAGGTTTTTTCATAGATATGACAAGTAGGAGAATGCTTCCCAAGCTTGAGGGTATGCGAGAATACAAGATTCAATGAGAGGGAAAGAGACTAAGTGTGTGAATGGAATATAGGATTCAAAATGAGAAATAAGATGGAGATATGAAAGTTAGGATGGTTATTGTTGAATTGGGTAGGTAGCAGGTGGAAACATGTTAAAAAATAAATAATAAAAATAAATTGTTGCAAGATGTTAACACATCATGTGGACATCTACATGTCTTGTTACTGTCTAGATAGTTTTGGCTTTGACAAAGATGAAGCACAAAAAACACAGTTAAAATAGTTGTAACATGTAGTTGACAAAGAAGACCAAGGAAAGTAAGGCCTTGGCACCATGGGGAAGAAGGCTAAGATAAGGGCTGAAATGAACCTAAAACAAACTAGGGGGATAGACACCAAAGTGAGTCCAAATCATAATCCTCAATTTCAAGGTTATACTTTTTATGTTGTTAAATCCTCAAATCTGACTTGGTGAGTAGATGAATCTAATTTAAATCCCTCCTTTGTTTGACCCATTATCACACAACCATTGAAATAAGAGGGATTAATCAACTACAAAAGAGAAAGTGGGTAACCACCCTATTTTAAGTGCAAGTTGAAAGAAAAATTCTAATAAACTTTGTGCAAAAGTATATATTTCATACAATTTAACACTAAGATGTTCAGGTTGTATCAATGATATGAACCATGTTTTGAATTCATTCAATACTCATTAAATCAATGATCAAAGCACATGATAGCATAACTTATGATTGGAAACCAAAATAAAAAGAATGAACATAAAACAAAGAAAAAATTATGTAGCAACAAATTCCAATAGTTTCCAATACTTTGAAATGTCACATTTTAGGTCCCTTATATATTTTTCAAGGAGAATCTCTAATTTTATATTTTAATTTACAATTACAAACAAAGGCTCATTTTTAAAAACACTATAATTATTATTTGACTTTAAAATTCATAAGTCATTCTTAATATGTTTAAATTGGTCTTCCTTGAAAGCCCCCTTTGAACTACATAAGTCTTATAATAATGGCCTCTCAAACAAGTCACTTTTTCATAAATAACAAATTGATCTTCTTTTAAATATTCTTTGAACCATAAGAATTATGTGACAACGATTTTTAGAGAAATCTAATTCTCAACAACAATTACATGATTAAACATTTGTCCATATACTTCTTATACAACTACTCTCTACACATCTTCCCTTTAATAATAATTCCAAATAATCCCATCATCAAGCCTCAACATTTCTTTTATCAATACTTTCTTATAATTTCTAGTCATCAAATTATCCATGCTCTACATGCTAAGTGAGACGCTTGCTTAAAGAAGTACCATTTGTCACCCATTAAAACCCTACACAAGAAGACAAAATTATCGTTTTTCTTCACGACAAAATTAACAAATTAACTACCCATTATCATAAATTTCATAACAACAATAAACAAAAATCAATTAGATAGAATAAAATAAATTAATTTAACCATTAATAACATTTTGTTTCCATAGTCCATAACGATATTAGTGTAAGTTTTTTGATAAACTATGTGCAATTTTTCTGCTCATCATTCTGATGATGGATCATGAAGTATGATCCAAAATGTTGATGAAAAAAATTGCACACAAATTTAGAATTCAACAGACATAAGATATATCTCCAATTTATATGTGAGATATATGCTCATATTTTCCAAGCTTTCTTTATAACCCATAGGCTTATAAAAATAAACAACACTAGAGAATCTATCATAGATGGGCCATCAAACATTGCTCTCAAATAGAGTAGACTATCAAATTTAACTAAATAGTAGGCTTTAAATCAACTATTAGACTAAGATGGATCAACGACCACTATAAGTTATAGGTAGAAGATCAAGGGCTATTGTAGTTCGGCTAAAACAAAATAGCTCGACAATAATTGTCCGCTTTATGCTCTCATCAAACGGTCTATGAACACAGTTCTAAGATCTATGGATAGCGGTGCCCGAGAGCCAAACTAAGATGCCCACGAATTAATCCACCTAACAGAGATACATCACCGCCGACCAATGAAGATACACCACCTGTCCCGTCCACTTCAAAGTGCTTCATCCCCCGCCCCCACCGATGACGTCGGTGACCGCAGCCCAACCGAGCCGGTAGTCGGTCACCACCAAGACCAAAATGGACTGCTTAACGCATGTAGTGATCGACTGCAAGGGTCAACATCATTAAAATAAAAAGTATGTGTGATAAGACTAACAATTGCTCACTCGATAGGTTATCCGACGGTTCGTGGAAAGGGGCATCAAGATCGTTGGCCCCCATCCGTGGTGGGCTACAAACTTGCGGGGGGTTTAAAGTTTCGGTGTGGTTGAGGCAACATGTGTCCCCACCCACCAAGATTCAAAGCTCCTAGGGTTTCCAAGTGATCACTGAATTAGATGCCATGCCAACTATAAATGGGATTGTGACTTATACTTAATGAAAGATGAGGAATGAAATGCAATGTGATTGTGACTTTTACTTAATGAAAGATGAGGAATGAAATGCAATCTTCACTAGGTTAGAATGTTGGCCATGGAAGAATACATAGGATCCCAACTTCAAATACATGGAGTTAATGATACTTGTGGATCAGATGATAAACTAGTAGGCTAGTTCATAATTTGTGAGCAAGGACCTCTAGGAAATAATGTCAAAGGTTCTAATGTTATGAGAAATGGTAGTGAAAGGGGATCAAGAATAAGTCTTGGAATCAAAGGCATGACATAATTAAAATAAGGTGACCAAGAAATCTGTGAATTATGTAAATTCTAATGTAGACATAGTGAATTTGTCCATAGCTCAAGGTCATAAAGCTCAATGTTGAAACAATGTATATATAGGAACAAACTCCCAAAGCAAAGTCAAAATATGGATCAAATATTTAAATAAGTAATATATACGCATATTGTGTTTTCAAAGGGCAAGTTGATGAATACAATAAGAGCTTAAAATGCCTATGAATAAAAGTTAAAATAGGTATCTCAAAGCATAAAAAATTAATGTTTGTTTAGATAAATTTAAAGAGATCCTTAAGCAGACATGCATTAGAATTAGAGAGCAAATTTAGGCATGTTAAAACAAGCCTAATCATGGTCAATAAGATGTCTCAAACCTTCAAGAATTCACAAGGTAAACATTATCCATGAATGGGTACTCTCATGAGAACAAAACCAAGTTTAAATGTCAACTTGCAACATATACTTGAATATGAAATCTATTGGAGAAACCCAAACAAAGAAAGTTATTTTTTACCTTAAAATGCACAAGTGCTCCATGAACATGCCTATTGATTTAAAATTAGGACCATGAGTATTTGGGATTCAAAAAATAGAATCCCTAATTTTGAAAGAATAAGGGGTTTGTTGTGGAGGTTACAAATGCTCCCTTATAAAAAATGAAATGCAATTCAGGAGTTCATACAAGGGTAATAGGTGTAGTGCCCCTCCCGTTTGCATCTTGTTAATGTGAGATCAGTGTTTCAAATTCACCGTTTCCTCATGATTGTTTGGTGATTATTTTATGGCCCTATTTGGTGTGTATGAGCCACCACATGTTCGAGACGAGGTTCCTCAACATGTTGTTTGTTGGCATTTTATAGATTTATATGCTTGGTTTATCAATATGCTTCAATTCAATAATGTGCATTATATATGCTATGATTAAATGTGATCCTGATTATTGATGTTCAGAAGAAATGATTTTTATGATAGATGTATGGATGTTATTTTATGCTTTATGCTATTGAACCATGTTGGGCGATTATGTCATGCTTCAACTATATATATAGGTACCCTTGACGTGCATTGAATGGTTACAGATACAGGGTTGTTTCTCCACCTGACTACATAGGTTTGAGTTATTCCCCAATGGTGGTTATTTTAGAGATGTCATATTGGCCCCCCCTATCCATTCCCCAATCATACTTGAATCAAGTATAGTATATGTCATGTAATTGACCTTATGTGAACTTGGATCCAAGTTAGGAATTATTCTAGAATCCCTAGTGATGTGAATGACCAATGAATATTTGATTTAGTTAATGGTTTAAATTATATGTTTTCTGCAAATGAAATATTAGGAATTTAAATGATTATTATATTGGTTATTGAAATATTTTATGTGTTTTAAAAAAAGAGAAATCGAATGAAAGTAGAAATGAAGTTAAGCTATTGTTTAATTAAATTGTGAAAATTCCTCGGTTTGGGAATTATGTGTTATGTTTGATTTAAATATCCTGTTTGAATTCTAAATTTCATAAATTCAAAAGAATATAAGTTTATATATGGATATAAAATGTGAATTGGAATGATATAGGTTATTTATAAATTGATCGATGTGTCTATTTGGATTTTGAGGAGAATGGAAATTAAGGAAATATAAAATAATTTTTAATTTTTAATTTTTTGGAAAGTGAAAAAGGGTAAATAGGAAAAGGGGTTTATTTTTCATTATGAGAAGAAAATTTGAGGGAGAAAAACCCTTTTGGGTGAAAAATTGATTTGTTGATTGAGAGTGCATTTGCTAGCGAAATTCAACAAGGTTGAATCCGTTGGGTTAGGAATCAGTAGGGGATTGTGTTTATTGGTCCTTGTGAGCTCATGTTTGGCGTGTGTGAGGTGCTCTTCATTCCAACATTGTGTTGGAGGTATTTTTCTTGTTATAATTAATTTAGTCAATATCTTCCAAATTTGAATATTGGAATAGGATTGGGAGAGTGTAGACACCTCCCAATACATGTTTTTCATGAAATTGCATGCTCAATTTATTGTTTTGTTAAAATTTTGAGAAATTTCAATTGTATGGGGTTATAATGCCCAAATTTTTAAGAAATGAGTGAAATGCAAAATTGACTTGAAAAGTGTGTTGTTGGGTGTAATTTGAGCTAAAGGGTATTTTTAAAAAAATTAAATTTCAAGTTTTTCTTCAATGGTGGATTTGGGTTTTCTATGGTTTTTCCTTTGTAATTTTTTAGAAAATTTTAATTTATGATTGATTCTAGAGGAACTTTAATGTAAAATAAAGTCTCCTTAATTGTTATTGATTTAGAATATTATTAGACCATATTTGTTTTATTCCAAAACATAGATTCTACTCATTATTTTTCATGCCACATTCACTGGAGGATGTAATGAGCTTGGGGTGTAGGTGTTAGAGAGAGTTATGGGAATGGCTCCCAACATGAACCCAACCCAAAGTGACACATAAGAAACCATGATGTGGGGAGTTTGAATTAATAAGTTAAAACTAATGAAATATGGGTAATTAATTAACCAAGATAATGGATATCCCTCTCATGCCTTGTGTGCTCATACAGTCTATGGATAATGGAGGAAGACAAGCCACTTAGGGATTGTAAGAATTGTAAGATCAAGTACCCTCGTCTATATGAGAGTGACGAGGCCAATTATTAGCTTTTTTTTTTTTTTTGTCTAGTACATACTTTTAGACATTTCTAGATACTTATTTCATACATATAATTCTAGAACTTTACTATCTTTTTATGATCATCATGCAACTTAAACTTGGTTTTAGTATACGGAAATATGATTATGGTATGTCAATAATTGCATGGTTAAAATGTGATAATGTGTATGGAATGCAGTGTATATCTATGTTTAAATTATGGTTATGAGTATCATGTATATGTTTAGGTGAGCTGACTCTTTGTAGCCAAGAAGCTAGAGCAAGTAGATTGTAGCCCTCAACAACTGAGAAGCACAACCCGCATCCAAAGGAGTTTCATACAACGATGTAGGGGAAGTTTCAAAATAAGAAGAATGCAATAGTTGTAGAATTGGAGGCGTCTATTTATAAGGATGATTGTGAGTCACCATTTCATTTAATAAGACTGTTGAAGGAGAGGAAACTTGTTATGATTGGGAACCTAATGTGACTATTTCCACAGTCCACGTTTTTGTTTTACCTTTGCAACAAAGTTGCAATCCTAATCAACTTCTTCTACCTTTCCAATTATATTTTTAGTATACAAACTTTGTCACACTCAATTTTATAGAAGAGTGGTGATTTGCATTTAGATTTCTATTTTGAGTCCTTGTTTCAATAAGACTCCCCCACACCTATGTATACATGGTTCAATTGTTGAGTAGAATAAAAAGCATAGCAAATATAGCAAATAGATATGTTTTGATATTTTTTCTGTTACACAACAATACTCTTGTTTCCATATATGTTTTTATGAATAAGATATCCTTGAAGATTCTTATTAGATTATGAAATCTTGAGTTATGCAATGAAGAGGTTTTCAGTTACTATTATGGTTAATTGATTTGAGAAGCTAGATTTGAGTTTATTTTGTGGAGACAATCACTTGAGCAAGGGACACTCAAGGTAACTTTTTTGCACATTTATTTCTATTGTTACAGTAGTTTCCTTCATTATTGCATTTGTCTTAATCAGATTCTTCATGTGGTGAATGCGAATGTAATCATGAATAAGATCTTGTCTTGTATTTCATGATTTGTTTGTCTTAATGCATTATCCTCTGGAATGAGTCTGAAAAGTTAGCAACATTAGTTAGTTACAAAGTTTAGTTTTGATAGTGAACTAGTCACAGTCTTTAGATATAAGTACATGTATGAATAGTTCCAGATTCAATTATTTTTATTGTTATGCATTTTATATTTTTCCCACATGTGTAAACACCTATACCAGGATGATAACGATAGTGTAGAGTCTCTGGATGCATATACAATGCCAACATCATCACAAGCTTACGTTAGCCCTGGTTGATAATTAAATGGAGTCTTTACAAGGGTTTAGTGGAATGTTCAGTTAGGTACCCCCTTTGAATTGTGTGAATATCACCAAGTTTACTGAACATTAGTTGGGCCTTACAGATTGGGTGACTGATTCCATGTTGATCCCCATGTGAGTGTCTGTGATGACATTCCCTTTCTTGCTCTCTAATATCTAACCCTAATATAGTTGAGTAGTACTTGAAGGATGATGTATTCCCTTCATTATATGTGTGGTGTTTGCCATTGGTGAGTCTTTCCCAATGAGGATCACATGTGTTATTCCCTTGGTGAGTTTTCCCAAGGACTATTATTGTATGGTATTGGTGTGTTGGCCCAATTTAGATTGTGATGTGACATTGGTGAGTTTTCCCAATAAGATCTTGTATTTGATCCATCTTGTGTTTGGATGAGTGTTTTATATTATGTGTATGTGGAGTTCTTTCATCATGTGTGAGATGTGTGTAAGCCCTCTCCCCATGTGTTTGGTGTGAGTGTTGTGTTTCTGGCCCATGTGACTATCTCCTAGCATAGTGGGAGTGGATCACTTGATTCCATGAGGTTGGGTGGTGTGGTAACTACTATTGGGGATCAGAGGATCATGGTAGAGTCAAAAAAATCAATGTTGCAAGGTGCCTATTCTATTCTTGGCTTTCTTATTGATTTTTTTTTGTATTTGGACCTCTCATTCAGAAGGATTTTGTAAGGATATAAATGTCAATTTTTGGATGAGTTTTTTATGTTATGTGTATGTGGAGTTATTTCATCATGTATGATATGTGTGTAAGCCCTCTCCCCATGTGTTTGGCATGAGTGTTGTGTTTGTGGCCCATATGACTATCTCCTAGCATGGTGAGAGTGGATTATTTGATTCCATGAGGTCAGGTGGCATGGCAACCACCATTGGGGATCAAAGGACCGTGGTGGAGTTGAACAACTTCAATGTGGAAAGGTGCCTATGCTATTCTTGGTTTCCTTTCTTATTCAAATTTAATTTTGTTGTATTTGGACCTCTCATTGAGAAGGATTGTAAGGTGATGAAATTAGGGGAGGCCTGCCATATACTCAAACACAAAATCAATCAACAAAAAACCATCAGATCACTAAGTCTTCAAATTCTCTTTATCTCAACCAAACCCCTATGTTTCCTTGTAGCATTGCAAACCCAATAAATCGGGTATAATTTCACAAAAACACCCTTTTAGACCACAAATCAACTCACATCAGGGACCCATTATAGAGCTTTACAACATATCAAACAATCAGCAATAGTCATTTTGTATCAACACTCTCAAATCAGGAGTTTTATGCCTTTTAGGGCTCAAATTAGCCCTCTTTTCCAAAGGAACTACTCACAAAACTTCACAAAAACTTGAAAAATAAATTGGGAAGAAATTCATAGGTTCTCAAACCAAAGAATCCACCTATTTTTACCAAAGACTCAATCATCTAATGGCCAAACCATAAAACCCTCATTTCTAGCCTATAAACTAGGGGTTTATTGAAAATCAATCACCCAGTGCTCCTACAAACTTATAAATTCTTAAAACATGTCCAAAATAACCTAAAAAGACTCAAAACATCATAAAATAATGCTTCCCTTACCAATTTCTCTCTTTGGCATACCAAAACTACTCTTTTCCTTTTGAAAAACTCAAATTTTCACCTTAGGGCATCAAGCCCAATGCACTCCTTGGCCTCCCCTTCAATAAAAAATATCATACACACCAAAATTAGTTAGTTCAAACCCATTCCATTGAGGTACATCAATTACACTAGGTGGAATGGGTTTACTTCATCATTGAGATCTCAAAACCACAAATGCCATGTTTCTGGCAGATCTAAGAGATCAGTCAAATAAATGCACAAAAACTTATTAAGGAACCTTCAAGTAGGATTAAAATATAGGTTAAAACAATATATTATGCTGACCTAACATATTTGAACCCAAAAGTTGTTGTACGGCCTCTACAAGTGTTGGAAAATGTGCAAAAATAGAAAAATCAAGAAAAATCAGTCACAAAGCTTATTGTTTTTCTTTCCAATCTTCAAAAATCTTCCAAAAAACTTCTTAAAATGATGGAGTTTCACATATTTATGCTTTTTCCCAAGCAAAAAATCTCTCTAAATTCCCTTAACTTCCCTTGAACTCTATGACCGATCATATTCCCTTAAAAAGCAACTTTTACACTATTGTTTTGACAACTTTGCCAAAAAATGCATTTTTTTCAAATGTAAAACTAAGTACCCTCCCTGAAACACCTAATATGACTCAAAAATGACCTATTACAATCTAAAATGGTCTTTAAGACCTTATTTTATGCAAATTCAACAAAATGCTAAAGCCTAGACACTAATTTCTTAACTTGACAACATTTATCTAATGGCGCTCTTGCACCATACACCCCAACTTTGAGCTTTTCCAAGTTCCTTGAAAAGATGAATGTCACATTTCCTCCTTTGTATTCTTCATGCCTTTGACCTTCTTGCATTCTTCTATCAGGTTCACTGTGTTTTTGCTTCTCATTGTCTTTATCTTCTTTAACCTTGCCTTCATTTGTTTCATACTTCTCTTTGTCCCGCTACACTGTGGGGTGCTTTCCCATTACTTTACCATCAAATACTACTGTCACATCTCTCTTTTCCACTGTACTCACTCTCTCAACAAATTCCATCATTTTCTTCTCCACTTTTAGCTTATTCCACTATCATATACTCATACTTTTTGCACTCTTCTTACTGTCACATGTACCTTTTCCTTTGTTAGTCTTCTCATCATCAACTGTACACTCACTTTTTACTGTCTCTATCAGACCTGTACTTATTTTTTCCTCTGTCCCATCTTCATCATGATTTCCTATCTTTTCTTTCATTGTCTTGTCAACACCATCAACTACTATCATGACATCACAACTCACTATCCTTTTATTATTACAAACCTCTGTCCACCTGCTTACTGTCCCATCACTTTCACCATTTCTTGACTTTCCTCTTACCACTTTCCTTGCCTTCTCAGCCTCACAATTTTTTTCTCTTACTATCTTCAACTATCCACTCACTCTTTTTGTCACCACAGGGAAACTTATTGTCCCTACAAGAATCCTATCACCTTTATCTTGCCTTCCCAAAGGCTCTTCACTCTTATTCTATCCTATCTTAGACTAAGACACATTACCACTCACTTTTTTCTTCCACATGAAGACATTTCTCTTTCCATCTGTCTGCAAATCACCTTCATCCTTTGTCTGCACTCTACCATTCCCTGTATTGGTTTCCAAATCTATACCCTTTCCTTTGTCAGTAGTTAGAAACTCCTTTCTCCCTAGCATGATGATTTCACCATACTCATTTATTCCCTCATTCAATGGAGTTAAAACAAACTCTATCCCATCTTTTTCTATGATGTATGTGTTTTGTCTACCATTTTGCAAGGTTGACCTATCAAACTACCAGGGCCTTCCTAACAATAGATGACAACAATTCATGGGGAGTATATCATAAAGAACTTCATCTCTATATGGACCTATCTGAAATTCAACTCTTGCTTGTTCACTCACCATCAAAGACTGATTATCACTAACCCATGACACCCTATATGGTCTTTCTCTAGGTACTCTTTGCAAATGAAAATTTTCCACCATCTCATTAGACACAATGTTATCAGTACAACTTGAGTTAACAGTCACTTTGCATACCTTATTTTTACACCTGCAAGCTATCCTAAATAATGCTCTTCTTTGAAGAAGCCCTTCCTCCTTTGTGGTCTTCAATATTTTTTTCTTCATCATCAACATCTCTCCAACCTCAACCCTTGGAATCAATTTATTTGAACTTGAACTAGTCTCAGCTTCATCTTCTTGCACTATTTGTACTCTCTTATAAGGTTTTCTTTCTCCTCCACTTGAAGTTGAACCAACCTTCTCAAGGCACTTCCAAGCAGGATGACCATATTCTTGACAATGATAACATCTACCTGCAAAAGTGTTAGAATTTCTTCCACCTCCAAACCTACCCCTTGTACCTCTATATCTCCTCTTGGTTTAGGTTATTGGTCTCTACTCTTATCAGTATCTGTTGGATGCAAGGAATAGTGAGAGGGGGGTGAATCAGTGTTCAATAATTTTGATTTACAAAACAGATTTAAAAACCATCAACAACAATAATAGAACTTTATATAACATTAGCATTCTCCCTTCTCATATCCAAGACCTTGCTTATCATTTATATCTTTCTGACTTTTGGTTATTTCTTCAAGATTGGTAGAACTTATCCTGAACTTTTCTTTGAATTCATTTGCAGTAGCAAGCTCATTTCCAAGAATGACTATTTGTCTCTCAAGCTCTCGTTCATTGTTTCTGGATTGTTGCAGTTCAATCTCCAACTAGATAATTCTATTGTTAATTCTATTGCATTCTTCAAAATTTTCTCTCAGGGACTGGGCCAGATTCTCCTCATTCTTCTTTCTTAGCTCAATCTCTTTAGTAAACTTCATTTCCATAGATTCCATTTCAAGTCGTAGAGTTGCATTGTCCTTGGATAGCTTTTCACATTCTCTTGTTATCTCTTTTAGGGTTTGATTTAAATGGACATCATCCAGACCTTTGTTTTCTTTCTGCTTCAACTGATCACATAGTTCCTTTCTCTTTTCCCTTGAGTCATTTATCTTATCCTTCAGTGATTGAATGAATTTTTTAGCATCTGCAAGATTTTCCTTAAGTTCCATGACCTCTGCCTTAGATTGATCAAGATCATCAAGTGCCACCATCAGCTGTTGTTGAAGACCACCAACATCGATTGTAATTCAAGATTCACCTCAAGCTACTAAGATTCAAAAGAGGAACCTGCTCTGATACCAATTGTTGGATGCAAGGAACACTGAGAGGGGGTGGGGTGAAATAATGTTCAATAATTTTGATTTACAAAATAGATCTAAAAACCATCAACAACAATAATAGAACTTTATATAACATTAGCAACACATAATAGCTGAAAACATACAGTCACATCAATAATCACCATAACACCAGATATTTTTATGTGGAAACCTTGTTAGGGGAAAAACCATGGTGGAGATTAATCCACAAATTTTACTATGTTAAAAGTAAAATAAAAGAGGGGAATGCACTTGCATTTAGGTGCACTGCCTAGAGCTCACTGCTCAAGAAAGAGGATCACTGCCATACAATTATAATATAGATTTCAACAAAATGTGAACTGAGAATATAGCATCTACAAATTCCTAGATTCAGTTCCACTGAAGCACACAACCTAACTTTGGACCTTCTGCACAAATCTATTTTTCTCTGCCCTATTCTCCTACTGAAAACCTTTCAGTAGTACAACTAATATTCGATCAATCAACTGCTCTACTCTTTTTCATACACATATACATCTCTCTTCACATCATGCATACACACACTGTCTATCACACCTTAAATTTTTTTTGATCTTCTTTATATATCTGCTAACCCAAAAATTCAATACATGTCGGCCTTTCAACAAAATATAATATTCTTTGCTTATATCGGCCATGTCGGCCTTAAATATTTAATTAGAAATGAAGCGTACCTTCATAAGTCAGCTAGAATTATAGAAGGGACCCACACCATGGTTCTAAACATAAGAGATAGCAAAATAATTATTCCACATACATCCGCAATCCACCACATCAAGCATGTCGACCACAATGAAAAATAGATCATAAAACATACCACCAAACCTCTTGACTTGAACTATGATCAATGCAAAACCACAAAAATTCTTCAGTAGAATAGTGTACGAGCTAAGAAAACTTCCTTGGAGATCCACACTTCAAATAGTGATCCAGTGAAGTAGTCGGATCAACATACCAACCAGATGTCCTATTCTTTACTTTCTCCACCAGTAGAATATAGAGACTTAGATTCTCTATCAGTATAAGCGCAACTAATACTGCAGATCAAACTGTAGACTCTAGTTGTCATCAATGACAACACAAGTAGCCAAAATTGATCTCTCAGAGCCATATGCCAACAATCTGCCCCTTTGGCATTGATGGCAACAATTAGTTAAAAATTGACTAAGTGTCAAAAACCAAAAAGAAATATCAAAGAAAAAACTACTACTCCCCCTTTGGATGTCAAGAAATTTTTCACTTCATTCTCTCCCTGATAGGGAGGTTGGATGAATCAATCACTGATTTAGGCTCTAGGTCTTGTTTGGAAGACCTCTAAGGTGTCCCACTTCACCACTTCAACCTATAGGATCTTCTAGTATTTAGGATCCCCTAGTCTAACTTTTCCAACCCCAACTACCAACACAATTTCTTGCTACCAAGTCAAGACTTGGTGCAATCTTGCAACTCTAACCTTAGCCTTAGTTCACCCCAAAGGCTACAAACCTCCAAATTATTGAATTTAACTTTGCACAGGTGTGGAGGTACTTCAAAAGACTTCAATCCATCCTACTATGGTTATTGAAGGTCCACCTGACTCCATTTCTTGGTCGCTTTCACCAAACCCTCATTTAGGTCTTAAAAAGGCTACTAGCCCTAGGAGCCCCAATTAGGCCTCCTTCTCTGAGAAAACAAGTTAGTTCTCCAAATATTTCCAAAGAACCCCTAATCTTTCTTTGAGATTCCTGGTTCATATGAACACCTCACAAATATTTTTGGGGTCTTGGGTCTTAACTGTCCGTACAAAGCCTTAACTTGAAAATGGGCAATACTAGGGTTTTTAAGCCCTTTTTTGGTTTCTCTCAAACTGTCAAGTCTTTCCCCGACCAGATGAATTGATGGAGTTTCCTCCTGATTACTAGGTCTTAGTAAGACTCACACCTACCTTCTCTAAAAGGAAATTTGTCAAGAATTTTTCACCCCTACAAATTATGTGCTCTACACTTAAGTCTTCCTAGCTGGGCACTTCCCTGGCTCGCCTAGGGCAAGACTTCCACAGTGGCTCCTATGCTTTCAAAAACCCTAAATCCTACCATATATACATACATGGAGTCTAGTCACTATTCCCAAAGGTCCGTACAATTTGTACGATGGGAAAGTGAACTAATACTCCATTTTCTCAAAACTGCCTGGTTCAGACCAACAACAGTGTGGAAACAAAACTATTTACAAACAGTGAATGAAAATTGAATAAAGAGACTAATCAATGGCACACAATGCTTGTATAACTACTACACTACCTCCTGCACAAGTTACAGTGCCATGATTAAGCCATTAAAAACCTAACTTCAATGTAAAATCAGAAAAATGCACTTTTTAAACACAATTGCTTTTCTTGAATTCATAAAACTTCCAAAACTTAACAAAGGCTTCCAACCCCACCTCAATGCTAAGGCTTCCCATAAATAGGGTCTCTCTTTCAGTTATGGGCTCTCCTTGGCCGCTTGTAACTCCAATTGAGTATTATTTGCAAAAATTGAAAAGAAACTCCTAAAAGGCCTAAAAGGTCAAAACCTCATTTGCAAAAAGCCTTAAGCCTAACCAATGGTCAACATGACCTTCATCAGATGATCAACACCCAAACAAAAATTCCAATAAGGCTTACATCCAAGTGAACTAAGTTTTATTGCTTAGTTGTCCTAGACAAGACTATCCTAGACAACCTATGATAACCTATGGGTGCTCCTGCACCATTCTCCCCCTTAGCCAAACACTAAGGATTGTGGGGAGAGATCAAAGATAAATCAATACCCTACTTCTTGAATTGAGCTTCATCCTCCCATGTAGCCTCAGATTCTGGTTTGTCCTTCCATTTGATGAGATGTTCCATGTATACCTTATGCCGGGTAGACTTCTTCACCCTTGATTCTAAGATCCTCTTTGCTTGCAGCTTGTCTTTAGGAGGTAAGGCTATGTTACTCACATCCTTCAAGACATCCACACTTTTATGATCCAAATCAGTGACTGGTCCTTTATACCTGATCAAATCAGCCACATTAAACACTAGTGAAATGCCTAAGTATGTAGGTAGCTCCACCTTGTAAGCATTCTTTCCATACTTGGCTAACACCTTACATGGTCCCACTCTCTTCATCTACAACTTGGTTGATGTTCCTTTCTACAACCTAGATTTGTTGAGATGGACCATGACATAGTCTCCTACTGAAAATTTTAGATCTTTCCTAGACATGTCCACTTTAGCTTTCAGCTTGTGAGTAGCCTCTATGATTGTCTTTTTCACCTGCTCCTAAATCTCCTTCATGGTCTGAGAGAAATATTCAGCATGGCCACTCCTATGTTCCATAGCTCCTAAATCTCTAAGTTCACACACACCTCTTGGGTGCATTCCATACACTATTTCAAAAGGACTTCTACCTGTGGTCCGATTCACACTATCATTGTAGGCATATTCAGCCTGTGATATGACCAAGTCCCATGTCTGTCCATACTCCTTGGTGAGGCATCTTAGTAGGTTACCTAAAACTCTATTGATCACCTCAGTTTGTCCATTGGTCCGAGGATGGTAGGCTGATCCAAAAGACAAGTTAGTACCTAACCTGCTCCATAGAGTCTTCCAAAAATGACTCATGAACTTCACATCCCTGACTGAGACAATGCTCAATGGAAGTCCATGGATCCTCACAATCTCCTTGAAGAAAAGATGAGAAATATAGCTAGCATCATGGGTGGTCTTGCAAGGAATAAAATGACTCATTTTGCTAAACCTATCCACCACCACATAGACACTATCAAACCCTGTCTTAGTTTTAGGGAGTCCTACCACAAAGTCCATGCTAATACATTCCCATGGTCTATTTGGAATGGGTAGAGGTTGATACAAACCTACATTGCTAGCTCCCCCCTTGGCTTTCATACAAACTACACACTACTCCACATACCTTCTAACATCCCTTGGCAATTTGGGCCAATAATAGAACCTCTGCACTAATTCCAGTGTCTTGTTGATACCAAAATGACCACTAAGACTACCATTGTGCTTCTCTTGGATAAGATTCTCTCTCATTGAACCTTTTGGAACACATAACTGATTCCCCTTGAACAAAAGTCCACTCTACAATGTATACTCTGAGAATTGACTATGAAAGTGATTCCCAAAATCAAAACATACCTTATATGCCTCCGAGAAGTCTTCATCTTCCCCATAGAGATCCTTGAAACTCTCTATCCCAATGCTCTTTATTTGTATCTCTTGCACTATCAGCAACCTCCTACTTAATGCATCTGCCACCTTGTTCAATTGTCCCTTCTTGTTCTTGATGGTAAAAGTGAAAGCTTGGAGGTATTCCATCCATTTCAAATGTCTATTGCTCAACTTCTCTTGTGTGTTGATGTAGCTAAGTGCTTGGTTATCAGTAAACAATACAAAATCTTTAGGTAGGAGATAATGCCTCCACTTTCTAAGTGACTGTACTAGAGCATACAGTTCTAGGTCATAGGTAGAATACTTTTTCTTAGCTTCATTGAGATTTTCACTAAAGAAAGCTATAGGTCTGCCTTCCTGGCTTAGTACTCCTCCTACTACAATTCCACCGGCATCACATTCCATAGTGAATAACTTATCAAAACTAGGAAACAAAAGGATGGTTTGAGTTGCCACTTCTTGTTTCAGTTTCTCAAAACCCTTCTCTGCTTCAAGAGTCCATTTGAACTTAGTTTTTAGGCCACCTTTGATTGTATCAAGTACTAGTGCACATATGCCACTAAAGTTCCTTATAAACTTCCTATAAAACTGAGCTAACCCATGAAAACTCCTTACCTCTGTCCCTGTGGTTGGTGTAGGCCAATTTAGGATAGCTTCCACCTTGCTTGGGTCCATCTTCAATGATCATTGGGATACTACAAACCCCAAATACACAAGCTCTTGTTTGAAGAATTCACACTTTTCTAGGTTGATGGCTAACCTCTCCTCCTGAAATATTTTAAGAACGAACTCCACATGCTTTAGATGTTCTTTTACTATCTTGCTAAAGATGAGTATGTCATCTAGATACACCACCACAAACATACCTGTGAAATCCTTAAGCACTTCATTCATGAGCCTCATGAATGTGCTAGGGGCATTTGAGAGGCCAAATGGCATCACTCTTCACTCATACAACCCATCAATTGTCTTAAAAGTTGTCTTCCACTCATCCCCATCTTTGATTCTGATTTGATGGTATCCACTCTTGAGATCCAACTTGGTGAAATACTGACCTCCTTCGAGACAATCCATCAAATCCTCAATCCTAGGAATAGGGAACCTATATCTGATTGTGATTCTATTTATAGCCCTAGAATCAGTGCATAACCTCCACTTACCACCTTTCTTGGTTGCTAAGACCACTGGTACTTCACATGGATTGATACTCTTCCTAATTAGTCCTTGGTCTAATAACTCCTGCACTTGTCTGGCTACTTCTAGGTTCTAATCTGGTGTAAGCTTGTAAGCTGCTTTGTTTGGCAATGAAGCCCCTGGTATAAAGTCAATCTGATGACTGATGGCTCTCTTTGGAGGTAAGGTTGCTGGTGTTCCATCACTAACTATGTCCTTGAACTTCACAAGTAACTTCTGGACTGCTCCTAGTATGACTGTCTTTTTGGTCTATCTTCCTCCTTGGGTTGTACCATGACCACATATCCTTCCCCTCCTTGTTGTAGAGTGTTGATTAACTCCTTGCCACTACTTAACAACACACTAGGGGTCTTTGACTCTCCTTCTTCCTCATCTGACAGTGACTGCAGTTTGAATGTCTTTCCATCCTTCTTGAATGAGATAGTGTTCTCCTTTCCATCATAGATGGATCCTCTGTCATACTGCCATGGTCTTCCCAATAGAAGATGGCATGCATCCATGGGCAACACATCATAAATCAACTTGTCCTTGTATCCTCAATTGGAGAACTCCACCGTTGTCTGCTCATTTACAAGAACACTCTGCCCTTTGTTCAACCATGTCACCTTGTAAGGACTAGTGTGGGGTATCTTCTCCAATTTTAACTTCCTTACTGCATCCTTAGAGATAATGTTATCAGTAGACCTTGAATCCACTATAACCTTGCACACCTTTCCAAGTATTTTGCATTTTTCCTTGAATAAGGCTCTCCTTTGCTTTGGCTCTTCTTTGAATGGTTGTCTAATTAGAACCCTGCTAAACATCAGGTTCTCCCCCATTTCTGATTCTATGTGACTAACCTCTAGTGACTTGATACTCATGGTGTCCTCTTGAGCATATGCTACTCTCTTTTCTGTATTTGATGAAGTTGCTTTCTCCAGGCACCTATAAGCTGGATGACCTACTTGACCACAGTGGTAACACTTCATACTAGCAAAGTATGAGTTACTTCTGCCTGCTCCTCTTCCTCTATTTTAACCTCCTTGAGGTTCTCTACCTCTTCCATAGCCTCCTCTAGAAGTTGTTTCACTTCCATGCTCTGTGAGTTTAGAATCTCCCTGACTTCTTTTTTCAATCCCTCTACTTTGGTATCCACCTCTATGTCCTCTTTGATCTCTACCTTTTCCTCTACTCTTAGAAGCCTGATCTTGTTTCCTCTTACTCCTCTCTTCAATATTTATAGCCAATTGATAGCATTGGTGCACTGTCTTGGGACTTAGAAGAGTCATCTCCTCTTGAATGTTCCACTTCAAACCATTAAGGTATCTAGCCACCTTAATATTTTCATCCTTAGTTACATTAGACCTCATGCAAAGTTTTTGGAACTCCTCCATATAGGAATTTACATCTTGGTCTCTTTGTCTCAAGCTCTGTCTTTTCTTGTGCAACTGAATTTCATAATCATCTGGCATGTATGCTTCTCTCACTTTGGAAACCATTCCCTTCCAAGTAGAAATAGGCTTCTTGCCTTCCTTTTCTCTCTCTATCTGAATGAACTTCCACCATGTCAAGGCAGAACCTCTTAATCTTGACTTTGCCACCTTCACCTTTTGTGCTTCAGTGAATCCATCACACTCAAAATGGTTTTCCATTCCCTCTATCCAATCCATGACTAGATCAGCTTCCATTTTCCCACTAAACAATGGTATGCCTTCAAGTGCTTTTCCACTCAAAGCCTTCAATGCCTTCAAGAAAGGCTCTTCTTGCAAAATAGGGTCAAGTTCAGGGATCTTGTCTTCCTCTGCAACCTCTTCTTTCTTTGGTACCCTTCCTTCCAACTGCACATTACTCATTACTTGCTCAACTTGGGCTATTCTTTCCCTCAATAGCCTATTGTCTTCCTCTTGTTCTTCGACCTTCTTGGCCAATTCTGCATTTGTCACCATGTCAGTAGAACCACTAGACTCAACTTCTGACATATATTATTCTATCCAAAATCTTTTGCTGCTCTGATACCAATCTGATAGGGAGGTTAGATGAATCAATCACTGATTCAAGCTCTAGGTCTTGTTTGGAAGACCTCTAAGGTGTCTCACTTCACCACTTCAACCTATAGGATCTTCTAGTATTTAGGACCCCCTAGTCTAACTTTTCCAACCCCAACTACCAACACAATTTCTTGCTACCAAGTCAAGACTTGGTGCAATCTTGCAACTCTAACCTTAGCCTTAGTTCACCCCAAAGGCTACAAACTTCCAAATTATTGAATTTAACTTTGCAGGGGTGTGGAGGTACTTCAAAAGACTTCAATCCATCCTACTATGGTTCTTGAAGGTCCACCTAGCTCCATTTCTTGGTCACTTTCACCAAACCCTCATTTAGGTCTTAAAAAGGCTACTAGCCCTAGGAGCCCCAATTAGGCCTCCTTCTCCAAGAAAATAGGTTAGTTCTCCAAATATTTCCAAAGAACCCCCAATCTTTCTTTGAGATTCCTGGTTCATACGAACACCTCACAAATATTTTTGGGGTCTTGGGTCTTAACTGTCCGTACAAAGCCTTAACTTGAAAATGGGCAATACTGGGGTTTTTAAGCCCTTTTCTTGTTTCTCTCAAACTGTCAAGTCTTTCCCTAACCAGATGAATTGATGGAGTTTCCTCCTGATTACCAGGTCTTAGCAAGACTCACACTTGCCTTCTCCAAAAGGAAATTTGTCAATAATTTTTCACCCCTACAAATTATGTGCTATGCACTTAAGTCTTCCTAGCTGGGCACTTCCCTCGCTCGCCTAGGGCAAGACTTCCACAGTGGCTCCTATGCTTTCACAAACCCTAAATCCTATCGTATATACATACATGGAGTCTAGCCACTATTCCCAAAGGGCCGTACAATTTGTACGGTGGGAAAGTGAACTAATACTCCATTTTCTCAAAGCTACCTAGTTCAGACCAGCAACAGTGTGGAAACAAAACTATTTACAAACAGTGAATGGAAATTGAATAAAGAGACTAATTAATGGCACACAATGCTTGTAGAACTACTACACTACGTCCCGCACAAGTTACAGTGCCATGATTAAGCCATTAAAAACCTAACTTCAATGTAAAATTAGAAAAATGCACTTTTTAAACACAATTACTTTTCTTGAATTCATAAAACTTCCAAAACTTAACAAAGGCTTCCAACCCCACCTCAATGCCGAGGCTTCCCATAAATAGGGTCTCTCTTTCAGTTATGGGCTCTCCTTGGCCGCTTGTAACTCCAATTGAGTATTATTTGCAAAAATTGAAAAGAAACTCCTAAAAGGCCTAAAAGGTCAAAACCTCATTTGCAAAAAGCCTTAAGGCTAACCAATGGTCAACATGACCTTCATTAGATGATCAACACCCAAAAAAAAATGCCAATAAGGCTTACATCTAAGTGAACTAAGTTTTATTGCTTAGTTGTCCTAGACAAGACTGTCCTAGACAACCTATGATAACCTATGGGTGCTCCTGCACCACTCCCCCTTTGACATCAATGACAAAGCTCTACTACATCCGCTCTACACTTCTCTTCCTTATTCTCTCCTTCAAAATATTTTACCGCATTATCTCTTACTCCATTCTCTCCCCAAATACTGATGCAAAAATTGATCAAAATTTTACAACTGCTACAAAAACTCAGCAAATTATTTTATACTTAGCTTTCAATTCCGAAAGGAATTTCTTCCAGGAATCCACTACAATCCTAATGGCTATGATCAGATTGTTGTTTTCTGAAGTTCTTTTGATTATTTGCACAAGAGACTCAAGAATAGTGATTATTGCTTCTAGTTCCTCTCCTAATTTGAGAGTCTCAATTATTTGTTCTAATCTCCCTTCAATTATATCTTTGACTTTCTAGAAAGCATCAATGAGAGCATTTTTAGCAGTATGAAATTTTGCATGCTCAATCTATAAATCATAAACTTTATTCTTCACATCTCCATTCTTATCTGAGAGCATACTATAATTCTGTCAAGTTTTAACAAGCTCACTTTCAATCTCTTCAAGCTTATCCTTGTACTTTCCTACCACATGAGGCCACCTGAGACAATAGTTAAATACTTTATTTGTAGAATCAATACACTCTCAGCTCACTCATTTTCTTCTTCAATCTGGAAAGAGACAATCTAAATTTCATTTTTAAATGAGAAATCATTTCTTCTTCCTTCCTTTCCAGGGGCACATACTCCATAAATATCTTGACATATTCAATGAGTTATTCTGGGAGAACATTATGCAGACTTTCCAACTCAATATTGTTATCAATTAAGTACCTTGCTAGAGAATTTTCAATTAAATCCTGCTCATAAGATGGACTATTCAGCCATATACCGGATATCTTTTGCATACCATCCTCACCCTAAATGATTTGCAAAATCTTTGTCTTAAACAGAGCATTTTCCTCATCGTTGTCTTCAACAATTATTATTTCCGGTTCATCTGGTTTTAGTTGATCTTTTGGAATACATTCTTCAGAAACTTCATCTTCTACATCCACAACCACTTGAATTTTCCCTTTTTCTTCAAACTTTGTAGACTTAGGTGCCGGAGGAGTGACACCAGCTGTATCTCTTTCTCTCTTCTGCTTTTTCTCTCCTTTTCCGGAAGATGATCCAAATTCAGTTATTTTTTCCGGAAGAGGGACAACACCCTCTCCAAACCTTTCTAATATCTTTCTAAAGAAACTTTCATACACTTGTTCACAATTTTCAAAAGAATTGTAATGATTGAAGATATGCTTACAAATCAGCATATTCTCTCTCCACACTACATTGTCCTTCAATGGAAAATAGTTTAGAAAGTACATCATAATACATATTTCCAGAATACCAAACTTGAATTGGTAGCCAATATCCTTCGTTAATTGAACATTCTCCAACAGTTGCTCCTTCAATAGACTACACAAATCAAAGTCCTCATTTTCAATTATCATTTTGTGGGCGATATATGCAACACCTGCTGAGGTTGATCCTTCTCAGTTTCTGAAATAAATTTTGTATGAGACTCCATAAGCCACATACCTTGTTAAAGGGTCATTAATTGTTGAAATTATTAGAGCCCTTTGATCTCCCCTTATTCCAGTTAGGGCTTCAAGCTCCACATTGTGAATCAACTTTTTCTTTGGTACATCACCAACATTGCATAAGCCCGTTAAATTTCTAATTACATCCTTGGTAATTTGATATGGTTTATCCAAATTGAGAATATCACCATCTAATTTGTTCAAGAAAAACCAAATCATTTCTGCTTTGACGAAATGAGGATAGTCGTTCCATATATCCAAATTCTTGTGCTTTGGTCCTTCAAGCCTTTGAACATTGGTGAGCGACAACATATTTCTTTCATCCCTAATCTTCTGGCTACTATACTCATCTAGGGTTATGGTACCTTTGATTTGCTTCATGTTTCATTCTGAACAGAGTTGTATGGATTACAAAATAGATGTGAAATCAATGATTAACAGGAATACCTAGAGATTCACCACTAGAATGACCTTTCGCCCTTGAAATTTTGTAGAAAAATACTCTTGAACTATTCTCCTTCAATGCTTGGTGCCAAAATAGGTTTCAAAATTCCCTTTTATAACTTTACTTTTTTCTGCAATAAATGTGTTTCCCTAGAAGTTCCGGTTACACTACAAACTCAAAAAACAAGCTAAGAATTCAACTTCAGACTTATACCATTTCAACCAATTCATCATATCATTGCAAATACTTCCATCAATGGATAACACAATGACTGATGACATCCAAAGATTCGATGCCAACAATACACAAGGGGGGCAATGAATTTTCATGAAAAACTCCCCCTAGGCCATTGGCCTGATATTGATTGCCAGAGGAGCTATCAAAGGGATCTTCCGGTACAACTTTATTTCCTTCATCCATTTCACTTTTCTTCACCCATGTCTTCTTCATCTGGTCTCTTATCTCTTCCATAGATGAATTTCTTTTCCTTCATTGTATTTATGTGAATTTCTTCCTTGATACACCAGACCTCTTTTATTCATATTTTTGTTCTAGAAGAACTTTGCAATGTGACCAAGTTGTTACAATTGAAACATACCAGACCTTTCTACCTGTACCATCCATTCCACTAATTTCCTCCCGACCTGCATTGATTAGCAACATGTCCAAATCTTCCACAGGTATAGCATTTAATGTTACTAGTACTGATAGACATACTCCTTCATTCTAAAGCCTTATGACCAAACTTCTTGCATTTGAAACATTGACCAGAAAATGATAGCTTACTAGGATTTATCTTTATTCTACACTAAGAAGCCATATGTCTAAATTTATTACAAGCAAAGCAATATCCATTAAATTTTTGAGCATTAGGTTACCTTACCAAATGACTTCTTACTTTGTTCTTCTTTTCAGGATTCTTCTGTTCAGATCCGAAGCATTCTCCTTTCTCATATCCAAGACCTCACTTATCATTTATATCCTTTTGACTTTTGGTTATTTCTTCAAGCTTGGTAGAACTTATCCTGAACTTTTATTTGAATTCATTTGCAGTAGCAAGCTCATTTCCAAGAATGAATATCTGTCTCTCAAGCTCTCATTCATTGTTTTTGGATTGTTGAAGTTCAATCTCCAACTGGATAAATCTATTGTTAATTTTGCTGCATTCTTCAAAATTTTCTCTCAGGGACTGGGCCAGATTCTCCTCATTCTTCTTTCTTAGCTCAATCTCTTTAGTAAACTTCATTGCCACATATTCCATTTCAAGTCTTAGAGCTGCATTGTCCTTGGATAGCTTTTCACATTCTCATGTTATCTCTTTTAGGGTTTGATTTAAATGGACATCATACAAACCTTTGTTTTCTTTCTGCTTCAACTGATCACATAGTTCCTTTCTCTTTTCCCTTGAGTCATTTATCTTATCCTTCAGTGATTGAATGAATTTTTTGGCATCTACAATATTTTCCTTAAGTTCCATGACCTCTGCCTTAGATTGATCAATATCATCAAGTGCCACCATCAACTGTTGTTGAAGACCACCAACATCCATTGTAATTCAAGATTCACCTCAAGCTGCTAAGCTTCAAAAGAGGAACCTGCTCTAATACCAATTGTTGGATGCAAGGAACACTGAGGGGGGGGGGTGAATCAATGTTCAATAATTTTGATTTACAAAAGAGATCTAAAAACCATCAACAACAATAATAGAACTTTATATAATAACACATAATAGATGAAAACATACAGTCACATCAATAATCACCATAACACCAGATATTTTTATGTGGAAACCCTGTTAGGGGAAAAACCATGGTGGAGATTAATCCACAAAGTTTACTTTGTTAAAAGTAAAATAAAAGAGGGGAATGCACTTGCATTCAGGCGCACTTCCTAGAGCTCACTGCTCAAGAAAGAGGCTCACTACCATACAATTATAATATAGATTACAAAAAAATTTGAACTGAGAATATAGCATCTAAAAATGCCTAGATTTAGTTCCACTGAAGCACACAATTTGACTTTGGACCTTCTACACAAATTTGTTCTGCTCTGCCATGTTCTCTTGCTGAAAACCCTTCAGTAGTACAACTAATATTCGATCAATCAAATGCTCTACTCTTTTTCGCACACATATGCATCTCTCTTCACATCACGCATACACTGTTTATCACACCTTAAAATGTTTTCGATCTTCTTTATATATCTGCTAACCCAAAAATTCAATACATGTCAGCCTTTCAACAAAATATAATATTCTTTGCTTATATCGGCATTGTCGGCCTTAAATATTTAATTAGAAATGAAGCGTACCTTCATAAGTCAGCTAGACTTCTAGAAGGGACCCACACCATGGTTCTAAACATAAGAGATAGCAAAATAATTATTCCACATACATCCATGATCCACCACATCAAGCATGTCGGCCACAATGAAAAATAGATCATAAAACATGCCACCAAACCTCTTAACTTGAACTATGATCAATGCAAAACCACAAAAATTATTCAATAGAATAGTGTACGAGCTAAGAAAACTTCCTTGGACATCCACACTTCAAAATAGTGATCCGGTGAAGTAGTCAGATCAACATACCAACCGGATGTCCTGTTCTTTACTTTCTCTACCAGTAGAATACAAAGACTTAGATTCTCTGCCGGTATAAGAGCAACTAATACTATGGATCAAACTGTAGACTCTAGTTGCCATCAATGACAACACAAGTAGCCATAACCGATCTCTCAGAGCCATATGCCAACAACATCTTCATGATATTCTTTGGACTTCCTTGTGCTTATTCCTCTATTCATGTTATCTCTACCCCTACCTTTCCTTTCTTGTCTTCTCTTGATTCTATCCTCTGCCCTTACTGCCATTTGACAACATTCTTCTACTATCTTAGGAGGATTCAAACTAATTTCATCTCTTATGTTTAGTCCTAAACCACTCAAATACTTGGCCACTCTTTCAACCTCATCTTCATTGTGACCAGCCCTAATGCATAATATATGAAATTCCTTAGTATATGACATTACATCCATCTCCCTTTGCTTCAAATCTTGCAATTTCATAAAAGTTTGTATGGTATAATCTACTAGTAAAAACTGAGCCTTTACTTTTGCTACCATCCTATCCCAAGAGCTTATTTTAGACTTACCTTTCTTGACCCTATCTTCTTGAACAAAGTTCCACCAAGTGAGAGTTGGACCCTTCAATTTTGTTTTTGAATATTTCACCTTTTTACTATCCTCTATATCTTCAAATTCAAAAAAGTTATCTAAGGCATCAATCCAAGCCAAAACCTGTTCACTATCCATCTTACCTTTGTACATTGGTACTTCTACCTTCACTTTTGGAGTGTTGTCACCTCTTACTACCTTTAGCATATTGATTATTCTCCTTTCATCAGGTTCTAATTCATCTTCATCATTTTGGACTAGAGGATTTCCTTCTTCCACTTCATCTTCTTTATCACTTTGGTCTTCATTCACCATTCCTCTTCTCTGGTTCTCCAAAGCTGCTACCCTTGCTAAGGTGGCTTCTTGAGACTCTTTGTAAAGTCTTTCCTTATGTTCCAACTGCTCTTTTTCAATTCATTTATCTCCTTTTCCATTGCACTGGCCTTTGGAGGCACCTTCTCAATCTTGCCTCTTCACCTTCCAAACTGCAACTTTCTTCTTCAAGGAACTACTTCCTCACTATGATACCACTTTGATGCAATCAGGGGAGGCCTGCCACACACTCAAACAAAAAATCAATCAACAAACAACCATCAAATAACCAAGTCTTCAAATTCTCTTTATCTCAACCAAACCCCTCTATTTCCTTGTAGCATTGCAAACCCACTAAAATAGGTATAATTTCACAAACACACCCTTTTAGACCACAAATAAACTCACATCAGGTACCCATTATAGAGCTTTACAACATATCAAACAATCACCAATAGTCATTTTGTATCAACACTCTCAAATAAGGAGTTTTACGCATTTTAGGGCTCAAATTAGCCCTCTTTTCCAAAGGAACTACTCACAAACCTTCACAAAAACTTGAAAAATAAATTGGGAAGCAATTCATAGGTGCTCAAACCAAAGAATCCACCTTTTTTTTCCAAAGACTCAATCATCTAATGGCCAAACCATAAAACCCTCATTTCTAGCCTATAAACTAGGGGTTTATTGAAAATAAATCACCTTGTGCTCCTACAAACTTATCAGTTCTTCAAACATGTCCAAAATAACCTGCAAAAACTCAAAACATCATAAAATAATGCCTCCCTTACCAATTTCTCTCTTTGGCATACCAAAACCACTCTTTTCCTTTTGAAAAACTAAAATTTTCACCTTAGGGCATCAAGCCCAATGCACTCCTTGGCATCCCCTTCACTCACAAATATCATACACACCAAAATAAGTTAGTTAACACCCATTACACCAAGGTACATCAATTACAATAGGTTGAATGGGTTTACTTCATCATTGAGATCTCAAAACCACAAATAACCTGTTTCTGGCCGGTCTGAGAGATGAGTCAAATAAATACACAAAAAAATATTAAGGAACCTTCAAGTAGGATTCAAATATAGGTTAAAACAATAAATTATGCTTCCCTAACAGATTTGAACCCAAAATTTGTTGTACGGCCTCTACAAGTGCTGGAAAATGTGCAAAAACAAAAAAATCAGGAAAAATCAGTCACAAAGCTTATTGTTTTTCTTTCCAATCTTCAAAAATCTTCCAAAAAACTTCTTAAAATGATGGAGTTTCACATATTTATGATTTTTCCCAAGCAAACCAACTCTCTAACTTCCCTTAACTTCCCTTTGAACTCTATGACCATCCATATTCCCTTAAAAAGCAACTTTTACAACTTTATTGTTTTGACAACTTTGCCAAAAAATGCAATTTTTGCAAATGTAAAACTAAGTACCCCCCCTAAAACACCTAATATGACTAAAAAATGACCTATTACAATCTAAAATGGTCTTTAAGACCTTATTTTATGCAAATCGAACAAAATGATAAAGCCTAGACACCAATTTCTTAACTTGACAACATTTATCTAATGGTCCTCTTGCACCATAAGGATTATAAATGTTAGTGTTTTAGCCTTAATTATGTATCTCGATTTTGGTGCCAAGCACGATCATAAATTTGTGATGTATTTAAGTTTTGGAAAGTTAAAATGAAGTTAGGAACATTTATTTTGGGTTTAAAATAAATTTAGTGGTCACATTTCACGGTTGGGTAGCTTGGTACTTTATCTAGGCAATCCTTTCTTGCACTAAATTGATCTAGATTGAACAAAAATGTGGCAATTCTACTTGGGTGGCTTGTTTGCATGTTTGGGTGGCCTGGTTTCACAAACTTAAAAAGTTCAAAATTTTATCTATCTATGTTTTGGCGGTCTCATTCCCATACAAAAAAACAAATGTTAATCCTCTTAACCATGGTTAGCCAGTGGTTTTCTAAACCTAATACAACTGATGAATAATTTTTATGTCTTGTATTTTCCCATTTTGATAATTTTAGTCACTGAAAGCTCCTAAAACCTAGTCAAGTTTCTTTATTTTAGGACTTGATTTTCTTTGTTGTTTCAAGGCATTGTATGGGAAAACCATGTAAATAGAAATTGTTCCTCATAGTCCTAGGGGTCTAGTGGTGTTGTTTGTTTGTTCTTATGTGTTTTCATTGATAAATTGTGGCTTCTCTTACCTTGTTTTGCATGCCTTCTTCCAAAGTTTCTTGGTTGTCAAACCTCAGGCTAGGGAGATTGTGCACCTAGTCTTGTGAAGACTTGGGAAGGTTGTAATACTTTGTGGTTGGCCTTGTTGGTGTCTTCCAAATTCTTTATAGGTCATGGGGTGTGATGGAGTAGTATTATTCTGCTTGGGTGTTTTTGTGTTGTGACATGATGTCTTGGGAAGTGTGAGGTTGTCTGAAAGTGACCTGTCATCATTCTGATTAGTGGAGACTTGTGCCTCTTGGTTAGGAAACCTCTCTTGAAGATTCATCTTTTTTCTTAGATTTGTGAAGAGTGTTTAGATGTGGATTGGAGGTTGATGATTCCCTCATCATATCCTAGTGTGGTGTTGTGAGAGAACATGATTATGGTTTAGTAACCGATCATTGTGTAGGTGTTGTCCTCTCTCTCTCGTATGTTCATCGTGGTGGATTTGTACCATGAGTGGTTAGTATTTTGATGTTTCCACCTTTATCAAGAAGAAGTGAAGTTGTCTCATGTTCTCAGTCACTATATCATTGCAACCCTTGTGTGCACATTGTTGTGCAAGTGTGACATATCATTTTTGCATTATTGGTGTTGTGGTCTTATTTCAAAAAAGTTGTTTTTTCAAGTTTTGTTCTAAGCATGTTGACTTGGGGCATTACAATAGGGATATGAAAAGTTATGAAATAATAAAATTTTCTAGATACACTTAATGAATTTGTGATATATTTTACGTACATATTAAATTTTGAATTCCTTGGAAGATCAACCTACAACATGATCCAATGGGTACTCCATAGTAATGTACAAAATTGACTCTCCCAAAATAAGAAATTGCTTGAGAAATTAAAATTCCTTAATTAGCCTAAATATAACAAAAGAGTGTGTTCATTACTAACTTAGTACATATCTACCATAAAATTGTATTTTGTATTATTCTTTCCATAGTGTGTGCATGCGTATTCTTTCCCTTTATAAATTTACAAAGATTTCTTATACTATTGAAGCATCTAGCTATGATTCTGTATTTCTACCATGAAATATATAGATTTCCTTTTAGCTAAGCATGTAAATTAGTAGAAAATTTTGATTACTTAGACATCGATCCACAACTAGCTAAGCATCCTTAGCCCTAATAGAGTTATCTATAATCCCACACTCGGCATAACTATATTGCCAGAAAAACATCCATAGCCCAAGTAGATGTTACCTAAATGGCCTAAATAATTGAGTTGTCATTTCTTTTCTTTTTTGTTGATAATTTTCTATTTCTTTTTTATTTAATTCATACGTAGTGAATCCCATTTCTAGGTTGGGGATCACTATAGTAATAAAATAAATTATTTTAACATTTCAATTTTATAACTTTGGTTGTGATAACCTCACCCAAAGAAACTTACAAAAAATTAACATTAAAATAGTTACAGGTAGGAAGATAATATAGTATATGCTTTATAGTTGATCCATGTCCTTTCAACCATGACCACACCCACTATGAAAATGTCTAAACTGGTTAATGAATCATCATTATTGTTGAACACTTAGAATACTGAGAGGGTGGTGAATTCGTATTCCCTGAAATTCAATAACTCAAAAGTGTATTACAAAGCATCTCACTAAACTTGCAAAAATGGAAAGAAAAAAGTAAAGCATGCACCACAACAATCAATAAAAGAACACTATATTTTACATGGAAAACCCTTGAAAGAGAAAAACCACAGTGAGGATTAACTCACTATATATCATAATTGATTACAATAGATCATAGCTTAAAGGATTCACTATATAGAAAATAGGTGGGCTCACTACCCAAGGAAGATCACTTCTTCCCAAATTACAAATGGAAATACGAAAATGGCTCACTACCAGTGTTTGAACTATAAACAATGCATCTACTCAATGTTGAAAACACAGTTCCTTATTCTACTCAGAAAACTAACTTTACACATTTCATCCTTTATTGTCACTCTTATGTGTATGCACAAGATCAAATCACATTATCACACACTTTATGCTCTTCTCTCTACACCCACTAATGAATTTTCCTTTTGTATACATATATATCTTCCACAATCATTTATAGCATCAACTAGGTTGGCCTAATTGGATGAAACATGTGACCCCAAAAACCATCAACTCAAAACTCCTACATACCTTGTAGAAGTAACCAAATTGTGTTCTACATAAAAATAGGCTGACATGACCTATAGATACTCCCATGATTCCACTCCACACATAATTCAGTCACACACAACCCCAAAAACCCTTAGGTTGACACCGCACAAACAAACTGATAACGCAACAAATGAATGAAACAACTTTTCATCCAAAACTTGACACACAAACCACCAAATCACTTGAAACTCAAAATGCACACACATATGACATCTCCAAGAACTTCCTACAATCAAAAAAACAAAATGATCATCCGCAATGGAATGCAAAGCATTCCAAGATGAACTTTGCAACTGTAACTCTATCACTACTTAGTCTAATACCCTTTCATTAATATTTTCTGCTACAAAGGACATAAAACCCTAAAAATTTAGATATGGAATCATTCAATAAATAACATTATTACCTCAAAACCACATGACAAGATAATACAAAGTGGAACAATGCGGACCACAAAATTGTTCCTCTGTTATATTGAAAATACATTGTCTTAGTCTAGGACTTAGCCAATTTTCCAAAACACTTAGTTTTCTCCAAACTATATTCATACTAATATACCATCAATTCTACAATGGGTTGAAAGAAATGGAAACACCATACACCATCATGCTCATGTTTCCAACAATCTCCCCTTTATAATTGATCGCAACACACTTCTTTTCTTCACTCCCCTTTTGACATCAAGGGAAAATGGTAGTAAATCTGCATTACACACCCTTATTGATATATCTACATGGGAATAGCTCCCCTTAACTATGTTATCCATCACCAAAAAGACAAAATTGTACCAAAAAACTATCTACTAACTCTGCAAATGTACATAGAGATCAAAAATTGTCTATACAATTCAAAAATAAATATACACCATAATTGGATGATGTTGCCTTTAATTTTTCAAGGTGTGCCTCCCAATCTTTCTTGGTGACCTCCCAATCCTTCTTGGAAAAAGAAAGCATGTAGCTCTAGTTTTCAATTTGTACATAGAGGTCCTCTCCTTCTTTTGAAGAGCTAGGAACTTTTGTCTTTTGCATAAATTTTTCTACATCAGCCAAAGCTCCAATTAAAGATGTAAGCCTTAGACTTACCATATCTCAAAGTTGATTGTATTGATTTATGATTTTCTCTTTTTGTTCCTACAGTAAAAAAGAATTGGTTGTGTATATTTTCAATGACCACTCTATTTTCTCCATCCCCATC
The DNA here is from genome assembly GCA_007258455.2 of Sequoia sempervirens. NCBI lineage: Eukaryota > Viridiplantae > Streptophyta > Pinopsida > Cupressales > Cupressaceae > Sequoia > Sequoia sempervirens. The sequence continues at coordinate 149,475,684 of VDFB02000013.1, read as the reverse complement.
ATTCACTGGATCATACACACTCAAGGCCTGAGCAATTTGGGACCTAATTGAGTTCATTTGATCCTTTATAAATTTTGTAGATAATGGCCATTTCAAAAAAAAATGGAACAATAGTTTAGCTTCCTCCAAACACTTTTGAATATCCTCCAAGCTGCCTTGCAACTTGGTATGTGCAATAGCCCATTTATCTGAGGCATTAGTTAGCCTCTTATTATTCAATCTCTTTGCTACTTCCTTCTTTGTCTTCTCTTCTAAACTTGTAAAGTACTTCTTAAAAGAATCTAGCAACAACTTCAGCTACTGTACACTTATCAAAGAAGTATCAATGGATAATCTAGGAAGGCTTTCTTGTAAAACCTTTACAACCTCATCAACTAACTTTGTGCCTTTCTAGTGAGTTTGTAGTATTCCATTTCTTGCAGAGGCATGAAAAACATTACCAAGCTACAACTTATGGAGGGGAGAGATCTTGTACATGTCCACTTGACCTTGTTGCATTCAAATTTGTAGTAGTTATGCAAACACCACTAGTTGGAAATGCATTTGTATATCCAAAAGATCTTTCAATGAATCTCTGGAGGGTGCAGAGGATTCGTGTCTTGTTTTTGTGCTTTCTTTTGCATGCTTATCATTCTTCTCCTTCTCACCACTATCAAAACACTTTTCTTTAATCTTCTCAACTTTAAGAGGAGGCATAGTTTGTTCCTTTTGAGCTTCAATCTTCTTCGTGAATCCTTGCTTGTCTTCTTTGCTCCACTCTGCAGTTATCTGCCCATCCGAAGGGGTGTTATTTTTCATCATTTCTTCTTTCTCATGCTCATGCTCATGTTTCTCTTTGACTAGCTCATTACTTTTCGAGAGGGATGTATCTTATTGCATTTCATCTTCATCACCTAGAAAAGCTGCTATGATAGGGGAACAAGTAAAATTTTGTTTACTTTCAGATGATAAATACTTTCTACATCAAGGATTTCAAATAGGTAATGTTGTATTTATTAGATGATAAATACTTGCTACATCAAGGATTTCGAATAGGTAATGTAGATAGCAATATGTATTTCAAAGTTAAAGGAGAACAAATCTTGATTGTGGTAGTGTATGTGGATGACATTATCTTTGGAGGAAATGAAGGTATGTGCAAGAGGTTTTTAGAGGAAATGTAGAAAGAGTTTGAGATGTCAATGTGTGGGGAGATGAATTTCTTCCTCCGATTATAAATTAGTCAATTAGAAAAAAGGTATCTTCATTTCACAGTCAAAATATGTCAAGGAAATTTTGAAGAGGTTTGGAATGGAGGATCTAAACCAATATGTACTCCTATGGTTATTGGTTGCAAGTTAAACAAGATTGATGAATCACCTAAGGCTGATCAGAGCAAGTATAGATAAATGATTGGTGGATTGCTATATCTAACTGCTAATAGACCGGATATCATGCATGTAGTTTGTCTTGTGGTAAGATTTCAAGAAGATCCTAGAGAATCTCATGTTGTAGTAGTGAAGATGATATTTAGATACTTGAAGGGCACTCTGGAATATGGTTTGTGGTATCCTAGGGATATTGATTTCTCCTTGAGTGCATATATAGATGTAGATTAGGTAGGATGTATAGATGATAAAAGAAGTACAAGTGGTGACGTACTTTCTTTCTTGGAAGTAGATTGGTTTCATGGTTGAGTAAGAAGCAGGGTTTAGTGTCATTATCTACTGCAAAAGCATAATATATTGCAACAACATCATGTTGCACACAGGTGTTGTGGATGAAGAAAATATTGAAGGATATTAGAGAATCATATGATGAACCTATTTCTATATTGTGTGGCAATACAAGTGCAATCAATATTTTAAATAACCCAACAATGCATTCAAGAACAAAACATATCTCAATCCAGAATCACTTCTTAAGAGAGAAAGTTGTAGAGAATGAGGTGAAGTTAGAGTATGTTCCTACTAAGGATCAAGTTACAAATATTTTCACAAAGTCTCTTCCTAAAGATACTTTTGAGTATCTTCGATAGAGGTTAGGGGTTATTGCCCCTCCTTTCAATTAGATGCATAAGTGTGTGCATCTTTTCAAGAAGCATTTCAAGATACATTATTGGTCCCGAACTGATGATGAAGGCTACCTCTCAGGGGGAGCAAGTATTAGTATTGTTGGTTGATGCAGTCATGTGGAGCATACTTTGTGCCCCTAAGGGGGAGAGTGCTGAAAAGTGAGAAAATTGGAGAGAAAGCTATTTTTTTTGGTGTTGCAAGTATTATCTAAAGTGGTTTATGTAGATGTCAGATGGTGTACGATGAAGGTGTAGGATTTTCCCTTTGAGTGTTGTCAAAGGAGGAGAGTAAAAGAGTTCAATGCAAGAAATAGAGTTGGATGAGTTTATGAAACTTTGCCACTAATGTCAAAAGGGGGGAGAGTTGGTTGGAAAATCATAGTTTAGAGGAGTATTTCAGGAGAGAGATAGATTCATTTGAGAGGGATTTGGTTGAAAATCCATAGTGTAGAAGAGAATGTGGTTTGAAGACCACAAGGGGAGAGATTGTTCAGGAGCAAGAGAATGAGAGTATGAAGAATGAAAGATCCCCTAGTTGGGGGGAGTATTGCTTGATGTAGAGTTGTTTTTGTTGTTGATGGTTTTCAGATAGATGGTGTTGCCATCAATGACAAAGGGGGAGATTGTTGAAGTATTTTGCTAGTGTTGTCATTGATGTCAACATTATGGATATTGTGTGTTGGAGTTGTTGGAAGGATGCTAGTGCTGTCATAGTTGGGGAGATTATTGGAGATTGTTGGCAATATGGATATGTTGTGGTTTAATGTCATATTGATGTCAAACTCTAGTGTAGTCATGATGAGAAGTGTTTTAGATGTTGTATATGTGTTGAAGAAGTGTTTGTAATGTTGCTAATGTAGTTGGTTCACATGGTTTCCAAGTGATTTTGAGAGAATTTGAATAAAAGGGTGAGTAGTATGGTAGAGGCATGTTCAATGTTGTGCTCCACATTTCTTGATGGTTGAATATATGCTTGTGTGGTTTGGACGTGATGATCAGAGGTGGTATATCCAGAGTCTTAGGTTCTAGATCATTTTGTAGTAAAAGTTGTGTTTGATAGTTTGTATATCTATGTAGAAGGTTGTCTGGGAGAAATGAGTTTACCCCACATTTCTCTCCAGTAAGGTTTCTTACCTTGCAGATCTGGGAACATGCTTACATTGTTTGTACCTTCCTTCCCTTGAGGTTTTAGGTGTTGAGGTGTTCCACAAGGTTGATTAGTAAGTTGTGTTCTATGGCAGTATGTCTAGTTACACATATTGATGGTGTTCTCAGTTTCAAGTGGTTGTGGTAGAATTGCAAAATATTTTGATGATACTAGAATATTCTGAGATGTTGTGGAGTGTTTCTATGTGGTTCATGTGACCTAGAGAAGTGTGTATGTGGTCACTTGTAGTGTTAGTTCAAGTTTTGTCAACCTAGCGTGCTAATGCTATTTGTGGAGGTATCTTGTGGAGTGTGAATGTGTTGTGTAGTGTGGTGATGTAGATTTGGGTCCTAGTTAACCCTTTGTATGGTTTTACTTTACTTCTTTCCAACGTAGAGGTGCTTGGTTCTGACCTATTTTGGTGTTACACATTTTAGGCACATACATTTCATTAAGGTTGACCTAATTGAGAATTTTTTGGTCGTGGATGGTATAAAAGTAAGGTGAATTGTTGGAGATGAGTGTGGATTTATGGAAGGTGTGTGAAAGATGCAAATTTGATTAAGTGTGGTGATCTAAGTGAGAGCTTAATGCCTATGACTTCGATGCATTGAGAAGAAGGGTCTACATTTTTAGTGTGCTTGAAGTTGTTGGAGGTAGTGAGATAAAGGTTACAGATGGCATAAAGTTTCAGTGGTGGATTTCTCTTGTTGCCTTGAGATAGTGAATCTCTTTGTAATAATCTTCTATTTTTTTCTTCTTGGTAGTGAGCCACCCAATAGTGAACCTTTCTTTTTTTTTGGGTAGTGATCCCTTGGTAGTGAGACTTCTTATATTCGACATTGCAATTCATACATATGTGACATAATCCTCACCATGTTTTCTCCCTTCTTGGATTTTCCATGTAAATCTAGTGTTCTTATGTGTTTGGATGTGTTTTCATTACTATTATATGTTTACATTATGCTAATACATGATAAGGGTTTAAGGGATAACAAGGGTTTGAATATTGATGAGGGATTAAATGTTTTAGTATACAATTGATTCACTCCCCCCTCTCAGTTGTCCTATGTTTCTAACAATTGTGTAGAAACCAATCACCCTAATTATGGTCAACCCTAGATCCTAAATCTTTCTTTTTGCCTTAGAAACTTCATCACATTGTCAAACAACCTCTGAGAATATGGGGACCCCAAATTTTTTAGCACTACTTGTATAAAGAATTCCTCAAAAATAATGTAATTTGCAGTAACAAAGTGCATGTACCAAATATGAGTCCATGTTTGAATAGGAAATATGACTTCATTCTTATGCATTTTCAACACATACTTTCCATTGTGGAACAATAAATGATAGAGCAATGAATACCGCATGAAGTGAAATGAAAAGTATTTATATAAAATTATCCTTAATTGCTCGTGAATGCCCTAAAAAATAAATGATGCATGATCAAAACCACTATTTAGATCTCTATGTTGCACATCAACTTCTAGCATCATTAAATGGATTAGATTTTGAACCTTGCAATCCACAACTAGGACTTGACGTAGGGAAAATATGTGTTGATGAAATATTCCTCAATTATGTCAAAGTCAAATGACTCAACCTTGTCCTTAGCAAAATTAAATATTTTACTTTCATTGCCTCGTCTTCTATGTTGAGGTAGCCACATTACCCTACAACTATGTTTATCCCTATTAAATTCTCTATTCAATACATTAAAGTGAATGGGTACACTAGAAGTTACATTGAGGTTTAAAACCTCATAAATATAATGTCTATCTAATCTCAAAAATTTACACCACCTTGCTTGTTTCTAATCACTTTATTATCATGATCATACTTCTTAGCCATTGATCTAATTAGGTCAATATTAACAAAGACATTGGGAAAAACTGGCTTTCCCAATTCCATACTCCAAAGGTTTGAAATAGGCCTATTTGACTAGCTCCTTCAATATTCATACTCAAATAAATTCCATCCCTAAGAAGGAATGGTTGCATCTCTTACTAAAATTTCTTTATCCATTAACTTATCTATGAGAATACTAGCCCGTTGATCATGCTTTTCTCTCTTTAATGACCCAAGAAATTGATTTATAATATCCTCCTCCAAACCCCTATTTGACCTTTTGGCTTGTGAAGTAGATTGACTCATGTTTAGGGTTTCTTAGAACATATAGGGCTTCATAGATTTTGAAAATATTCTAGGATTTTAAACTTGGATAATATTATAAACTAATTTTATAACCCTAGAATATTACTCCTCAATAATATAAGAAAAAAATTCAATACATAATCAAATAAATTTTGACTTACCTATTTCCAGTTGCTCAAAACCCTAGTTCAATGTTGTAAGTGATCAAACTTCTCTAAATTCCCCAAATTCCTTTGTGCAACACTCAATTGGATGCTATAAATAAAGAATTGATTCATCTTCAATAAAAATAGTTTAGTCACGTTAGAAATTTGTCATTTCTCACCGTAATGGTAGATGCAAGCGAATGGAGTGTTCACAACTATATATTTATCATCTTTGAATTCAAACCATATATATGATTTGGTGTAGAAGATCAAAAATTATCACATTCCTCTTCCACATCGTAAAAACCATTTGAATAACCTTTTGTGAAGTTGTGGTGCAAAGAAAATTTATGACACAATAGAGAATCGTGGCAACTTAAGACCCCCTTTTGGTCCCCTATTTCCATGCACATACACTAACTAGACTTACATTGAAAGATGATTTGGAAAGATTCTTGGACTTACTAATGTGGTAGGAAAATATGGCATGTTGATTAGACCTACTAACATGGTATTGTACTTATAAAAAAAAATCTCAATTTGTATGTCATCCAAATTTCTATACTATATCAGTATATTGACCTAGAGTTTTTCTTGATTTGTGTTTTGTGCATGGAAATTTTAAATCTATTTAGTTATGTGTTATATTGATTTATATATGGTGCATTACAATGATAAAATATTACTCATGTAAAATATCTTAGATTTAAATAATTTAACAAGCATTCTTAAGGTTATTGGACTTTATAAGTGCAATGACAATTTTTTTTCTTCCAAAAAAATACTTTCATGAGTTGACTTTAAGACAACCTAACAAAAATATTATAAACCATAAGAAAAAAACAAATTTATTTTACACAAATAAATAGAGTTAGCCCAATCTAACCTACCCTAATACCATGTAAAATATATAATATGCATGCACTAAATTAAATTAAACTTCAAGAGTGAAATAAATATCTAGTGCATAAATTAAGACTTTAAAAACTATGAATGAATATAGAATAATTTTATTGATCAACTATATACAAACTAAGCATGCTCAAAGTGAAATGAAATTGCATTTTATAGAGAATACTTAAGATGCCATGTACTAAAATAGAATGGTTTTCATAAAGCAATGTTTTAAAAATAAAGAAATAAAGAAAATGTATCATCATTTTTTTTTTAGCAAAAGGTAGGATGTCTATAGACTATAATAGATAATTACATAGAGTATATCAAATTTACAGCTGAAGAAACATGAGAGATTTTTTCTACTCAACTACCCAAAAACCATACAAAAAGTTGCTTTATCCCTTATTAAAGCTTACTGCTACCCATTTCCATATAATTCAACCCCTTCCGCCCTATCTTGCACTACCATATATGTTGATATATTCACAGTATGATAAAAAATAGACATTACAAACTAACCACGCCTATGGGCTAAATTCACAAAAATTTCACCCTGACCCTCACAGGCTACCATTGTATGCAACCTAAAATGGTCACCTAGACTTTGGGCCCCATTTATTTAATTTGTCAACATCAACTTTCTGAATCAATGATTGTCGCATTTTCAAATCAAATTTCTTAATCAATTCATAACTATTTCAAATGTTTCAATTTTCCCGCAAGGTTTGAATCTTGTTAATTTTTATTTAATCCAAGAAAGAAATAAATCCCTTTTTAATAAATAAAATAATGTTATTTAATTGAAGTTAATATTACTTAAATAAATAATGCTATTTAATTAAATCTATTTTTAATTAAATAATTTTATTTTATTTTATTAATGTCATTTAAATACATAATCTTATTTTATTTTATTAAAAAAGAGATATTATCATCTTAAATTAAATTAAAAAATGAAAGTCCCCAAGAATATCACTTGTGATGAAAAAGGAAATGAAATCAGGTTAAAGGAAATAAAATTTAAAAGAATTTGTCCGAGATTTGTTTTTATTTTATTTATCATTCTTACAATTTGCATGATTCAACATGAATGAAATATATATTCTCATTTCAAAAAAAAAGAATCTGAATTTTTACATCAGACTTATGCTGCAAATTTGAATTTTATCATTTGAGATTACATTAGTTTGATTATATAAGCATCTTATTTTTAGAGCATATAGTTTAATATTGCATTTTAGCTTAATCTTCATAGTAAATTAATTTGCAAAATAATTCATTTATGGCATTGCATGTAGATTAAGTTTCATTTCAATAAATTAGTTTGGTTTATTACATTTTACAGTCATTTAGATTAGTTTTCGTTGTTGCATTGCAAGAACATGATTCATGGAGATTAGCGTGCTGCTTCTCTTTGAATCTACGTTCAAGAATTGTATTCTGCGGGGAATTACTTGAGGGTTATCGAGGGGGCCACAACTTGTCAATACACTTTCTTACCGGATGAGAACGTGAATTGATTCGCGGAGACTCATTATTGAGGTATCGCTATGAGATTCCGCAGAAATTATAACATATATTTTGGAGTTATACATTTTGAAACCCATAGTTTTTAATTTTTGGTTTTAATTTGGTTTTAGTTTGGTTTTAGAATTTACGTTTTAATTTAGTTTAGTTTTTAATTTGGTTTTTAATTAGGTTTTAATTGATTTTTTAATTTAGTTTTTAATTCAGTTTTTAATTTAGTTTTTAGTTTTTAATTTAGTTTTTAATTTTTAGTTTTTTAGTGTAGTTTTTAATTTCGTTTTTAGTTTTGATTCATTAATCCAGCTTCCACTCACTTGCAGGAAAAACGATTTCTGGGTTTTGTAGCCAGGGTCAAAATCCGATCTGGGTATCTTTCAGTTTTTTGATTTCTTTCACAGATCTGAAGAAAATAGCTGCACAAAAACTATCGCGCGTCATTTTTTTCAGCTGGCTAAAAATTTAAAAAAATTATTTTTAAATGCCCCTACTTCTTTGGATTAAAAGCTTGATTTGCAGGTTTTATTTTTTCTTCCAAAATTTCTGGGTTTCTGTTTTTATCTACTCATTATAAACAGATTTTTTAGAAATCAAATTTGAAGATTTTTTAATTTAGTTTTTAATTTTTAGTTTTTAATTTAGTTTAGTTTTTAATTCTAATTTAGTTTTTAATATATTTAGTTTAGTTTTTAGTTAGTTTGGTTTAGTTTTAATTTAGATTTTTTAGAATTAGATTTTTTAGTTTCTAAAATTTAAAGTAGATTCTTTAATTTTGTTAATTTAAATTAGACTTTTTTTACTTTAGATTTTTTAACTTTATTAATTTAAATTAGAATTATTAATTTAGATTAGATTTTTTTAAAATTTAGATTAGATTTTTTAATTTTATTAATTTAGATTAGTTTTGTTTTAAAGTTTTAGTTTAGTATTGGATTAATTTAGTTTAATTTTAGTTTTGTTAACTAATTCTTCTTAGATTTAATTTTGACTAGATTAAATTAGATTTTTTAATTCTGGTTCTTCTGAATCATTTTTTCACAGCATAACAGTTTCTGCAGGACGCCAGTCAGAGAACTTGAAACACACTAACGGTTTGATTGCAGGACGCATGACAAAGACTTGAAAACAAACACTTACGCTTGTCAAAGATTTTATTTAAAAATAAATAAATTTGTGTTTGTTTTCTTGTTTTTCAATTCACATAGTCTAATTAGGGCTTCGTTAAAATTCTTAGGAGTTTCGATAGTGAGTAGGGAATTTGGCTCTTTGTTGCATGGAGGTGATGACCATGGACAAATCCAGGCTCCTGATGATCTTACTAATATGATGAACTCTTAGGGAGCGGAGCAAGGTAGTGAAACTTTAGCACTTTCACTCGTCAGGGGATTATGCTCTTCTCTCATTGAGAGAATCAGAAACCCAAAAGCGTGTGGATTTGGTGAAGTGAAACTAGCTCGGTGATTAAGGTTGTTTAGCATGTTTGGGTAAAGAGACGGGCTAGAGAAGTATACTTCTCCTTTTGGGAGAATCCAGTCAAAGCGCGAATCAGGAGGCCGTATCCGATTAATGTCACGCTGGGGGCACTGCCCAGTTGAACCCTCCCGCTTGACCAGAGAGTGGAGTACACACCTATAGGTGATTCCCTCCATATAATAAAGAACGTCTTGTTGAGTCTAAAGACTCCAAGACCATAGTAACTTCTTTTCCATGACTTGGACGATCATCATGGAAAAGCTCTGTTTATTGCACTGAGCGGCGCCGCTCCAAGCCCTGTTTGCTGGGGTGTGTGATTTTCAGGTGTTGGTGTGGCTGCGAGGCCCAAGCTCTGTATCAGAGGCACCGAAGGTTATTGTGAATGGAAGCCAAGTAAAAACCTCTTAGTTAGTTGCCTACCCGGTTCACCTCTGAAAGGAGTCATAATCTTTGCGCAAGGAGGGGGAAGAATCTCTCCGTATGTTGATCATACACAGATTCCCATCATAGGCATACACTTGGACGTTTGGAGGCGGTTGCGACACTGGCCCCTACTACAAGGGTAACCTTTGAACGTACACTGTTGAGTCCTTGGAAACACCAAAAACACGGGCGCCCTCTAGGGGGTGACACGCTATGTGAGGTGCACGTATGCGCATAAGCAATGGGGCAAAGGTTTTGACTTCTCACCATTTTCTTTGGTAGGGATAGCTATGTGTTTGTTTTTGAGTCTTAAACATTGTCAAACATCTTCAAACAAGACTCCCCCGATACTATCAAGTTGCTTTGTCCTTGATAGATCTGTTATTGACTACTTTTTGTATCACAACTTGTCTGATTGAAACCTATGTGCTTGATCAAAATCTGTGGATATACTTGCTTAATCTTTGCAAACAAACAACAAACTGAAATAATGAGTTCTTCGATTAAGTGACTTGTCCCAGTTTTAGAGACCTGTTCTGTATTTAGGGTTTATGTGTCGACCTTTTGAATTAGTGATCCTTGATCTCATAAGCGATTTTGCTTAAGATTGGCAAATTAGGAATTGTTCCTGTCAAATAGATAATTTTTTAGACTCTTTGATAACACACTTGGAGAGTGCTAGTAGTCTCCTTGTCCACCCATTTTCATACAATTCAAACTCATTACACTTTGTGTAAGTCATCCTCCTGATCCATATGTGCTAGGGTGTTCACCCAAGAATTGAGCACCTCTGTGGCAGTGTTGGTTTGCACCTATTTGCAACAGTTCTATTTCACCATCTCTCTCGGACAAGAGAAAACTTTTACTATCCTAGTCTGGTATTGACGTTTCTTAGAATTGTCTGTTTACTTGAACTCTCCCTTTCATGTCAGTCACAACAAGATATCAAGTGAGCCAAGGAAAGCGACCTCAGATAGTCTTTAACCAACTACCCCCAGTTCAGACTCGTCAAAAGAGAAAGGAAAAGGAACCAATATTTGACCAGTCACCTAGGAGTCAGTCTGAAACCTATTTTGACCCAAAGAGCCATTTTAGTGACTTGAGTACCCCCTCAGCACCTTCCCACTCGGGTATGGATATGAGTTATACTGTCACTCGATGGGAGAGGGAAGCCATGGATCAAAATCTTGATGATATCTATGAACAACACAGAAACAACATGATATTTGGAAATTCTTCTCATGATGATCAACCTGGTTCACCCCTCATTAATACAAGATATTTGGATGCCCATCAACGGGATGAAAGGTATAAGAGACGAGCTCACCAAGAACAATGGTCACAACACGAAGACCAAGACAATGAACCTCGCGATGCTCATGTCAATACAACGTATACCAATGACTTGTTCAAACAGTCTAGACCAAGCTCACCACTTCAACATACCTCAAGGTTCACAAGTGATAGGCTTAGAAGAATTGAACGCGAAAAGAAAGCCTTTCTAGATGAACAAGCTGCAAAGCAAGAAAAGTTTAGACAACTTGAGGAAGAGAGCCAAGCTTTATTGGAAGTACAAAGGAAACTCGCTCAAGAGGAGCAAGATAGGCAGTTAGCCCACCAATTAAACAAACAATACAATACAAGGGGTGCTAACAGTGGACATAATTCTCCTCCCTCCACCCCTTCCAGAACACCAAGAAGTAGAAGGCGGTCAAGCACCCCTTCTAGATCTCCTAGTCCTAGAGGAAGAAGGGCCTCTCAGTATGCTCACTATAGGAGGCAAACTCCTCCCAGAAATTCAAGACCACACTCCCAACATGTACATCCTGGTTCCCAACATGGAGGTGGTAGCTCACATTATGATTTTGATACTCAAGACTTCATGCGAATACAACAAGAGCCTATCTTCCAACAGTATGTGGAGAGGTATTTGGAACAAAACAAAGATAAGTTCTTGGAAAGTCTAATCAACAAGGGTGCCAGAGTCCCTTATAATTTTGATGTGGACAACAAAATACAAAAGCAAAATCCCTCTCAAGAGGAAGAAATCCGCCAAATGAAGCAAATGATGGAGAAAATGATGCAACCTAAGAGCTCATTCTCACTAGACTCAATTTGTCCTAATCCATTGACAAGAGTGTGAGTATGAAAGATTTTCCAAAGAGGGTGGAATTCCCACAATACGATAAATATGATGGCAGTGGTGATCCACACGACCATGTGCGTCAGTTCTATACTATGAGCTTTGAATTCCATCAGGATGACTCCTATTTGATGAGGTTGTTCCCTAGGAGTCTTAAAGGACAAGCAATGGAATGGTTTACCAATATCACTCCTCCTGTCAAGAATTTTAGAGAACTTGTTCATAGATTCGTTCAACACTTCGCATATAATCTGTCAAGACCTGTTACTATGTTGGACCTATGCAACTTGAAACAAAATCAAGGGGAACCCTTTGTTACCTTCTTGCAAAGGTGGAGGAGACAATGCTCTCGGTATCCTAGGATGATCCATGAGGATGAAAAGATTGACATACTTGTTAGTAATTTGGTGCCTGAAATGAGACATGAGATCAAAAAGATAGTCTTCACTTCCTTTGATACCATGATTGAAACTGCATGCCGCATTGAGGATGTTCTAAAAGAACAAGGCATTTTGACCAGACATAACAATAATACCAACAATGGTCAACACAACAATAGGGATAAAGGGAAGAACAACAATTGGAACAAAAACAAACAAATTGTCAATGATGGAGTTGTGGATTCTTCCCAATCAAGAGATCAAAGTGTTCTTAATTTGACTAAGGCTGTGCAAGCAATGAAGCTTAATGCACCTCCACAACAAGAAAGTAAACCAAGATATCAGGAAAGGCCCAAAAACCAGAAGCGGCAATTTACCAAATTGGGTGACACATATGAGGATATTCTCAAAACTCTCATTGCTAACAACTTGGCACATCCTCAGGATCCTGCAAAATTTCACATTCCAGATCCTAAGCCACATTGGTGGGATGACAAGGCATTCTGTAAATTTCATAATGGCCCTGGCCATACTGTTGAAAACTATTGGAAATTAAAACATATCGTCCAAGATTTTATAGAAAGTGGAAAGCTTCAAGTTGATGGCCTAAATACCAATGCTGATCATAAGGCTTTTAAGGAACCTTTTCCTAATTACGACAAGGGGGAAACCTCTAAATCACAGAATGGCAAAGCTGCAATCAACTACACCTATACAACAACAGAAAATGTGATAAACATGCTTGAAGTTGTGGAGACAAGTGTTAATATGATAAGGAGTAAGGACCCACATGGTTATGACTCTCCCCCTATTTTTGACAACCAACCTGTTGTGGTGCTGAGAGGTCCTCATTCTAGGTTATCTTCCCAAGCCCTTAATGCTGTTACCAGGAGTCAAGCCCCTATTATTCTCAGAGGGCCTAGTTCAGGTCCATCCAACAAATCCAAGCAAGTGGCATCCAAGAATGTCACTATAAAGTCCGCCACTGCTCTCAAACCAAACTACAATCTTGTAGATCAGTTACAGAAAACTCCAGCACATATCTCAATCTTAGAGCTTCTAGAGTTGTCCCCTAGGCATAAGCAGATCCTTGAGGACGCTTTGCGCACATCAAATGTCCCCAACAACATTGATATAGACCAATTCCAAGGCATGGTGAATCACATTACTAGCCCACATTACCTTTCTTTCTCTGAAGATGATGACAAATCCCTAAGCCATCCACACAATCTTGCCCTTCACATTGAAGTCATGATTCATAAAACCCGTGTCAGGCGCGTGTTGATTGATGGGGGTGCTGGGTTAAATATCTGTACTTTGAATTTGTTAAAAACTTTGGGCTATTCAGAGCAAGTGATCGACACTAGAAAGAAGATCACCATAAAGGCCTATGATGAGGCAGAACGAAGTTCTAAGGGATTGGTTGTCCTTCCTGTCAGGATTGGCCCAGTTGAAAAAGATATCTTGTTTCAAATTGTTGATACTGGACCCCTTGCATACAACATTTTACTGGGTAGACCATGGATTCATGATATGTAGGCAGTGCCGTCTACCTACCACCAGTGTGTTAAGTTCCCCTACAATGGAACAAAAATTTGCATACCAGGGGATAACACCTTATCAATTAACTCAATCTTAGCTAATGTTCATGTCCCTCTTAACCGAGCAGCAGAGGATTATGAAACAACTTTAGCAGACCATCAAAAAAAATTTAAGTCAGTAGACCTTGCATGGGGGGTATCAACTTGACTCTTTTGCAAAGATTCCTGTTTCCCCTAGGACATATGGAAAGCCTTCACAGGAGATGAAACCATCATCTTCAGCAATGACACTATTTGACAAGTTTGTTGAATCCTCGGTACCAATACAAGATGAAAAAGAGGAAGTAGCTATTCGAGATTGGATATACAAAGAGGAGAAATACCAGCACAATGAAAATTTCTCCCCCTCTCCTAAGTCCTATGGGAGAGGATATACTTTTGTCAAGAAGATGGGTTATCCAGGATATGGCCCTCTTAGTCACAGGTTAGATGCTAGAGCCGAACCACTCAATCATGATCTTTTTGCATGTAAGTCTAAGAAATCGGTTGGCCTAGGCTTTATGAACAACAATAAATGCACTGTCCCCATTTCTGATAGGTGGGATAGTAAAGATGACACAGAATATGTACCAGATTTGACCAATCAACAAGACATAACAGATGATTGGATACCTTCAACAAATCTCCTTTGGGAAGATTCAAGAGATTTAATAATTGATAGTCCTCCTATCTCATTTACAATAGATAGTGACTGTATGAATGCAAGATTGACTATGGATAATGTCTCTATCCCAGCTGCAATGGATGGTGATAATTCAGATAATTTTGTGATTGAACAAATTGCTAGAGGAGAGGAGCCTCTTCCAAATCTTGAGGCTTCTACATCACGAGGCTCCAACAATAATTCAGAAATAGACTCTCATGAGTTTGAATGGGATTCACTCTCAGATGCAACAGTTGACTTGGATATGGATGTTGTCCATGCTTATAGTTCTCAACCTGATGTAACTGACAAGTCATGTGTTAGATTAGAAGATTGGAACCCACATGTCACATTAGTAGACGATTCTTCGCTTGCTAGGATAAATTCTGATTTAGACACTTTAGAGGGAAACTTGACAAATTCCAATTCTACAGTCACCAGAGATGACACCACCTATATCATTAATCTTGAACCGGTCATTAACCTACCCCTTGTTCACCCCAACCTTATTGATTGGTCTCAACGGTACCAAGAGCCTCAACTCTTGACATTTCACAATGACTATGAGATCACCTGCTATCTAAATGCCATTGAACTTGTAGTCTCTTCCACCAGTGAACCGGCTACGGTGCTTAATGAGAGCCACAGCATCAAATTACCTTAGTCACAAGATAAAAAGAAATGAAAAAAAGAATAAGAGTTACATTAAATGAAACCACTATGTGGCTGATTAGCCGAACCAAAAAAAGTAAAAATAAAAGACGTATCCAAAGGTGAAAACCTCCCAGAGGCACCTACGGATGAGGTACTTGATGGTCTCCCAAGCTATTTCGAGGATAGATCATCAGTATTGGTTGAACCTACAGAAGCTGTTAATTTGGGCACAGAGGAAGTTCAAAAAATTGTACACTTGGCTAAATCTTTATCACTTGAAGAAAAGAAAGCCTATACCGAGTTCCTCCAAAAGAAGGAAATTAACTTTGCATGGACATACTCAGACATGCCAGGGTTGGACACTAATCTCATTATGCATCATTTATCCATAGCTCCCGGTGTGAAACCAGTCAAACAGAAGTTGAGAAAAATGCACCCTCATATAGCTCTTTTAGTGAAAGCTGAATTAGAAAAGCTCCTTGGTGCAGGATTCATTAGAGCCATAGACTATCTTTGTTGGTTCAACATTGTACACTGTTTCTAAGCACGATAAAACCATTGAATCTACTTACGGACTTTAGAGATATGAGCTATGCCCAAGGATGATTTCCACTTCCTAACATAGACATGATAGTGGACATGGCAGTAGGGATATAGGATCTATTCTTTGATGGATGGTTTAAAGGTATAATCGGATCAAGATAGCTCGAGAGTTAAGAAAAATTTGCATTCACATGTGCCTAGGGTACTTATTGTTGGAATTTCATGCCCTTTGGATTGAAAAATGCAGGAGCTACTTACCAAAGAGCTATGACAACCATCTTCCATGACATGATGCATAAGAATATGGAAGATTATGTGGATGACACCCTGGCTAAGTCTAAGAGAAGAGGAACACATTTGGCTGATTTAGAAGTGATTCTAGATCGCATGGAACAATTTCAACTAAGATTAAACCCAAAAAAGTGTGCATTTGGTGTTACTTCTAGAAAATTATTGGGATTCATCATTTCAGCTAAAGGAATAGAAGTGGACCCTGAAAAGATTCAAGCCATTATAAACATGCCACCTCCCAAAAATGTTAGCCAAATGAGGAGTCTTCAAGGGCACCTTCAATCCATAAGGAGGTTTATTTCACAATTGGCGGATAGAGCACAACCTTTCAACAAAAATTTGCATAAAGGTGTTCAGTATTATGCGGAATGAGGATTGCCAAAGAGCATGGATCAAATTAAAGAGAGATGCTTGGCAAATCCTCCATTTGTTGAAAATGATACCTCCCATTCCAAGAAAACCTCATTTTGTATGTCTCGACTCTTGAATCTTGGGGCATTGTTGGCTCAATTAGATGAACAGGGAAAGAAGGGCCATATATTATATTGAAATTAAGCACTCTTGTTTCTTGTAGGGTTAATTATGCTAGTATTAGCTTGCCTTGCGGTGATGGTGTTTGCTTCTCAAAAGTGCGACACTATATGCTCACGCACACCATACACCTCATATCAAAAATTGATCCTCTCAAATACTTGCTTGGTAAAGCTGCTCTCACGGGCAGACTTGCTAAATGGATGATGATTCTTTCTGAATTTAACATAGAGTATATTGAGCGCAAAGCAATCAAAGGCCAAGCTATTGCAGATCAACTGGCTAATTTTCCTATTCAAGATAATATGCCCATTCAAGTCAACTTTCTAGATGAGCATCTTATGTACATGACTGAAAGATCCTGGAAACTATTCTTTGATGGTTCATGCATGCAAAATGGTTCTGGAGCTGGTGTGTTGTTTGTTTCTCCTCATGGGTATACTATTCCTAAATCTTACAAGTTGCTCTTTCCATGCACAAACAACATAGCTGAGTATGAGGCTTTGACAAATGGACTAAAAATGGCTATAGAGTGGAATATCACAGAACTACATATCTATGGGGATTCTCAGCTGATCATCAGCCAAGTCAATGAACAATACCAAACAAAAGATGACAAGTTGGTACCTTACAAAAAAATGGTTGATTCATTGAGACGGTATTTTACTTTTGTCACCTTTCAGCAAATCCCTAGAATTAAGCGATCTATGGCCACCCTTGCTTCACTTCTTGATTAGAGGAACATGAGTCGGATATGAATTCTGGTGGAAGAACTCTGATATCCCATATTTGACTCACACAGAAAGCCATATCATTTTGTACCCTTGTCCAATCATGAATCTCCGCTATAGTGCTATTTACTCATATCTTAAATTTGATGGCATCATCCCACAGATACATTTAGCAGATGCGAGAAAGAAGAAACCTTATCCACAACGCCTCTAGCCATTCCCTCATCTCTGGTGATTTGTATAGGAGGGGTCTAGATGGAACACTTCTTAGGTGCTTAGAAAAGGAAGAATCCAATCAAGCGCTAGTTGACATCCACGAGGGCATATGTGGAGGACATTCTAATGGTCTTTCCATGGCTAGAAGGTTGCTTAGGGCAGGGTACTATTGGCCTACGATGCAAATAGATGCAGTAGCATTTGCTAAGTCTTGTGAAAAATGTCAGAAACATGGACACCTGATACATGCTCCAGGTAGGGAGCTAATTCCTTCTATATCTCACTGGTCATTTCAGCGATGGGCCTTTGATCTTGTTGAAGGCCCGGTCATCCCAACTCCTCCAGTGGACTTATAAAGTTCATTATCAACTCTTGACTACTTCACAAAATGGGTAGAAATTTGTTCTACTTTCAATGCTCCCGAGCGAGAGCGATTAATCTTTATTTATTTTAAACCATATCATGCAATGCGATATGGGTGCCATCTGAAGTCATCGACAATGGAGGTCGGGTTCAAAACAAGGACAAGAGAACTCTACCAAAAGATTCAAGATAAGCAACATTGGTCCTCCATTTTACTTCCCACAAGGAAATGGTCAGCGAGAACTTCAAACAAAACCATTCTCAAGATTTTGCACGAGCGGAGTTCATAGAATGGTAGAAGCCTTTTCTGTGGATAAATCCGATACGTAGATATAAACAGTATTAGGTACTCCAAAGGCGGGGCCTCTCCTTTTTGCCCTCACATCTGGCCAGGCGATGTTACCTTTAAGAGTTGAGATTCCATCACTTACGGGTCTCTCTCAAAGGTCTAGTTACAGATGAAGACTATCACGCCATGAGATTGCAAGAATTAGAACTTCTTGATGAGAAGCGTAAAGCATCATTTGACTATATGAGGGTCTATCAAAAGAGGATGTCCAAAGCCTTCAACAAAAAGGTTCGCCCTAGAGAATTCCAAGTAGGAGATCTTGTCCTGCGAGAGAATCCTAAGAACCAACAGAACCGAGAACAGAAGGGCAAATTCGAACCTAATTGGCTTGGACCCTACATCATCACAGCAGCTTTTGGCACAGGTGCCTATCTACTATCTACTGAAGAGGGGGAGCAGCTCCCTGAGCCTATCAATGTTTTGCACCTGAAGAAGTTCTATTATTGATGCCCGTTCTGTCTGGGGGCATCCTTTGTATATAATTATGACCCTGAAAAAAGTTCCAAAAAAAAAAATTGATATATGATACTGAAAAAATTACAAAAAAAAAATTGATATATTGTCAAATAATCCAAAAAAAATTCAAATATGATGCTGAAAAATACAAAAAAATTCAAAAAATTCAAAAATTCAAAAAAGAAAAAGAAAAAAGTGCCTTGGTGAAAACCTGGAAACAGGCGCCTTGGTAGCAAAAATACAAATATATATATATATATAAAGTCCTAAAAAAAATTCTTTCAAGTGGTGAAAACCTGGAAATAGGCGCTACTTGAGGCCTTTGCATCCCTATTTCTTAGCATGCATCCTCGACACTTAGCCTTTCTCCATCATGTCTTGTCCTTATTGCCTTGGTTTGGAATTGGTCTTTGTCTTTGTCTAGGGGCATCACTGTGTTAGCTTTGGTCTCTTGGATATGCTTGTCTTTAGGACACCTCGCAAACGGTGTTTTTCAACACTAACCCAACTGTGTTTTTCAACACAACCCCTAACATCGTGTGTTTTTCAACACTTATCAGTTTGGTCTTATCCAGTTCAGTCATGTGATCTTACCTACTTGCAAGCATTCGATCCTTATCCTCGGAACTCAGTATCAGTTTACACACTTAAAATTTTTTAATTGCAACACTTAATGCTCGAGATATGCCATGATCTTTTCTTTGTGTGTTGACTGATATTGATTTTCATTGAGTGTCCTTGTCTAATAAGTCTCTCCGTGATGCATAGCTAGAGGACTTAGGGCATGGGGCATGTTTTTATTTGCTTTCTACTTATGGGTGTTGTCTTGAACCTCTTCAGTATCTCTTGTTGTCTACTTGACACACTTAAGAGATATATGGCATCATCCTTGAATGTTTTTGCACAACCATTCTCATGGTAATCTTGGCGTTTATGTCTTGATGCGAGCATGGTTTTGCTACATTAAATTGGGTAAGCTAACATTGTAGTCATCTTGACCTTCATGTCTTTGATGCTCATGTTAGAATCTTTCCACATTCCATGCTGATATAAATCACATTCATATCTTCATAGTTCGCGTTTGTGACTAGTGATGATTGTGTGATTAATAGATGTCAGGGTAATAATGGCCCAATGATGAAAATAAGTTCTCTTACATTCTCTAATGAATGATGAATTTTAAAACCTATGTTACCTATTGCAAAATTACACCTTTGCATTTTCATGTAGCTTGCATTATTGGGCACTATTGGTGTTGTTGCACTTTTTAAGGGTACGTATTATGGGTTTGAGAGGGGTTTCCTTCATCTTTCTTGTGGATTTTTTCATCAAGCTGTGATCCACGTTCTTCATTTCTATATCTTCTTTATTGATCTCAATGAAACTCCACATCTTAAGCAGTTGATTGATTTTATTCATCCTCTTTATTAGAAGAAGATTCTCTTCCTTCTCTCCATTTCTTTCCATTTCTTCCAAACTTCTATCTTCCATTTGATTTCACCCCACTTCTTTTCTTCTAATTCAACCTTAGGGCATAATTTTCTTGCTGATCTACCTGGGTTCTGTGATTCTTATATTTTTCATCTTACATCAAGAACCTTATCTTTTGTTTGATTTGATCAAATTTTTCAATTTATTATTTCTCCTCTATCTCATTTCGATTTCGATCACGAGGGGGCAATACCTATCAAACTTCAATCCTTGATTCAACTTTATCAATTCATCAATTGCTTCTCTTGGGGCAACCTTGCTTGAGATTCTTATCTCTCACTTTGGATGTGATCCCGAATCGACCTCATGTTCAAAGGCCTTTTGTTTATGTTTGTCTAGATGTGATCCCGAGTCGACCTCACATCTGAGTTGTTTTGTGATCCCAAATCGATCTCACATTGCAACTTCATTCTTTGACTGCATGTGATCCAGAGTCGACCTCACATTAGTCAAAGAGGGGAAAATGTATGCAACCTAAAATGGTCACCTAGACTTTGGGCCCCATTTATTTAATTTGTCAACATCAACTTTCAATCAATGATTGTTGCATTTTCAAATCAAATTTCTTAATCAATTCATAACTATTTCAAATGTTTCATTTTCCCTAAGGTTTGAATGCTTCATTAATTTTATTTAATCAAAAGAAATAAATCCCTTTTAATAAATAAAATAATGTTATTTAATTGAAGTTAATATTACTTAAATAAAATGATGCTATTTAATTAAATCTATTTTTAATTAAATAATTTTGTTTTATTTTATTAATATTCATTTCTAAATTACATAATCTTATTTTATTTTTATTAAAAGAGATATTATCATCTTAAATTAAATTAAATAAATGAAATATCCTCTCAAGAATATCCATGATGAAAAAGGGAAACAAATCGGTTAAAAGGGAAATAAACTAAAAAAGAATTCCAATCAAGATTTGTTTCTATTTTTCTATTTATCCCACATTGCTTCTGAATTTGCCTTCAATTCCACTTTCGCCTATAAAATGAGCCCTCTCATTCTCATTTCAAAAAAAAGAAAGAATCACGAATTTTTACATCAGACTTATGCTGCAAATTTGAATTTTATCATTTGAGATTACATTAGTTTGATTATATAAGCATCTTATTTTTAGAGCATATAGTTTAATATTGCATTTTAGCTTAATCTTCATAGTAAATTAATTTGCAAAATAATTCATTTATGGCATTGCATGTAGATTAAGTTTCATTTCAATAAATTAGTTTGGTTTATTACATTTTACAGTTATTTAGATTAGTTTTCATTGTTGCATTGCAAGAACAGGATTCATGGAGATTGGCATTCTTGCTTCTCCTCTTTGAATCTCTCGTTCCGAGATTGTATTTGCAGGGGTAACAGGGTTAATCTGAGGGCCACAACATCAATCTCTGCTCTTCTCGGATAGAGAGCTGTGAATTGATTTGCAAGGACTCATTATTGAGTATCCTTGCATGCAAGGATTCACAGAAGTATAACATATTTTCAGTTATACAACCATATGCACTTGACTTGCTACTTGTGCTTGAGAATGAACTATTATATTGATGTCAGGAACCTAAAGAATGAACCTGTTTGCATGGTGAACAGGTGGAGGAATACTCACTTGCAAACCTTGAGGGAAATCATGTGGTGGGATAAAAGAAATAGCATGAAATTTCTTCTTAAACTTATCATCATCATTATTATTTCAAATATATAGATAATAATGAGCAATAATTTATATAATTTTTAGAATATCCTCCTACGAAATATGAATACAACCCAATGTTTAATAAATGTATAATTTACATCAACAAAGAATAATTATTAAATTATATATCCATACACGGTGAACACATTTAAAAAATATTAAAGATTGAGGCAACATGTCCTAACATACTCATCATTATTTATCTTTGAAAATAAATAGTCTAGGGCTTGACTAAGGTATAAGAAAGCTTCACATTTATTCAACCCTCACATGCCAAAGCCCCAAAAGATATTTATCAACACCACTCTAGAAAAATCTAATATTAGGTAGATAAGATTATAGAAAACGGATGCAATCACAAAATTTTGTAAATATTGCAAGTTTAATCTCATATCAAAATTTAGAGGATTGGGACTAGCTCATCTAGTTCATCAGAACCATCTCTACATATTTCTAGTCTCTAATCCAATTCATAGTCAATGTTTGTTAGCATATCAATCAAATCATCACAATGAAATAGAGATGCAAAATATTTCCCTCATATCAATTACGCTTTTACTTGTGTTAGCTAACTCAACTCTTTGTATTAATTGAGATCATGTTTGTATTGATTGAAATACCATTTTAGACCGTAATTAATACTTATAAGGTTGTCAAGAATCCATCTTAGGGATTTACTTTATTTCATTACATAAGGGAAGAAGATCAACTTACAAAAATATTTAGGCTAATTAAATAAATAATCAACCTAGATTTAAGAGTTGTGAGTATCTAGGTGGTGATATTGGATGGTTTGATTGGTCTCCTTTGACTTGGCCATGCGGCTGAGTTTTGCACTTTGTACTCAGGTGTGATCCCCATTTGGTCACACTTTCATATATATAAAAAAAGAGTTGGGAGTATTATTGAAATTAAACGTTGAATTAAAATAAATAAAATTTAAGGTACTTAGCTATATTCTAGAGGGAGGAAAATGACACTAGAGATGTTGGGAATTGATTTATTAGTATGTTAAAAACTAGGGCCTTGATCAAACAAACACATAAGAATTTGTATTTATTGATTGTACTATATTTTTTACCAAATATATGCTTGTAAAATTGACGTTTGTTCCTATGAAACTAATTTGGCATGTGGAATTGAACCTAGACCAACAAAAGTGAATTTGTAGGGAATGGATAATTGTAACAATTTTTCCTTAACTCATTGTACATATGCCTAAATTGGGGTAGTATCTATAGAAACCATTTAGGAACATGAGTGAGGATTGTGTTATCCTTAGTCAAGCCCTTAGGTGGATTAACTCAACAATGATGAACCAAAATTGAAGATAACAAGAAAGCATGCATTATTGTTAGGATGTTGATGCAAGTTAATAATGTAATTAGGATACTGTATGATTTTACTATAATTATCTCATGTGAATATTCTTTTAATGATTCTTACTTGTCGTCCTCACATCATCTCAAATGATTAAAGGAATGTTTTTAAATACAACAAAATCGCAAAAATTCACACCTAAGTTGGTTCATAATGACTAGTGAAAAGGTCGACAAAGGTTTAAATTTAAATTTTAAAATTAAAAGTTTTGAGGTTCAAGTCCACAACCATGTAAATGACCTAGGTCAATTTTACATCTATGAATCCAATTCACAGTAGCAAGTGAATTATAAGCATCATATTGATTTCTAAATATGCCAAAGATGTTGGGCTAGTTAAATGTATAGCCTAATTAAATAAATGATTAACCTAGATTTAAGAGTTGAGACTAATACTAAAATTAATTTATAAAGAATTAAAATTAATAAAATTTAAGGTACTAAGCTAGATTTCGAAGGAAGGAAAATAAGGCTAGATACATTGGGAATTGAATCACTAGTATGTTGAAGAATAGGGCCTTGGTCAAATAAACACATAAGAATTTGTAAATTGATTGTGCAATATTTTGGACTAAAGCTATGCTCGTAAAATTGATGTTTTTTTCCTATGAAACTAATTTGGCATGTGGAATTAAACCTAGACCAACAATAGTTAATTGGTAGGGAATGGATGATTGTAGTAAGTTTTCCTTAGCTCATTGTAGCTATGTTTGAAGTGGAGTGGTGTCTACAAATACCGTTTAAGAAATTGCTAAGCAAGGGTTATGTTCTCCTTAGTGAAACCCCTAGGTGGATCGATTTGGTAATGATGAACCAAAATTAGAGACAACAAGTAAGCATGCACTATGGATAGGATGTTGATGAGCTTGTTAATAATGCAATCAAGATGCTCTATGAATTTGTTATAATATTCTCCTGAGAATGTTCTTCTAAGGATTTTCAAGTGTTCCTTGCATCATCTCAAATGAAAAATAAATGTCTTTAAATACAAAAATATAGCATATAATTCTTTAAATCTATGCGCTAATTTGGGTCACAATGGCTTGCGAAAAGGTTGAAAAACATTTAAATTTGAATATAAAAAAAATAAAAGTTTGAGGCACGGAATTCTCCATGACTAAGGAAATGATATAGGTCAATTTACATCTATGAATTTGATTCATGGTAGCAAATAGAATCAATATCCATTTCTAAAGATGGGTGATGATATAAATATGATAAGAAGATTATGAACCAAATTTCATGCAAAAATATACCACTATAAACTTATTATTACATAAAAACACTGCAAGAATGACAAATCATATCATATCATATTACACTCATTTTGTCAAAAGTCTTGGCCAATTAAAAAATATAGGCAACTCCAATATTAAAAAATTATTAATTCCCTATTACAACAGAATGTTTATTTTCAATTTCAAACTATGACAGTATATCATTCATAATTTCATTTTATGTGGGGTTCTCAAATTCATTACAATTTGATCTTTGGTGAGCTAATTCAGAACCATTCAACTTCACCAACAGACCAAAGACCAACATGATAATTTTATTACCAAATACCAACATAATAATTTTGTTCGGATGAAAAGTGCTCTTAAATTTTTTTGATTCAAACATTCTCTTTCAAAAATATTTAGAGTTAAAAAAAGCCTTTTAATAAGTTGTAAATTCTAATATCTGGATATTTACAACATGAAGTCCTTGCCTTCAACAGTCCAGACAAAAATCCAAAATTTATTTGGAGCACAGATAATTTAGTAGCCAGCTGTGAAGGAGTAATGGTGCTGCTAAATATCTTGTATCAGATCCTTCCAATCACTCAAAACAAAAGTCAGAGTCAAAATATAGCTCTTCTTTAATGTGCTACTTTACTCACCACCAAGGTTCCAATCATAGTTATTAACAAATCCATTATCTACAGAATAAAACAATAAGAGTATATTTTCTTTGTATTTTTTTCTGTTGCTTTTCTAGCAAGTAAGATGCAACAAAACTAGATATGAATAACCCCAAACAAAAGCAACATCAAATGGGATGAGTTTTAACTGATAAATCATTGGGTTTTTGTAGATATTGAAACAGCTAATTTTAAGTGTCATGCACCCAAACAAAACAAATACAAATACAAATTTTAATTTAATATTTGAATGCATTGTAATGAGAATTATACAGCTGCCAAACCAGCACCATACAGCAACTTGCTTGGATAAAAGAAACCCCTTACAATTCTAGCTGTTAAATCACCACAGTATTCATTTTTCAATGCTTTAGGAACAACTAAAAAATCAATAAAATAAACTAAAATGGAACTTTCGCCTTATGTGAAGAATAGCTACTCACAGACAAATGATAAGAGGGGATGGAGAAAGTAGAAGGTTTTTAGTGTTTACCATGCTGAAGATAGTTCATTTAGTATTTTGTTTTCAAAATTTTTGATGGGGGAAATAATTTATTAGATATTCTTAAAAAAAAATATGTGTAAAGTCTTATTTTATTTTATTTTTAGTTTATTTAATATATAAATCAATTAAATTATGAAATTAATAGATCAGTTTATTTTGATTTCAAGTGGTATGTTATTAAAATAGATCTAAATTTAAAATAACTAATGTAAAATACATGTGATATTTTAGTAAGAATTTCAATATAAATAATTAGCATGATAAATTGAATAACACATCCATATAATTCAATTAGATTCACATCAAAATCATATATGAAATATTTTCAATATATTTTCGCACTAAAGGTTTTCAATACTTATTTGAATCACAACACTTGGAAAAGCCACCCTCACCCTAAGATGATGCTAGTGGTATTGGCTCTTGCTATGGAACACTTTGGAGGACCTATGTAAAAACACAATATGTGCCTACTCACAGAAAGCCCTGGGCAGAATAATCTTGGGTGTACTTTGTACCCCAAGTTGGACACACTCTGTGTGCCCCTTCTCCAATGCACATAGTTCATCAAACCACTTTCTTCTTCCTTGAGTGTTTTTCCATGCCTCCTTCCAAGTCTCACATAAATGCTTTATATAAGCCTTAAGGAGTGGTTTCTAAACCATCACACCCTTTCACAAAGGTTGCTTTTAATTATTTAATAAATATAATTACTTCTCCTTTTTTTAGAAAGAGATTTCTTAAATATCCTTCATTAGTCTTCATTTAAATCAAAAGAGCATATTATCCTTTATTTTCTATCTCTCTTTATTGATTTAATAACATTTGAATCAAACAAGGATTTAATATAACTTAGCTTATTGCTATCAATAGAGCGCTTGTAACACCTAATCTACTCAAAACAACACATATCATATTGTCATAGACTCACACGTAATTAATGACATTTTTTAACACTATAAGGATATATTTCTTATATAATACTTTACATGTAAAAAGTAATTGGGTTTATCAAGTCCAATAACAAAGTACAATAAAATAAAATATGATAATCTTGCTATGTATCTTAACAATAATAGAAGAATATTAAACTATTATCATCCATGAATAATTTTTTGAACACGTTTAAAGTTGTGTATAGCATGCTTACACTAATATCTAGTTAGTTCTTGTTTAATTTTTTATTAGAGATTATCTCCCCCCTATAAAGTTTGACATGTCCACATGTATGATTCCAAAATGTTCAATTTATTTAAGTAAAATCTTATTTTCTAAAGTTAAATATGTGAAAAATGATGCTAAGACTTGTGGGTTATGGACCCACAATGTAATCTATGTTAGACTTCAGTAAAAAGTCAAGTTGGGTTTGTTAAAGAAAAAATATTCCCCCTTCATTTGCATAAGACATACAATTAAATATGTACTAGAGTTGACCATAGTACTTTTCTTGGATTAGATTTTAATGCAAATCTCGTTCTTGTATACGAACATTTATTTTTGAGAATTAGTATAACTTTTATGATAGTTTTGTGCTTCATTGAATTGTTTTCCAAATTATACTAGATTTAATTCATCTTCTAAATCATGTTTTAATTCAATAACTTGATTCTCAAGGTTTTTTTCATTGATTTGAAGGAAGGTCGTCAAAGGTAAAATTAGCTATTCCAAAAAGGATTTTCTCCTCACCTTCTTAATTAGAAAAAAAAAAACAATTAATTTTCTATTCATTTAGGAATATCAGAGGCCATATGTAAAGTAAGAGAGGTTTTGATTAGTTCCTACGTTGAATACACATATATCTTCTTCAACAAATTTTTAAAAATCTTCCCATTTTGCAATGGGCATGGCTTTCCTTATTTGCAAGGAAGTTACATGTGCACTCCATACCATGTTAAGACATGTTCAAATAGTTTTAAAAGAGTAAAAGAAATTTGTTGAGAATAAATTAATTTATATAAGCTAAAATATACCTCCACTTGAGAGACCCATTAATCTAACCTTTTTTTTTTGTGTTTACTTCTTCATTGAGTGGTGAACCTCTACTTTGAATTTCAATGAGTTGTTGTTTGAGGTCTTTTCATGCTTATATGCAATCTTGTGCTTCTCTTCTTCAACTTTTGGGTCTCTTGAATACCTAATTTTCATGTTATGGGCATTAACATATTATCAAACATTTATACTTTCCCATATGTCAAGAAATTATAACAATATCTATCTCTAATTTCCCAAATCTCTCATTTTTTTCATCTAGTTCTCTTTCACCCTCACTTGTCATCCTTCTTTGTGATTGATTCCACCTATGGGTTCTAATTTTGGGCTGAAACTTTGTTAAATCGTGCTACTAGGACTTGATTATGCTGTGGGAATACCATTGTAATCCTCTAAAAAGTAACATTAATCACCCTATAGGTTTTTCATGATAGGGGATAGGGCCTAATAGTGGTGCGGGTACCAATAGTTGTCATAGTACATGTATATTCAAAGCTCAATATTTTAAAACTATGGAACTAGTAATTGTAAGAGAGGACCCAATAGTTGAACAAAATATGCCTATTACATTCAAAAAGCAACAAATCATATGATGCCACATTGGCGCACTAAAAAACATGACTTAATGCACCACTATTGGTCTAACATTTTTTGGGGGTCTATTATGACCCCTCAACAAAAAGCGTGTTGATGACACCTTTTTTCTCGATCTATGCGGGTGAAACAAAATATTTGAATTGTCCACATCTGTGGCCACTCAGGGATATAATTTTTTAATGTCAATGTTGCATGTTCATTGCTATGTCAACCCATAAAGTTAAGGTGGACCACTATTAGACCCTCTCCCCTACCAATCTAATTAATAAACTACTTTAGGTATTCCAAAATAAATCACTAATTATGTTTTTTTAATGCAAGTTTCTTAGATAACTTTCAAATGAGTACAAACAATAAATTAAAATCCTTGGGATAGTCATAAGTAATGTAAATAATAAAAATTCCAAGACATAAATAATGTAGTTGACAAGAAATGTCAAATAAGAGAAACCAAAAAAAAAAAAAACTATTTATTTTAAAAGGTGAGACTTAGGTCTTCAAGATAATTTAGAGATCGTAACACTTCACATATGATCTCTTAAGACGTATTAAGAATGAGAGTCTTGAACTCCATAAGTATATATACATTTTGACAAGAGGAGGCTTTAAAATACTTAGTTTGAATGTATATTTTTATTACATTATTGTTATGTTTAATTGACATAATCTAATTTTAATAGTTAGATATTGAAAACATAATTATAAGGTAAGGTTGGCATATTGTATTTTTGAAATTGTTTTTCTATAATAGTTATTATTATTAGCATTATTTTATGAATTATTGTGTTTGAGTCTTTTGTTTATAAACATAATTTTTTGGAGGTGGAATTTTTTGAAATATTTTAATGACCAATTTTGTATAATCTATTCGGTGTAATGCAAATAAAAAATATATAAGTTGAATTTCAACTTATCTTTTTGTTTTTCCACTAGCTATATTTTTTGCCAAAAGATCAAGGTTCTCGTCCTTAGATCTAATGCTATTTTTTTTTTTAAGGCTAGTTAGTAAAAATATAATAAAATTTTTAAAGATAGGAAGGCTTGATCATTAGGCCTGATACCAAATGTAATGTCACAATTCTCCCAAAATTATTTAATTACTAGCAACAAATTTAATAGATTAAATATTAGAACTAAGATAATTTATAAGATGTAATGTTACTAAAATAGACCTAAATAACCAATGTAAAATACAAGTGATATTTTAGTAAGAATTCCAATATAAATAATTTACATGATAAATTGACTAACACATCCATATATTCAATTAAATTAACATCAAAATCATAGATATAATATTCTCAATATATTTTAGCACTAAAGGTTTTCAATACTTATCTCAATCACAACACTTGAAAAAGCCACTCTCACCTCAAGAAGATGATAGTGGTATTGGCTCTTGCTATGGAACACTTTGGAGGACCTGTGTAAAAATATAGTATGTGCTTACTCACACAAAAAGATGTGCCTACTTGAACAAAACCCTGGCCAGGACAATCCCGAGTGTACTATGTACTCTAAGTTGGGCACACTCTATGTATCCCTTCTCTAATGCCCATAGTTCACCAAACCACTTTCTTCTTCCTTGTGTGTTCTTTTATGCACCCTTCCAAGTCTCACATAAATACTTCATATAAACATTAAGGGGTGGTTTCCAAACCATCATACCCTTTCACAAAAGTTTCCTTTAATTATTATTTAATAAATATAATTATTTCTCCCTTTTTTAAAAGAGATTTCTTAAATATTTTTTTATTAATCTTCATTTGAATCAATGCATATTATCCTTTATTTTTATATCTCCCTTTAATTATTCCATAACTTTCTTTTCACTTTGAGGAAATTTTTTCATGACAATCACCAAGCCTTAAATTCATAATCTTCCCAAGGAAAAAGGCTTTAATAGTATACATTAGCAAAGGACAAGATCATGCCACCAATATTGAAGCACACATTATCTCTTCCATACTCTTTATGTACAAAAAGTAACATACATGACTTTTTGGGGTCATGTCAAGTCAAGCCATTACCATTAGATACCTAATATATTTGACTCTATAATTGAGGTGGATATGATTGATTATGTTGGTTTGGTGTATTTATTTGGATGGATGGATGTGATTGTTAAGGATCAATAGGTAGACTAAAAGGATATTGTTATTCCTTTGCTTAAGATCATTGAGAACCCATAGAATTTTCTTATCTCTTGCAATCTTAAATTTTTTATTTAGAGATTTTTTTGATCAATTATAAAAGGAGGTACTATGGTGGAGGAAAAAATCAATCTCATAATTTGGTGTCAATAGTTATGACCATGATAAAAAAATGGAATAAAAACATTATAAAGGATTTATATAAATATGTATATGTGTGTAAGTGGATGTATTTTATTTTTTCTATATCATGGTTTTTTAACATTTTATTGCTTTTATTTTTGTTTATTTTTTAAAATTTTAAATATTTTTTAGTTTTTATATATTAGTTTGTTAAAATAAAAAACCTAAAAAATAAAGAATAATTGAATATTCAACTGTTAAAAATATAGAAAAATATTCTAATTTTAATTGTAAAAATTAAACATTATAAATATCTAGTGTAAGTTTAATTATACCTTTTTATTTTATTTTCATCCTAAAATATTGAAAGAGTATAGTTAATATAAATAACTTGCAGTAGATTCTTTCTTGGATTTAAGAAATTTATTTATTTATTTTTAAAATAGAATAAAAACCCCTTTCCAATAGTGGGTGGCTAGGTGGGCGCCACCTCACCCCCAATGGGTGAGGTGTCTAGGGCCTTGGGAATTGGGAGTATTGTTGAGTGTATGGGATGGGTTTTTGTCGATCAACGGTGATCGGCTGTCCTCACATGTGCGAGGTGGCAAATCAAGAATCGATCGGTGATTCAGTGAACTTCGTGGAACGGTGGAAGGACCTAGTGCATGTATTTCTCATGATTACCCACCGACTTTTACAACGTGAGTTGGATTTTAAAGGATGATTTGTTCGTGGGAAGGACATCATGGTGGAGTACGCATGTAGGTTCATTATTTGCAAGCATTGCTGGCTCTTTTCATCTTTGTTCAGTTAGAAAATGAGCAGGTTTATTTTTTTGGTTTCTGGCAAGGATCTGGAAATGCGGGGTCTGGAAATGTTGGTTGCTTTGAAGGGCTCTAAGAGGAAGATTTCCTTTGAAGGGAAGATCACTACACTTCACCTTCAATGCCTCATTAGATACCCAAATTATCTGGTCTTCGTGGCCATCTCCTACATTACGGGGAAGTGGTTTATGGAGAATGCCAAAGGTTACAGGCTCAATTTGGACATATCATCCAGGGTGCTAGAGGGTCTATTGGATGTTGGGGTATCTAAGGGTGATTCCAAGATAATCATGCAGAGGTTGTTCAGGAAATATATGTTGGTTGGTTTGGATCAGGCTCTGGCTGTTGCACGCTTAGGGAAAGGAATTCCGCGCCTTCATGATCTGCATTTGCTTGAAGATCCAAATGCACTGGTCAATTATTATCCATTCCTATTGGATGTTACCGGGCTTGATTTAATGGAGCACAGACGGATGGCGAATGCTAGAGCAGATTTCCTGAAGAGGAAGTATCAACTAGTCTCTTTGGTGGACTCGGCATGGAAACGTGAATTCTGTGTGTTTGCACAACAAAATGTCTGGTAATTGGCTTTGGGGTACCGTGTCTGTTGGTCTATGTTTTTGTCTGGTTAAGGGTTTATTTTGTTTTGTCTCTTTCTAGTTGATAGTACAGTGGCTGGTTTAGGTCTCAAAATTCTGCCAATGGGCCTAATACTTTCATGGCAAACTGGTTTGTGGGCTCTTCGATGTTGTTTTGATTCTCTAGGCTCCATGTTTTGGGTCTGTAAGTCTGGTTTTGGTGGTTATGGCAGTGGGTTTCAATCTATGATTTCCTGCTCAAGCAGACACATGTAAATTTTTGTTAAATCAATATAATCTATAAGCTCTCTTATCGATCCCAAAAAAAAAACCCTTTCCAATAAATATATGTTATAAATAGTTAATTATTTTCTAATATTATTAAAATTAAAGTTTTTTCACAATATTTTTCTTTAAACTTTTGGTTGATTAACTATTTTATTTTGAAATTTGAAATTTATTTATTAGATCCAATTTTTAGAATATAATTTAGTTAATGGAAGAATATTTTTAGTGCATGTACCAAATGAAGTAACTATTAAAATTCTCTAAACATTACTATGATTTGTATGATGGAGAAATTCCCTACCTACATCAGTTATTGGATACCCAAGAAAGCACCCAAAGATGGAGGGAGAAGGTTCTAATACTTACTAACAAATGGTAGAGAAATTGATAGAATTCCAAGATTGGGTGAGAGAACAAGGGAAATTGGAGCCCTTTCATTGAACAAGAAGAACCATGTGTGTGAGTTAAAATCCTAAGGCTAGGATCAATTCATTTTAATACTATAAGGTTGGCTTTTGCAAGATTAGGTCAACAATATTAGTTTGGTTTTGA
Organism: Sequoia sempervirens; assembly: GCA_007258455.2. NCBI lineage: Eukaryota > Viridiplantae > Streptophyta > Pinopsida > Cupressales > Cupressaceae > Sequoia > Sequoia sempervirens. The sequence continues at coordinate 149,442,876 of VDFB02000013.1, read as the reverse complement.
AATTTACATAATGATGGGAATTGTACACAAATTATGACCAAATATTTACATATTTATATGAGCAATAAGATTGTGGGGTTTGCATTATGACTTAATCCAAGCCAATATTCTTAATTTTTTTAGGTTTTGATATTGAGTTATAGCAATGATGTTGATTTGAAGATTTCACAAAGAAAAAAAATATTTAATTTAATTATTTTTTGTATTAATGATAGTTTAATCACAGTATTACAAAAAGATCTACTGTTTACACAACTACAACAACTATTGATTACCTGTTCTTACACCATATATACCTATGCAAGATTGTTGTATGCTACGAACTGACTATAGGTTTAACTTGTACAAAGTTTTAACATATACATCCATAACATTTGTTGTTGAGTCATGATTGACATATACAAAATTGCATAGCTTGATTGATATGTACAAAATTACAAATAGTCTTATCATATATTATATACTAGTGGTCTTGCACAATTTTTTATCACTTCAGATTATATGTTTTTGCTTTGGATGCAGTCTTCTATGTCTTCCCAACCTAATTCCCCGAGAGCTATCCATTGGATCTTACTTCTTCAATGACTGGGTTGTTTCCTTCATTCACATGTAGCCTTGGTACATGTGTCTCCATTTTTCTTGTCTTCCCATCTGCAATCTCATTGAATATCTTTTGAAACTCTTTTAATGCATCCAGGAAAATTGCAGTGTCTTCATGATTATGGTGCCAAGTATGATCGTATTTGACTTCCTCCTTGTGGACCCTAACAATCCCTTCTATCAGCTTCATAAATTTAAACATACAAATTTCCATTGTAACAATCACCTACAAAGTAATATTAAAAATATTGAATCTTTTTTAAGACTCAGTAAGCATCCTCCTACACCCTTTAAAATTATCTTCATTCCTTGCCTTCCATATGTGCCAAAGTATTTCAATTGACAGAAAAAACTAAAACTGTTTGTATTCCTTATCTAGCATTTTCTCATTTTTTATTAGAATATCCTCCCAATTAATTTTTCATTGTCCCTCCAAATCTTTTGTTCATTACAAAATATTTTCCAAATCTCTTTACCATAAAATAATAAAAAAAGATATGATTTATAGATTCAGACACTCTACAAATACTACATATATTAGCATCAATATGATTAGCCTTGAATGGAACTTTTTGTAATAAGATTAACCATCTTAAACATGCCTTTTTAGGCTCTTTCACATTATACCAAACATCATTAAAGACAACAAACCAATTTTTATCAGTTAAATTGATCGCCCAGGACTTGTTAAGATGCTCAGTTAGAGGAGTGTAATTAGTTAAATATTTATAGATTATTTTAGTTTTTACATAAGAGAGTGATGTACCATCATGCCAACTAAGGTCTAAGTTTTGATTGTTATCATCCTTGTAATTAGCAGGGAGTTGCATATCTTTACAGGCCTCTCTTAAGGTTGAGTATGTTCTCCAACTTGACTGGGGTAGGTCATACTCTACCCTTAGGGAGGCCCAATATTTTACTACCCATTGGATAGAACATCCTTAAAGGTTTGAATCCTTTTTGTTCCCATTTTTTGGAAAAAAAACCTTGAGGAAAGGGGTTTTCCTTTATGCTTCAAGTTCCACCAAATAAAATTGTTAACACATGGATTTTCACCTGAAGACAAGTCGAAAAACTCCTAAATCCCATGCAACATTGGACTAATCTCAAGTTGTGGGTATCCTATAATGAGGGTAGACCTCCAAATTATGGGCTGGCTCCCTTTGAATATTTCTTTAAATACTACCGATTCATATTGGAAAAGGGGAAGAAGAATGATGCCAAAATTGAAAAACTAAACTATGAGGTGATTCACCAACTGAAAAATAATTTGAATTTTCCCTACTATCTCACAAGATGACTCAACAAAAGAAGCTATACTATTTCACAACTCAGCTTCACATGCTTGCAAAAATGATTCCTATCAAAGGCTTTGACTTTTCTGATGTTCATAAAAAGGAAAACAATAATGCTTTCACAATTTTTGATCCAACAGATTGAAAACACATTCACATACCTACACTATAACATGTCAATCTTTGCATTTAATATTGAAGGACTTTGATAAAATAAAGGAAAACACAACATTTTATCATAGAAATCACAGTCAACACTAAAAAACTTAGAATGATTGAGGAGGAAACAAAATTTTATTGTAAACCAAGAGATATTTTCATTACAAATCTGTAGAACTCATAAGAAAATGAGTTACACATAATGAATAATCTGCCACAACAGTCATCAAACTAAGAACTAGAGAAAGAAATGAGAGAAAAGAAGACTTATAGAAAAGGTTCCAAAAACTCAAATTTTTAATTTTGGCTCCAAGAAATGATGTGTTGTCCATCCTTTCCCTCAAATAAAGCATGTAACTGAAAGAAACTCCTCAAAATATGTATAAAGAGTTGTGAAACTCAAAACAACCTTATGGTTTGTATGCAACTAAAAACCCCTCCAAAATAGGGTTGTAACTAATTGAATCAAGGAGTTATGTTCCTCAAATTGCTCCTTGACTGAAGCTCTATCAATTGGAATCCTTAATTGAAGTAGAAATCTCAATTAAGTGCTTCAAAATCCTTGATTTTACTGCACATGTTGGCAAAATTTACTCAACTTCTCCCATGATCCATGCAAAGCTTTAAAGATTTAAAGCAACTCCTTTTTGACAATCTCCCATCAACATTTAATGGTCTCTACTTTTGCATTTCAAATATCTTTTATTTGAAGTGATTTATATTCCATCACTTAAATAAAGATTTACATTTTTGAATCAAATGCAAATAATAAAGGCCTGTCTCATTATTTGAAAATTGTATTTCTATTTTGCATTTTATAAATAACATCTATTTAGAAGTGATTTATAAATCACTCAAAATAAAGTTTTACATTTGAATCTAAATGCAAAATAAAATATTTTTAACCAAAAACAAAAGACTTACATAACTAAGTCAAAAATGAAAGGCTATGAGATAATCTTATGGAATGACATTTAAAATAAATACAAGGCATAAAAAATACCAGGACCCAACAAATAGGAATTTTTTTTTTGAAAAACATAGGGAAAAAATGCCTTCGTCCATTGTGCCTCTCTTAGAGTTTGTCAAAACCTAAAACAAAAGGAAACATTCATTTTATCTTAATTTCATTTGCTACCTTCTGGAAACTTCAAGCTGTTCTTGAGAAGCGCCACCATGAGGAACCCTAACTTGACATTTTGAGTTGGAAATCTCTATCCTCTACACCATTTTCTTGCAAATTCTGGAGGTCCGAGGCATGGTAAGTCTGATTATGGTTGAATTTGGAAGTTTTCCTTCTTTTTTTAAAAGCTTTTGAAGCTTATAAGGTGCGGCCATATACATTTTATGATGCATTTTTCTCTGAATCATTTTTCTTTCTGCTATGATTTTGTCTTGGCCACCATGGACACCTTCCTGGTTCAAGTTTTTCTTTATTAGAAAACCCTTGGGTTTGAAGGTATTGGAAATGGCACATCTATGGGTAAGTATTCATAACTGAAACTTGTATTTGAGCTTTATATTTTCCTTCATTTTTGCAAAGGAAGCTCAATTTGAATCTAGAAATTCACAAAATAATGAATATTCTTTGCTTCTATACATGGATTCTCATGGGTAGGCCACGGCTAAGAGCTTATGTTTCTTCTTTCTTTGAGGGTTTGTTCCATATAAAACTTGAAGTTTTACCTTTTGTTGACTTAATAACTATTGTCGTTGACTACAACTGAATGTAAATGAATTTTATTTTGAGCATCCTCTGTAAAATTCATGACTTTTTCTAGCATATTTGATATTTTGAAACAAAAACCCTAAATGGGTTTCTCCATTTTGTCCTTAGAAAAATATCTCTTTTCATACACTCTTAGGGGCTAAACCCTTTGTTGAATTATAAATTCATTTTCTAAAAATGACACAAAATATAACTTTTACTTGAAGCAAGATCATTTTTACTTACTTCGTATACAAAGAAAATCTCTCCATTTTTGTAAAGGAAAATTGTGTAGCCTTCATGAAACTTTAATTTGTATGTTGAAATTCTTTTGCACCTAGAAGATATACTTCAGCCTGTAGCATGATCATTAAAATTTATTCTATATTAAATGAAGCTCCAAAGCTTAGTGTATCTGGTTCTTGGTCCTCCATGCTATTCATTGATACTTGAAATTGTATACTTTTTTGTATTGTAACTATGAAGAAATCATGACAGTCCTTTATTTATGAGCATCATTATAAAGACTTTGTAGATGATAAAATACTATCCCTTATAGAAGATTATGTAGACAAAGGAAGTAAAAATCCCATGACACAAATATGACATTACTTTGTTGCTCCTTATTGTAAACAATGTTCACTATACTTTCTGATGATACTCTCATGAAAGTACATGAATGTAATTAGCTGCCCAATTTGTATGGCTATCATCATCTTTGCTCTTGATGACTAAGCATTGTAATCTCCATTGATATCAAATTGATTGACTCTTGTAAATGATCTATTCTTCTTTGTATCAAGAAAACTAATTGCTATGCAATAAAATACCATATGTACTTAGAGTATACAAAAGGAATGTGCATATATATTGTGATGATGCAACTATTTCTCTCTTATGAGCCTATTTTTTGGAACTTCTGCAAAACACAATATTGATTTCATGATACTTACATTGCTTATGTCATTGTTACCTTTTCCTTCTGTAGTTCCTTGAAGAGATGTTTTGTGAATTTAACATGTATGCCTATTCAGTATCACTCTATCATCCTGTTGATATAATGGCTTTAAACATTTCATTTCCCTCTTAAACAAGCTCAATTGAGATGATTATTTGATAACTCAACATGTCGGGATCAACCCTTGTGAGAGCCACATCTTAACCCACATGTTGTAATTTGATGAAACAAAGCAGCAACAATACTTTTCCTGTATCTACACATGAAGCAAACAAGTTAGAAAAATAATGAACTTGATAATCTCTCTTGATGATTTGATCTGGCAGTTCTCATTAATCTCTTAGATAATGATTAGGTTGATTTGATTCGATAATGGCTGTAAATTATATGTCCATTGATCAAGCATATAATTGGATTTCATGCCCCGAGCTCTAACAATTCTTTTTTAATCAACTGCAGGTGTATCTGGAAATTGAGAGCAAGAGGAGCTGAAGACATGGAAGATCAAGCTGGAGAGTAACGAGTCAACACTACATCAACCCTTAAGGAAATGACAGACATGACCTTCCTCTTATGTGTTTTTCTTTCTTAATTGATCTTCTGATGTATGATTTACATTCACTATTGAATTAAATCAACTTAGTCATACCCACGACTTGTGTGGGGTTATAGAAACATGGATTTTTAATATATCAATTATTTCACAGTATGTAATGGATTGTAAATCCATTTGAACTTGTTCTCAATTACATAATCTTAAATAACTAATATGAATCTGTTTAAAGCATATTTTTTTATAATCAAATGAAGTAATAATTTCAGCATACTTTGCTCCAAAATTGCAACTCTTTTTTGATAATTAGCAATGACAAACATTGCAGAAAATGACAACTGTTTACTTCATTTATCTGAATTTTTGTTTTCCAAATGAAACATGTTTTTTGCTTTGTTAGGACTGTTCAACATTTCAATTTAAACTATTTGAATGATTTTGACAAATCAATCCTAGAAAAACTCTTTCATTCTGAAAACAAAGATTCATTGCATGTCTCAACATCAAAATTTATTATACCCCAACAAATAATTTCCCCTTAAAACTTCACTAATTTATGCGGGAAGCAAAAAATTAGTAACATGAACTATTAGCTAGGTTAACCAAGGTATTGCTATTTTGATCCTTTCTAGGTTTAACTCCCACATTATGCTTTATCATCTCCTAGGACTTCCAAAGTTTTTTGAAGACCAGTGATCTTGCAAGGGATATTGGGTGCTTGTTTATGAGAAGATCATTGAAAGGAAATAATTTATAATTTTTTTCTTGTTTGGGGACAACTAGCTGTATGTTCTTCCTAACCAATAAATTTCATGGTTCCTCTCCTATTTGGGCCTTGATGATCCATTTAATAGCTAGTGCAATGTCGTGTAGTTTTAAATCCTTTAGTCCTATCCCTCCATTTAGTTTATTAAGGAAACACCACTCCCCTTTAACATGTTTCTTCCTTTTACCTTTTGCATCTAACCACAAAAAGTTCCTTATCTTTTTTTGTATTTCATTAACTTGGTAGCTACTAAAAAACCAAATAGATGCAAAATATATGATATATGATGACAAAATATTTTGACATACTTGAATTCTACCTACTAGGGATAGGTATTGTTTGTTCCATCCATCAATATTTTTTTTAATTTTAGCTTTGATCCACAACCACATCTCTTTTAGGTTAGGGTTGATTGTGAATGGTATCCCCAAGTATCTGACCTATTTGTGAGGGCCTCTCCATTGGAATTCAAAATTTCTGAGCCATTCAAGGGGTTTTTCTTCCCATCCTAGAATTATTGATTTAGCATTTGAGAATTTTGCTCCAAATGCTTTACAGAAGAAATTCAACTTATGCATTAAGCAATCCATATTATTTTCATCGAGTTCCACAAATATTGTACTATCATATATGAATTGGATTTTTAATAGCTCATTCTAATCTAGGATTTTTAGTCATCTAACTCTTGGTGAGAGGGTGGATTCCCTCAACAAATATTGAACCGCATTTGAAGCTATGACAAATAGGGTTGAAGCAAGGAGGCATCCTTGTTTGATTGATCTTTCTAGAGTGAATTCCTCATAGAGGGATGCATTCACCTCCACTTGAGCAACTACATCTCTCAATAGAGTGTCAATCATGCTACAAAAGATGCTAGGGAAACTAAATGCTTGAAGGGTTATCCTTAAGAAGTTTCGTTCTACCTTGTCATAGGCCTTCTCAAAATCTAAGAGAAGCATTACTAAATTTTGTCTAGAGTGCCTTGCCCATTCCATGACCTCCCAACTTGCGATTAGGTTTTCAAGTATGTACCTCCCCTTGATGAAGTTGGTTTGTGTTATTTATAAATTTGGGCAAGATGTTGTTCATTCTCATGGCTAATACTTTAGCCAAAATTTTGTATGACACATTTAGTAATATTATTGGTCTCCATTTTATATCATTTTTTTGTCTCCCTCTTTTGGTAATTTTTTGTAATTCCCTTATTGATGTTCTTACCAAGAGATCCTTTGTTGAGGCCTTCTATGTACACTTGGTATAGCTCATCACAGATCTAATCAATAAAGGTTTTGTAGAACTCAACTAGAAGCCCATCACTACCTAGTGATTTATCATTGTTCATAGTTTCAATGGATTTTTTTATCTCCTCTTTGGAGATTCCTTAAGATAATTTCTTTGCATCCCCTTCTAAAATTTGGATAATCTGTTTGATATATGACCTAACATTGTGGCTATCTTCATTATTGCCTTTAGATGAAAAGAGATATTTTTAGTACTGGGAGAATTGGTGTAATCTATCTTCTTGATTTGTGTGCAAGGTTCCTTCATTCCAAATTTGGTCAATCTATTCTTTAACACCTTTATCCTTGATATATATAAAGATGAACTTGGTGCCTTTATCACCATAATTCAACCAGTTTAGTTTGGCCCTCACTTTTAGACCTTGGACTTTATTTACTTGGAGCTTTCTTAGATTGTTTTTCGCTAAGCTTTGCTCTTCACATAATTCCTCATTCTTTGGATCCTCATGGAAATTGGATTATGCCAATAAGAGCTTTTCTTGGAGCTCATTTTTCAACCTTCTTCTATCCATAACCTTTTTTTTCCAATGGTTTGGAATAGATTTTTCTAGAAAATTATATTGTGCTCCCAATTCTCAATGGCACTCTTATCCTTCAACATCCATTTTTTTATTTCCTTGCGGGTAATGATTGCATATTTGCAATCACTATCCTTTAGGAGGCTGGTATTGAGTATACAACCCTCTTTCTTCCTATTTTCATTAATTCTTCAACTATTTAGAGATATCTTGGCTTTAATAGGGTGGTGATTTGAGAGAGTATATGGATAGATAGACACCTTGTGTCTGTCATAATCAGGTACAAAACTAAAGAAAAATATATTGGAATAAAACCTATCTGGAGCCTATAGTAGATTATCTTTCCACCTTTTTGGGTATTACACCAAGTGAACCATATTCCTTTGTTATCTTTCTTCATACCTTCCAAGGGGTCAAATAGGTTCAAATTAGATTTAATTCTATGCCAAAAATGTTTTTCATTTCCTTTCCAATCCATGTCTAATCCACCCCATTTGTCTTCACTATGCTCAATCATGTTGAAATATCCTCCTAGAATCCATGGCATTTCAAGTAGGCTAAGTAGCCATTTCCATAATTCAATTCTTTCCTTATGGTCATTGGAGGTGTATATAGAAAAGATTCCAAATCTGTCCTCACCTCTTTCAAATGTAATCCACGTAGCCATGTTACATGGGGAATTGTTAGAATTGGTTACATGTTCTCATGCCTTAGAAATGAGGATTGTCACTCCTCTTCCCTTTTCATGATTGGTACAAAAGTAGGAGGATTTATTCCAAATGAATATCATATTGGTGTTAAGAGTAAAACCAATAGCCTTAATTTCCTGTAGAAGCACATCTTTGTGTTTTTCAAGGTTTAGGAACCTTATGATGATGTATTTTCTATGAAGGGATCAGGTCCCTTGACATTCCAAGAGATACAGTTAAGTGTCATTTCCATCAACAGTTGGAGAGACATCTTTTTCCCCTTTAAAGTGCTCGAAGCACTTGGGAATCCTTTCATCAATTTCTAATCTCTTGGAGGTGGGCATGTGTATTACAATCAATGATAACTTTAAGGAACCCCCCCTAAAAAAACTTATAAAAATATTGGTGAATCTTGGCTAAGTACTATAATTTTCTTGGTGAATCTTTCCTTTTTTTGAAAAAAATATTAATTTTCCTGACGAATCTATGCACATTATTAAAAAAATTGTAAAATATTGGTGAATATTAATGAATAATTGGTAAAAATAATAATCAAAGTGGCGAATCCTAGCGAATAATCACTAAAAAGATTAATTACAATGGTGAATCTCTCCTTTAAAAATTTGCATAGTTGGTTGGTGCAATTCCCCCATTTTTTTAATTTTTTTTGTAATATTGAAGCAGGGGCTCGAGGGTGGCAGCGATCATCGGGGTCAAGGGGTAGCACCCCTTGTGGGGGTCAAGGGGGCAATGTACGAAGCACACACGAATTAAGTATTTTTTAAAAATCTCACTTTAAAAATAAGAATAAATAAAAAATGAAATTATTACTGTAATGCAATATAATTTCTAAACCTAAAAGGTGCAAAACAATAGAAATACAAAGGTGAAAACACACAACAACACTTCAATATTAGCCTAAGTTGAAGTTGAATAAAATAAAGATGAAACAACAAATATACCTTATCCAAGTTGATCTTTTTGGTTGGCCCTTTGATGTAGCTTGAATGTGTGCTCCTTGATGGAAAACAACATGAAATGATATGAAAAATTCTCTAAATGGGATGATGAATGCAATGAGAGATGTGGGTGTTTTGATAGATGAATGCAAATGGATGCAATGAAAGCTTAAAAATGAAACAATGGAGGTTGAATGTAAAATGCTTGAGGTTGAGAGTAGAATTGCTTGAAGGCTTGAATGTGTGTTATGAAAAAAATGAGAGAAAATATTCCATTTTAAGGGAAGGGTCTCTAGAGAAATGAATAGCCATGATTTTTCCAACATGGGCAAGATGAAGGGCTGCGGTGAGTTGAGGACTCGCAAGCCCTCACATCTTGCCATTTGGAAAAGGAGGTTTCAAAAGGACAGGTGATGTGGAGAGAGGACATGTGAGGTGGAGGTACTTGCAAGTACCTTGGGATTAGGGGAAGATTTCCTCAAAAAGGAAGTTCTTGTCCCCATGTGGAATGATGGTGACAAGTGAGTAATTTTAGAAATCCTCACTAATCATCACAGGGAAGAGAAAAGTGGTTGGGGAAATAAATGTGAATTTTAAATTCACATGATTGGAAGTACCTTATGGATAAGACAAGGTCCTGATAAAGGAGGTCCTTGTCCCATGTGACTAATGTGACTTGTGAAAGAATTTATAATTTCCCAACAACCTACATGGGGAAGAGGGAAGCATTGAATAAATAAATGTGAATTTTTAATTCACATGGGGAAGAGGTCAAGGTCAAATAAAGAAAGTACTTATGAAAGGTTGACTTGGAGGACATACTAGAAATGACATGTGATTAAATTAAGGTTGTACAAATAGGTGATTAAGAAGACTAATGGAGAACTAGAGACAAGTGGCCAAATATGGAGGATGTGACATTAATCATGATTATAGGTGTGCATATCCTAATCATGAATTAATTAAACTAATCTAGATTAGAAGAAGATTATGGAGGATGTGACAAGGAGAGAGAAGAGAGAATTATTTAAATTCAAAAAGGTTAAATGACTAAATTAAATAAATTGATATATTTATTTAATTTAGAGAGGAAAGTATGAAAGGTAAAGTATTTAATCATTAAATTAAATACTTTAGAAACCTTAGGAAAAAGGTGAAATATTAATTAAATAAATGATTTAATTAATATCAATGAAATAGATAAATAAAGGAGACAAATTTGACCATTTGGAAGTGGTCAAATTTGGATGCCTACATTTTGCCCCTCTTTGAAATATTGTTAGAATAATAGTGTTTCGAAGAAAAATAAAATACAGATGATTCGATAGAGGAAGCGACTAAAAAATGATTCCCTAGCATGGGAGAAGTTGTGTGAACTACCCAAATGGTGGGAAATGCAAGGAGACGCCCCGGTCTCGCAAGAAAGTGACTATGACGGAGGAATGGAGGAAAATGGTAGGGTATGCCCCCTTGAGAGGGCGGTTGGGGAAGAAAAAGGGCCCTGAAAGGTACCATTGGATATAACTTGAAAAACCATGAAGATTGACTTTTGAACGAAGTCAAACGGACACACAGTGTGCAAATGGCGGCCCTGGGAAGTTAGAGGATTAGTTGAATTAAAAAGAGGTTTAAATAAAGGGTAAAAACACCCTTAACTTAAAAAAGTTAAAAAAGGAGAGAAATGTTATATATAGTAATTTTAGAAATTACTATTCCTCATTTGCACACCTGGCAGTTGAGTGAGAGAGAGAAGAGGAGAAGGAGACGAAGATGCCAGAGGACTACGATGATGACATCATCCACTGAGGGGATGAGGTACATCTGTTCTTTCACGAGTGCGTAGTTCCATGCTAGGTTAGTTTTGAAACCCTCTTTGTGATTTTAATAATTTTATGGGATATTTATGAGTTTTAATGCATTTTAAAAACATGGGTTTTGGGTGTTGGGTAGGTTAGTGAAATGGGTAGGGGGTGAAATTATGATTTTTCCCATTGGGTAGGTAGAGTCACTTGTTAGAGGTGGGAAGATTTATCCAATTAGTGGGTAAATGAGCCCACAAAATTTAAAAAAGGTTCCCAAAAAGGGCAGGGGGCATGAGGGAAGGGCAAACTTGCCCTGGGATCGGGAAAATCCACCCAAAAAACCAATTAGGGGGAAAGGGGTGATCATGCCCTATAGAGGGGTGATCCTACCCGGGAGAGGGATGACCTTTCCTAGAAGAGGGGTGACCCTACCCGGGGAAGGGCGGCTGCACCTAGAAGAGGGGTGGCCCTACCTAAAAAAGGGCGGTCGTGCCTAGGCAAGGGCGGCCACACCTGGGAGTGGGGCGACCACGCCCGGGAAAGGGTAGCTGTGCTTTGGAGGGGTGGCTGCTCTCGGGAGAGGGGCAGCCCCGCCCGAGGGCGGGCTCACTCATCCACCAGGTGGGATCGCCCATCCAGGTAGACAAGGGAGAGAAAAGAGAAAAGAAAAAGGAAAAGAGAAAAATGGGAATGGAAAAAGATAACTGGGAAAATTTTTCAAAAAGGGGGAAAGATTAGTACAAAGATAACCTAAGGCTGGGAAATAGAAAAGAGGGATAGATGAGTAAATGGATGAGATGACTGACATGTGTGGTGTAAATGCAGTGGTTTGAGAGCTTGCAGACGTGTGAGAGGTGATCAAAGGTGTTGGAGGCGACAATAGCAGCCATGAACGAAGCGAACCATGAGGCTTTTTCGTGAGTGGGGTTTTTGTATATGCTGGGATACCCAACTGTCAGAGCACATCAGGCGATGCTGACAACCCTTATAGAGTGATGGAGCTCTGAGACCTTGAATTTCCATCTCTCAACAAGGGAGATGACCATGAATCTAGAGGAAGTTTGGAGAATATTGAGGCTGCCTGGTGAGCATGACGAAATTAGAGAGTGAGACACTGGATTAGACTATATGGGTCCTATTTGGATGAGAGGACCTTCCCGTGCAGAGGAAAGGGGTTGGATGTGGATAGATGCTTGGCACTGGGAGTACCACCGCTACCACTATACCTGTGTGGATTGACTAGCAGATTGTTGATACCAGACAGGAGTGGGCACTTCTGCAGCCTTAGCTACATAGAGGTGATTCGACATATTGTGGAGGGGAGAGAGGGGGAGTTCGCATGGGGTCCATGCATGCTGGTGTAGCTATACAAAGATATGCACTTTTTGTGCTATCAAGGGGGTCTCAGCGTGACACAGGTGATGTTGTTGTAGATATGGGCCTAAGAGCACATTAGTGTGGCCAGGCCAGGAGTGGTGACAACAGGATTGTAGGATGTGATGCTACTAGTGGCATACTAGTATGGGGCAGAGTATGGTTGGGTATGGCATTATCAGGGCTTCAATGACCAAGATAGATGGAGGACACTAGATGATCTTCGGGAGGAGCATATAGTGTGGATGTCGTACAAGACATGACAGTTTTCTGGATGGAGGAGAGATGAGGAGAGACACAATGGGTATTTTTGCATCAGATGCTATCTAGTCACGAGAGAGCCACATATAGTGGAGGCACACAGGTCGGACTGGGTGATGAGACCGTTTGGGCTTTCGTAGGACATTCCCCGTGGACCAGAGAGATTTAGGTGGATCTCATGAGAGCGACCATGGGAAGAGCTGATTACGACCAAGTTTGCAAGAGAGCATTGGGAGATGCTACAATAGGTACCTTACCCGAGTAGGAGCAAGGGGAGAGTAGATGCAAGAGTGACAATCAAATTCTCTATGTGGTATGTCCATCATCGACCTGTATGAATTATGCCAGAGGAGTCAATTACAGAGGCACTTGGATTTGGGCCAGAGGATGAGCTGAGACTGGCAGGCCAGAGGAGAGGGAGGAGGAGGGGACAATAGAGGAGAGGGCAGGAGGCAGCTAGGCTAGGAGTTCAACAGGGGAGAGGACAGGGAGAGGTTGTGGCAGGAGATCAGCAGGGGAGAGGATAAGGGGAGGTTGAGGTAGGAGGTCAGAGGAGGGTGAGGAGGAGGGGGAGACAACAGAGGAGAGCCCAAGGGGAGGTCGAGGCAGAGGAGGTGAGAGATGAGGTAGAGGTGGAGGTGACGGATGAGAAAGATGAGGCAGAGGGAGAGGCAATGGATGTAGATGTTCATGATATTGCCCCATTAGCCATAGTACCACCTGTACCAAAGGATCCAATTGTATTGTTGAGAGGGGTCATGGCGAGACTACGGATCATCGAGCAGAGACTGAGGGATGTAGAGGCTGTGAGGTGAAGAATGGAGGCCAAGGTGAGAATGCTATGAGTAGAGGTGGCCAAGGTGTGGAAAGAGGGGCAGAGGGACTACAGGATCCTAGTAGATGAAGCATCACAACGCATGGAGGAGATATAGGTAGAGAGGGATGGCCTGCAGGTCGAGGTGAGCAAGCTACGAGCAGAGGTGACACAGCTAGAGGGAGAGGTGTCCAGAGAGCATGATGAGGGGATGGTGGGGAGATGGGAGCAAGATAGGCTAAAGTCAGTGGTGACTATACTGTAGGTGAGGGGACAGCGAGAGCCCAGGGGAGTGACATACTAGGTATCAACGGAGACCCTAATGCAGGCAGAGAGATACCTAGATGATTTGAGGAGACAGGTGGAAGGGCTACTAAGAGATAGTACTGAGCTGAGATGGGAGAGAGATGAGCTCTGTGATAGAGTTGAGGTAGAAGATTAGATAGTGGGAGACATGGGATTGATACAGGAGAGAGAGGAGGCTATGAGGGCCCAGGTAGAGACCTTGCAAATAGAGAGGGATGCAACATAGAAACAAGTGCAGACCCTGCAGGGCGAGAGGGATGCAGCGGTAGCACGAGTATAGGTTGTGGAGAGAGAGAGAGATATGTGGCGTAGACATAGGAACAGACAACGTAGGGTGAGGGTGGCGAGACAAGGGAAAAGGTACAAAGATTGCAAGTAGAGGTATAGGCTATGTGGGATGAGAGGGATAGGGCTATAGATCAAGTGTCTCAGATGGGAGTAGAGATTGGTTAGCTACAGTTGGTATAGGATGCATGGGAACAGGGGAGGAGATCCATATGTGGATTCTGGGATAGGTACAGGGCAAAGCGGGATGTAGCCAGGTATTAGGTTGCAAAGCAGGGTGAGTACATGTGAGAGGCCAACTACTATATGGCGGCCTACTTCATGGTAGTGCCAAATCAGACACAACAAGTACCTACCTTCATCATAGCACAGATCCAGACACCATCTCAGTCAACAGGGACACATACCCATGGATATAGTAGCTATAGAGAGACCCCTCCATGCAGGGGGGAGTTTCAGACTCACCACAGAGGTCAAGTGTGGGAAGCTCGTAGTAGAGAGGAAAGAGGACAGGTGACATGATACCAGTTTTTGACAAGTGCAGGATGGGTGGACAATATAGAGCAGCAGAGATCAGAGTTGATTCAGAGCCTTGCACTTGTACTTTATTTGATGATTACAGATGTATATGATGGACATATATTTTGATTATATGATGGACATTGTATTTTGATTTTTATATGATATGCGATAGCCCTTATTGACACTATGTTATGTGTATGTGATGGATGATTTATTTATGCATATGTGTATGTTTATGATTTTATGATGGATGATCATGATGATGTGATGGATGTATATGTGTATGATGATGTACGTGTATGCTTATGATGTGTAACATTTATGATGCAAGATGTGATGCATGATTTATGACTTTATATGCTATGAATATGGATCTAACAATTTGTGATGCAGGTGGCGATGTAGGTAATGTGTTAATGATATAGACTAATATGGAAATGAATGGATAATAAAATAAATCTAAGATGCTTAGAATAACCAAATATAATTACTCTAAACAACTTAAAATAATTATGAAATGATAATGTACATGGTAAGAAATGCAACCAACCTATAATGTGGGATGAGATGCAATTAAACACTAATAGATAAATGAAATGGAATGTGGATGTGGCCAGTAGGTTGACTTTATTTGCGATCATGCTTACTTTAGCTCATACAAAAATAAAGGTGTGTGATAGGTGAGTGAGATGGCCTAACATGAAATGAAATGCAACATGAACATGAGTGTAAATAGGGGCTTGCATAGTGATGAGGGATGATGGAAGGTGTATTGTTGGTTTAATGGCAAGTACTTTCCATGTAATCATTACAAAATTAAGGGAAGATGGGTGTGAAATTGCACTTGTCAAGAGCCATAGGTATCCTAAGAAGAACAAGAGATGGAGGGATGAATGTTTATACAACCAAAATCGTAGGTCATAAGTTAGGTATGAATGCAATGCAATGGAATTGATCATGAAATATAATGCTAATGCAATTTTCCATTTTTGGAGCACTATTTATTTCTATAGCACAAGACACTAGGTGCCAGGGTATGTAAACCAAGGCGAATTTGCATCTAATGCATAAAAAAACACAATAGACAAGAAGGTTATCCCAACACCCCAAAGTCGTGAAGACCTTGGTCGAGCCAGGCATTGGGATAACCACAAGCATAAAAGGATGCCCCAACGTAACTCAAGACCTTAGGGATCTTGGTGTGTACTACATGGGACAACCAAGAAGAAAACAACAAAGCAAAAAGATCAAGATATGCCCCTATGTTAACCGATCAAAACGCACCATAATATGATAAATCATGGCTATCTTGACAAGATATGATAAGGAGCTCAAATGATAAACAAAAACCAAAAGTATCAAAATATTGCAATCAATTTCAAACGTCCTTTACCACAGGATCCAGAGGATGGATGGGGTTGATGAGGTTTGTTAGGAAGGATGCATCCTGTTGAGGCCAAAAATGGATACTAAACTAAAAGATCGATATGACGCAGGAGATTCAAAACCAATTGAATCTAATGATACAAGTGGATCTCATTTGTGAAGAACCAGCTAGACAAGGGCATCCTTGATGACACAACACACCCTAAAGACCTAGGGGCTCGGGGGACGATCAATGATTAGTCTTTCCTACGTGAAAACACAAAGCCCTCGTAGTTCGATAAAAGACCATGGAAAAAAGTGGAAAGAGGACAATGAAGACCGATGACGGAAAACAATGACTGGACTAAAAAAAAAAAAGCCTCGAGGGTGGATCAAATGATCAACCTTTCCTACATGAAAGCACAGGGGTAACGTAGTTTGAAAAAGACAAAAAAAATCAACATGATAGGATGGGATCTAAATGGAGACCAACATATTGAAGGAATCTAGATGGAAGCGAAGGATTGACAGGATGACAAGACTGACGACACAAGCTCAGATGAGGGTAAAAGCTAGGATGATGGATAGCATATGAAGTTCATCTAATGCTCAACCAAAATATACCAAGTGACCAGATGGGGGTGTGGATGGAAGGATAGGATTGATTGGATGATATGATATGAGATCAGGATGGGTGGAAGCACAAAGTAACGAGGACACAAGGTAGATAATGATTAAGCCTTGTACAAATGGCACCTATGGCCAAGTTTTCACCAAACATACTTATCCAAGGCGCCACCAAGGGTGGTTTTCACCATAGGGAAAATTATTTCTCTTTACTATTTTTGGATTTTTTTTATTTTTTTTTATCTTTTTGACTATTTTTGACTTTTTTGTATTTTTTGGATTTTGCAAGATAGGATGCCCCAACTAACTTAAGTGTAGAAACTTTCTAGGTGCATGATGTTAATAGGATCCTCTAGGGGCTCTCCTTTAGGCATAGAAAGTTTGTATGCCTCTGATCCATACTTGGCTATGATGACATAAGGACCTAGCTAATTTGCTTCAAATTTTCCCTTCTTATCTCAGTCTTGCTGAGTGCGCTAATTCTCCTTGAGGACTAAATCAACAATGTTGAATTGGAAAGGATGGACCTTCTTGTTGTATCTTCTTTTCAAATGATTATGATATGCCTGAAGATGGTCATATTCTTTGATCCATCTTTCATCGAGGAGTTTTAGTTGGCTGAGTCTTGCCACTCGAGCATCTTCATCGCTGATAAGATTCTTCAGGGATATTCTCAGTGAAGGGATTTCTACCTCAATTGGCAAGATGGCCTAGACTCCATAGATGAGAGAATACGAGGTGGCATTGGTAGGAGTGTGGATGGAAGTGAGATATGCCCAAAGGATGGGATGGATGTGAAGGTTCCAATCTCAACCAATATTATTGATCACCTTTTTAAGGATTATGATTAGGGTTTTGTTGGTGGCCTCTTCATGTCCATTACCTTGAGGGTAATAGGGCATGGACCAACGATGTTGGATGTGGAAGGTGTCACAAAGGTGTTTCATGGATAGGTTCTTGAATGGTTTTTTGTTATCAGAAATGATGGTGGATGGAATTCCATATCTACAGAGAATATGGAAGAGGATAAATTTGGACATCTGAGTACCTGCGATTTTTGAGAGGGGCATTGCTTCCACCCACTTGGTGAAGTACTCAATTGCGATGATGATAAAGGTATGCCCATTGAAGGATGGGGGATATATCTTTTTTATTAGGTCGAAACCCCACTGAGAGAAGGGCCATGGTGCTATAAGAGGTTGTAGATCATGTGCAGGAGCATGTATCAAATATGCATGTTGTTGACAGGGTAGGCACTTCTTTACGAACTCACAAGAATCATGTTCCAATGTAGGCCAGTAGTCTCCTGCTCTCAAAATTTTCTTAGCTAGTTCCATACCATTCGAGTGGGCCCCACAAACAACACTATGTACTTTCGTTAATGTAGTGTGGGCTTCGGTCTCATTTAGACACTTGGGGAGGGTTCCATCATATCCACATCGATAAAGTGTACCACTTACAATTATGTAATGGTATGTTCATTGGATGACATTTTTTTTTATTGTGTGTGAGATCAGGAGGTAGGATATTGTCATGAAGGTTAGTCTAGATATCATGGTACCATGGTGACGTAGGACCTACAATGTCACACACCATCTCACTTTTTGGGATATCGTAAGTTGAGATTAAGAGTTGTTCAATGAGGAACTCAAACTCTATTTTTTCTTTAGGCATGTCAATTAAGGAACCAATGGTAGCCATGGCATCCGTTGCTTTGTTTTGTACTCTTGAAATCTAGTCAAATTGGATGGAAGTGAAATACTTTTTGAAGTCATCAACCATGTGCTTATAAGTCAACAACTTATCATCTTTTGTCAGAAACTCATTGTTGACTTGTTTGATGATTAAATGGGAATCACCAAAGACTCTTACGTGAGTGATATTCCATTGGATTGCAATTCTAAGGCTAGTGAGAAGAGCTCCATATTCAGCTATGTTGTTTGTGCACAAAAAATCCAACCTGGATGACTTCGGTATATAAACACTCTGGGGGTGACGAGCAATATTCCTGCCCCCAATCCATTGTGTGTGTATGACCCATCAAAATAAAGTGTCCATGTGGTTACTTCGACTACTGTAAAGACTCCTTCATTAGGGAATTATGTTGTTAGAGGATAGGCATCTACTAGGGGAGCATCTACCAACTGATCCACTATCACTTGTCCTTTAAAATATTTTTGATCCACATACTCTATATCAAACTCACTTAACAACATGACCCACTTGGCTATGCAACCAGTGAGAGTTGTTCTGGATAACAAATATTTGAGTGGATTGACCTTAGTTTCACTGGGTGACTGAGCATGTAGTGTCAGATTTTTTGTGAACTGAAGAGCACATCTAGGCAAGCTTTTTCCATTGGTGAGTAATTTAGCTCATAGCCCACTAGGGTCCGATTGATGTAGTAGATTGCTCTTTCCTTTGATGACTCATCATGTTGTGCTAGTAATACCCCCAGTGCCACTGAAGTAGCAAAAATATACAACAGGAGTGGTTTACCAAGAATTGGTGGCATAAGGATCAGTGGATGAGCCAAATACTCTTTGATCTTGTCGAAGCCGAGTTGACACGGTTGATTCCACTTAAAGGAAGTATCCTTCTTGAGGAGATGAGTGAATGACTGGCATTTTTTGGCTAATTGAGCTATGAACCGTTAGATGGATTGCAGCTTACCCTGAAGGCTTCATAACTATTTGACATTGTGCGGTGGAGGCATATCCATGACTGCCTTGACTTCCACTAGATCGACCTCTATGCCTCTTTGGGAGACAATAAAACCCAGTAGTTTTCCTTATGTGACCCCAAAGAAACATTTCTTCTAATTTAGCCTTAGCTTATACTGTTCTAGACATTCAAAGATCTTCTTAAGGATTGTCAGGTGCTCTTCCCTTGTTCTTGATTTCCCTAATAGATCATCAACATAATCTTCCATTATTATGTGAATGAGATCATGGAAGATAATGGTCATGGCTCGCTAGTAGGTTGCACTCGCATTTTTAAGGCCAAAGGGCATAACATTATAATAGAAGGTACCCCATGGTGTGGTGAAAGTTGTTTTATGCTGGTCTTCAGGTGCAATTCTGATTTGATTATACTCGAAGAAGCCATCCATGAGGGAAAGCATCTCGTGCCCTATAATTAAGTCTACTAACATGTCAATGTTTGGCAAAGGGAAATCATGTTTGGGACAAGCTTTGTTGAGGTCCCAAAAATTTGTGCAGATCCTAATATCTCTGTTTGGTTTGGTGACTAGAAATATGTTGGAGATCCAGTCAAAATAATCAATGGGTCTGATGAACCCAGCTTCTAATAGCTTCTCCAACTCTTTCTTGACTAGTAGAGCCACTTGGGGGTGCATTTTTTGGAGCTTTTTCTTGACAGGTTTGGCATCAAGATGTACATCTAGATGATGTACTACTAAAGCAAGATCAAAACTTGACATATCTGAATATGTCCAAGAAAAGTTGATGATGCCTTCTTTGAGAAGCTTGGTGATGGTAGAATATTCATCCTCTGATAGTGCTTTGGCTACATATGTGATTTTGGGATCCTCTTCAGTTCAAAAATTTATTACTTGTGTTTCCTTGATTAGGATGGATGATCGTCTAGATAGTTGAGTTCCTACAAGGGGAAGATGAGCATCCCCATCTTCTAGTGCTTCATCAAGGTTTTCACTATCAGATACACCCTTTGTTTTTACTTTTTCTAGGTCAAGAAGTGCCTTAGGGAGGTTTTCACTAGGATTCCCTTTTTTATTTTGCTTCTTTTTACTTTTGTGGTTAGGGAGTTCATCTTCCCCCAATCCCATGAGGTGTACATACCGATCTACTAAAGGAAAGGTATCGATAGGTGTTCTACCATGTAGGTCCCAGTCTATGAGTTCAGATGTTGAAGGGATAGGATAATGGTGCAAACAGATAGGCATTCGAACATGGATGAAAGGTCAATGTGATCTACATCATTGTATGCGTGTATTATGGACTCTTCGTTTGGTATGTCTTCAAGTAGACTGTTGCTCTCACTGGCATTGTTAGAGGCACTTAATGATGCCATAGGACCCATTTGCTTGGTATCATAACCCAAACCTAAATTTCACGGACGTACAAAAGTATCTATCGCTTGCCATCTTCCTTGTTCTTCTACACCAAGGCCTCCCCCCTGATAATTGTGTTTCTCTGCAAACTTAGAAGGCCAAGGATAGACCTCTTGTAAATATTCTTTCAAGGGGGGAGAGGGTTCAGGTTCCTCACGATATACCCACTAGCTAATATCATCTTCTGGTGTGTCTTCCCTCAACCCAAGAGAGGGGAAGGTACTGGATCCCACATTCTTGGAGCTTAGGGTGATCTTCTCTTATTTTGGTGTTGAATGAGAAGGTTGGCTATATGTGTGTGGTGAGGGTGGCATAGTTGCCACGTTCAAAGCTATGCGCATTTCATATTCACCACAACCCTTGTCAACGATCTGGACTTTGGTAAGGGCGGAATCAGATGTGGATGATGGAGTGGAGGAATTGGTGGCTAGTGTGGTGGTAGATGAGTGGGATGATGATGTCTATGATAGTCCCATTTACACTCCAGGACAATAATGAGAGTGGGGGAAAGAGGCTTCTAATGCGCGGCAATATTCAAACAGTTGAGGATTTGCGTGTATGGTAACTTCTACCCCATTGAATGGGAATTTTAGACATTGATGGTATGTGGATGGAATGGATTGCATGGCATGAATCCATGGACGACTGAGGAGGAGGTTATAGGGGAGTTCTAGATCAAGGACATGACATGTAATGTATTGCACATCTGGCCCAACCTAGATTGGAAGACATATTGTCCCTTAAGAATCACGCTCTGCATTATCATACGCCTTAATAGTGATGACTTGATTATTTAAATCAGCATGGGCATATCCCACCTATTTTATAAATTTCAATGTGCAAAGGTTCAAGAAAAAACCATTATCTACAAAGACACTCTTTACTTTATGACGATTCACAAGGACCTCCAAATGGAGGGGACGGTTATGGTTCGATTCAACGTAGGGCATGTCTTTTTTACTAAAACCTAGTTGATAGGTTGTTGAGAGGTGTCCTACCAATGCTTGAAATTGCATAGGGTCCATTTCATTGGGAACTTGGGTGTCTTGTAAGGCCTTACTTAATATTTCTTGGTGTATGAGAGAAGACTTGAGCAAATCCAGCATAAATATCTATGCTGAAGTCTTTCCTAGATGATCAAGAATGTTATATTGAGAACTCATAGGTGGTGGTTGGGTGGATGTGGAGGCTCCAGGGACTGTGATGTGGGTTCAACGGGTCATAATAGCACATTGTGGGTCCTTTCCTTTTACGCATATCATGGATACATGTGGTTCTACTTGTTCGATGTGCATGACGATGCCTTGATAATTAAATGGCACATTTTTGTAGCTGATGTTATTGGTGTTGTTATTCTGGTCATTGGTGTTGCTAGGCCTTGGGTTTGAGTTGGATGTGCTAGGTCCTTGGTTATGCTTAGGGAAAGCATTCAAATATATCTATAATTGAGCATTGGACGATGATGTCGTTTTGGCATCCACATGTATGTCACCTCGATCTATAAGATCCTGGATGTATGTTTTTAAACCCTGACATTTGTTTAATGTATGCCCCTCAATCTTATGGAACTCGTAGTACTCATTTTATTTATACTAGGATAGTTTGGGCTTGGATTCATCAATAGGCTTGGTCACAA
Source organism: Sequoia sempervirens (assembly GCA_007258455.2). Classification (NCBI taxonomy): domain Eukaryota; kingdom Viridiplantae; phylum Streptophyta; class Pinopsida; order Cupressales; family Cupressaceae; genus Sequoia; species Sequoia sempervirens. The sequence continues at coordinate 149,420,285 of VDFB02000013.1, read as the reverse complement.
GATATATGATTGGGTAGTTAACTTGAAGGAGCTTATGGAACACAACGCTCAAGGGTTCTCCTAGTTGAGTGAATTGGTGTTTTCTATTCACTTGGTTATTCTGATTGGATTGTTGGGTAGGATGAGGTGCCCCCTATGGCACTGATATAGCATGAGGATTTGATTGTTGTGGAGGCGGATATTGTAGCTTTTGGGAAGCATTGGCTACTTGGATGTGTTTGGTATCAGTGACACCATCATTGACAACATTTTTGTTTTTGTTCCAATAATGAGGCTTATCCCCAAATGACTTCTCTTTGTCAGAGTTAAAATTTTTAACTAACCCTTTGGCAATAAGGGCTCTCTCAAGAATAGGACCTTTCTCCACTATTTTTGCAAAGGTCATGACGTAGTGAAGCTTGAAGTTGTGGGCCATATCCGGATGAGATTTTTCGATGAACAGGGTGACCATGTCTTTTTCTCTTAGAGGGGATTTCATACAACTAGCTAAAGCTCAACATCTTTGAAGATAGCTTGCAAAGGTTTCTCCCTCACGCTGCTTTTCCTTCAGGAGATCTAACGCATCTATATCCTTCTCCAAATTAATGGAGAAGTGGGAGACAAACTCTTCTAAAAGTTGTGCAAAGGACCTGATAGATCCCTTTTCAAGACCCATAAACCAATCAAGGGATATCCCTTGTAAACTCCTAGGAAACAATCTCATGAGGTAATTGTCATTATGCATGACTTCTTGACAATGGGCATAAAACTCTTGAAGGTGAGCTTTGGGGTCTTTTGTTCCTTTGTATTTATCAAGTTTCAGCATTTTGAAATGCTTTGGGAAAGGGACCAATGAAATAGAGGGATCAAATGGATAGGGACAAATGTCCTCAAACTTGAATGATTGTTTACTAGTCCCTACTTGAAAGTCCTTCAACATAGCTTTGACTTCTTCTAGATCTTTATTGATAGGCACTGCAGGAGTTGGATTAGATGGACTAGGCTGATTGTATGGAGGATATTGTTGATATGATGAGGACGGTGCAGAAGCAGCTTGATCATAGGAAGGTTGAGGTGTATATGGAGGCATTTGTTGGTATTGATTGGCGTGAGAGGATTGTGCTTACGGATTGACGTAAGGTGGATAGGAGAATGATGGATTCTGGTAGTAAGAGGTGGAAGCCGCTTGCTGATAGGGTGGATGTTGATAATATGAAATGGATGGAGCACCCTGCTGATATTGTGTAGAAGCTTGGTAATATGATGATGTGGAAGGTCTTTGCTGATATGGTGGTGGTTGCTGATAGTAGGACATGGATGAAGCACACTGTTGGTATGAGGGTTGTTGCTAAGTGTAGTATGGATGGGATTGGTAATTATACACAACATTGGGTTGTTGTGTAGTATACGGAGGTGGTTGTGGATTAGACATTTGTTGGTAGGGATTCGAGTGTGATGGTGGGGGATTGGTGTAAAGTGGTGGTTGGATCTATGGTGGATTTTGAGATGCCACGTGTATATTTGGATTAGGACTGGATGTAGCAGCATAAGCAATGTATGTGATAGACGAATGGTAAAGATATTGTGTGAGGGGGTTATGTTGTGTCTGCATAGGAATGTGCATATGTTGGGGTGGTTGTTGATAAGATGGATGAGATGGGACATTATGTTGTTATGGGATTGTTACAGAGGAACCGTGGGGTGGTTGTGGAGGCTGTGATGTAGCCTGCGTCACTTGGTGTGGGGGTTGTGTAGGAGCAGGAGTGTGTTGCTAAGGAATTGGAATGTTTTGTTGCGGAATTGTAACACTCTATTGGGGGATTATGACATTTTGCTGCAAAGGTTGTTGATGGGGTGTATGTTGTTGATGAGGTGGTTGAGATGAGATAGTAGTGATAATAGCATGTTGTGGCAGTGCTTGCGAGGGAATAGTGATGTGTTGCGGTGGTGCTTGCAACATGGTGGAGTGATGAGGATTAACGAGTGACTACTGGAATGTAAGGACGTTACCTTGAGGTGGAAATGGTAGATTTCCAGTGGGTGCAAGCCCTAGAGATGGCATCAATGCAAGGACATGAGTTCCCCTAGTGTTGATGGGTGGTTGACGAGGATGCTAAGGCAGGAGTGGTGGAGCGGATGGGATATTCTATGGCATGCCATAGGCATAGGGGTCGTTAGGATCAGGTGATGGCATAGAGGTTGTGGCTGGGAGGTGAGGATAAATTACAACTTGATGTATCATAGAATTTCTAAACTCAAGGTGATACCAATTCTCTATAGGTGCACCTTCAGGGACATCTTGGAACATTTTGTGAACTCAGCGGATCTTGAGGTGCAGAAAGAGATAGGGTGTTGATATACTGTGACATATCAAAATCAGGTGGGGGTTTAACTCTTTTCATGATCAGAATGGCAAGAATCTTATCCCCATGCTCATTGAGAAGGTGATCCTTCATTTGAACATTAGCGAGATTGCTAAGGTATTCATCAACTGTAACTTCAGGCTAATTAACCATGTTCTCATCTCTAGGTGGTGAGGTGTTTTGAACGTTAGTATTAGACTGTGACAAAGCACCATTATTGGGATCATGTGGGATATTTGTAGCGTTGTTGGGATCTTGAGGGATATTTGGTTGGGAACCTTGGGCTTGTTGTTCTACCATTTGCTTCTTGGCTTATGATTGAGTCTGAACGAGCATAAAAGTGCAAAGCTATTAGGATGTGGTTAACCTCTAAGATGCAATGCAAAGATGACCTAAGCGATGATTTAAGGATTGATTTGATTGGATAAGGAATCTGTTGATTGGATGATTGAATAAGGATGTGATTAGATTAGATCGGATTGGATTGATTGATGAAATGATTAATAAGATTGGATGATGAAAGGGATTCTAAACCAAGTTCAGGAATAACCCTAGGTGACTTAAGGTGTTGATTGATCAAATTCAAGGGATAGATAGATGATTACATCACCAAATCCAACTTGAGATGGAAGTGGATTGATTGGGCTGAATGATGATGACTGACTTAGGATGGATGATGATCCTAAGTAGATGTTGTAGGATGATGATCGATTTCAGACACCTAGGTCAATTTGGATAATAACTTAAAATGAACTTTAGAGGATTTGGATTGAGAAAATGATGAGGGATGTGCAGCCTAGAGATGTTTTAAGATGTGCCTATATGATGTAGATGGATTGAAATGCAGATTATGGGTGAATGAAAGGTGCAAATGGTTGGATAAAGATCAGACTTGCCTAAGGTGCAAGGTCACCCAAATAGGGTACAAGGTCACCTAACTCAAGTGCAAGGTCACCTAACTAGGGTGCAAGGTCACCCAACTCAAGTGAAAGGTTTCCCAAGTCAAGGGCAAGGTCACCCAAGTCTAGTGCAAGGTCACCTAAGTCAAGGGTAGGGTCGCCCAACTATGAGGCAAGGTCGCCCAACTAGGTGACAGGATCACCCAACTAGGTAGCAAGATTTCCCAACTAGGGTACAAGGTTGCTTAACTTAGCTTTTGGACTTGTCTAAATTAGAAATAGGTCAAACAGACTATCGGAATGGGCAAACGAGATATTAGAACGGGAAAACGGACTCTCAAAATGGGCAAACAAATGCTCGAAATGGGGAAATGGACTATCGGAATGGGAAAATGGACACTTGGAATGGGAAAACAAACTATTGGAATGGGTAAACGAACTATCAAAATTGACACTCAGAACAGGAAAATGAACTATCAAAACAGGTAAACAGACACTCGAAACAGGGAAATGGACACTCGGAATGGGAAAACAAACGCTTGAAATGGGGAAATGAACTGACGGATTGACATAATGGAAGGAGGGATTGAATGTAGAAAGTGAAAAATCACCCAACTAAGGTGTAAGGTCACCCAACTTTGAGGCAAAATCACCCCTCTTGATGAAATAGGCGAATAGGATGGCTTGTTTAATTCACAAAGTGACTCAGACAGAGAGAAGAATTGCCCCTGTTAGTAGCAGAGTCACCCCTATTGAGGGAAGGTTTTCCCCTGTTGAGGGAAAGGTCGCCTATTCAGTGAAGGATGGGAAATTTTGACAGAAATAGACTATGAAATAACTCAGAAAGAAGGCAAGGTCACCCCTGTTAAGGGCAAGGTCACCCCTGTTAGTTGACCTGGACTTAACTTGGATAAAAATGGCTATGGAAAAGGATAGAAAACATAGAAAAAAACAAGAAAAAGGAAAAGGCTTACTCGACTAATAAGACATGCACTGGTTTTGCATAGAAAAAATAGTTCAATCAACACAATCCTAAGATTAGTAAGATGGGTATGGCCAACATGGTCCTCTAACTAGGCTAACAAGGTGATCTAGGGAGTCCTCGATATATGCATGGTATGTGAGGCACAACTGTGAACACCAGCTCACCACAGGTGTGAGTCAGAAGCCCCAACGAGGTACTGGAAACTTGGACCAACTCTTCACGTCTTATCTAGGTATCACCCTAGCTTTGACACTCTGCCAGACACGTGACTAGATTGGGGTACAACTTTGGCTCTCCCCCCTTTATACACCCTGCTAGTACATGTGGTTGGGATTGTCCCTTGGCATGATGAAATCCCCAAGTAGGTCTTGCTAAAAGAAGACACTAAACATTTTCGACTTGTCCCCAAGCTCACACAAAGTGCAAGGGGAAAGATTGAACGATCTAGTGCCTCCTAGGTAACATAAAGGACTAAGTGAGCTACGATTTCTCTTCACCCAGGATTTCCAAATGGTGTAAGGGGATTGGATACGTCAATATCCCACTTTCAAACACAACACACAAATATTTTGATTCCTCCTAATTAGATCTATGTGCCTAACTAGTATGGAAAAGACAACAAACAAAGACTAAGAAACTTGGCCCCTTCGTTCTACAACAAATATGTTAGTATTTTGACCTCCAGCCTTTGACAAGCGAGAAAAAATTGTACAAACGTTAGTAAAAAGGTAGAAACACTCACCAATAGATGATGTTAGGGGGTTAGTACCTGAAAATGATAAGAAATAGATTCTAAAAATAAAATTTAAGTCATTGTTTACCTTAGAATCGCCCTTGTTAAGGTTAGGGTCGCCCCTCTCAAAGGCAGGGTCGCCCCTATCAGTAGCAAGGTCACCTATTATAGGGTAGGGTCGCCTATTTGCAGGAAGCGAGGTCACCCAACTCAATAGAAGGGTCACCTGTTCAGAAAACAAAGGGCAAATTTTCCCCTGTTTCACAAATGGGTGATTCTGCAAGGGAAAAATCACCTCTGTTGAGGGCAAGGTCACCCCTATGAGGGAAAGGTCGCCCCTGTTAGTTGCAAAGTAATCTTTGTGTAACCTAAACCTGCAAAATTTCAAACAACAGAAAACATGAAAGTAACAAACCCATTTGTGGGTCCCACTAAGCGTGCCAAAAATGTAATGCAGCGTGATTTCTAAACCTAAAAAGTGAAAAACAATAGAAATGAAAAGGGGAAAACACACAAAAACACTTCAATATTAGCCTAAGTTGAACTTGAATAAAATAAAGATGAAACAACAAATATACCTTATCCAAGTTGATCTTTTTGGTTGGCCCTTTGATGTAGCTTGAATGTGTGCTCCTTGATGGCAAATAAGATGAAATGATATGCAAAATGCTCTAAATGGGATGATGAATGCAATGAGAGATGTGGGTGTTTTGATAGATGAATGCAAATGGATGTAATGAAAGCTTTAGAATGCAATGATGGAGGTTGAATGCAAAATGTTTGAGGTTGAGAGTAGAATTTATTGAAGGCTTGAATGTGTGTTATGAGCAAAATGAGAGAAAATCTTCCATTTTAAGGGAAGAGTCTCTAGAGAAATGAATGGCCAGGATTTTTCCAACATGGGCAAGATGAAGAGTTGTGGTGAGTTGAGGAATCACAAGCCCTCACATCTTTCCATGTGGAAAAGGAAGTGTCAAAAGGACAGGTGATGTGGAGAGAGGACATGTGAGGTGGAAGTACTTGCAAGTACCTTGGGATTAGGGGAAGATTTCCTCAAAAAGGAAGTTTTTTTCCCCATGTGGAAGGATGGTGACAAGTGAGGAATTTTAGAATTCATCACTAATCATCATGGGGAAGAGAGAAGTGGTTGGAGAAATAAATATGAATTTTAAATTCACATGATTGGAAGTACCTTGTGGATAAGACAAGGTCCTCATAAAGGAGGTCCTTGTCCCATGTGACTGATGTGACTTGTGAAAGAATTTATAATTTCCCAACAACCTACATGGGGAAGAGGGAATCATTGAATGAATAAATGTGAAATTTTAATTTGCATGGGGAAGAGGTCAAGGTCAAATAAAGAAAGTACTTATGAAAGGTTGACTTGGAGGACATACCAGAAGTTGCATGTGATTAAATTAAGGTTGTGCAAATAGGTGATTAAGAAGACTAATGGAGAATTAGAGACAAGTGGCCAAATATGGAGGATGTGACATTAATCCTGATTAGAGATATGCACATCCTAATCATGAATTAATTAAACTAATCCAGATTAGAAGAAGATTATGGAGGATGTGACAAGGAGAGAGAAAAGAGGGAATTTAAAATTGACTTAAATTCAAAAGGGTTAAATGACTAAATTAAATAAATTGATATATTTATTTAATTTAGAGAGGAAAGGATGAAAGGTAAAGTATTTAATCGTTAAATTAAACACTTTAGAAACCTTAGGAAAAAGGTGAAATAGTAATTAAATAAATGATTTAATTAATATCAATGAACTAGATGAATAAAGGAGACAGATTTGACCATATGGGAGTGGTCAAATTTGGATGCCTACAATTACCATCGATTAGCTTTTTAATTGGATGGCTGCAGGTTGATTCCATGACCTATATGCATGTGCCTTTTAAAAGGCTTTTTGAGGCCCAAAATTTTTTTTGGGCCACATGATTAAATCTAATCGTGTGGCCCAAAACAAATTATTGACCTCAACAAGCTTTTTAAAAGGCATGTCCATATAGGTCGCAGAATCAACCTACAGCCATCCAATTAAAAAGTAATCGATGACAATAAATAAAAGCCCTATTCAAGGCTAAAATATCCCTAAAATTAAATGGTAATTTAATATTAGTGGTGATATTGCCCCAAAATTAATGGTAGGAATATGATATTACTGGTGAATATAATTAATATTTGTAATTACAGTATAAACTACTGGTGAATTAGTTCCAATGACGCATCGTTTACATGGTGAATCAATTTGATTTATTAGTTTAAAAAATAATGCATAGGAAAACTAATTGAGACGAAATTATTTTTTTGTAAAAACCTGGTGATTCAGTCTCCTTTTTAGCTTGTACTATTCACCATTTCTAGAGGTCGCGATTTCAATTATTTGTCAATTGGTGAAGATTTGCCATTAAAAAATCCCTAATTACAATGCTTATTTTTTCCTTTTATTTTTGGAAATTTGTAAACTTCCCTTGCCAACTACTATGATTTTTTTCCATTCTTCTTAGGCCTCCCTAGGCTAGGTCAGGCCTTAGGAATGTGAGCATGTTGTAATTCAGTGTCCTTCTCATTGTTCAAGGACCCCATATTTGTTGTAAGATCTTGGCTAGTTTTAGGTTTTGATTTATATTTCCCACTTCACATAGCTTCATCAGTTCCAACCTTGGAGCTATAGTCGGTAAGTGTGCCCCATAATTCACCACAAACTATGAATTCAAATCATTAGTACTCTTTGCCCCATTTCTAGGGGAGGGTTAATCAGAGCTAGGATAGTATTCATCCCTTTTGAAACTATTTTGGCTCAAATTTTTGTCTTCCTTAATTGTCATGGTATGTTCTTCTGGATAACATTCTTGGTGACCCTCCACTCTCAAATTTTCTTCATATTTACTATCAATCAGGTTATCACTCACTTCCAATTCCTCAATACAACCTTGGTTTAATGTATTTTGGGATTAGTTATTAGAGATTTGATTATGATCCTCAACTATGTTATGGGTTTCCAGTTGTTTACCAATACCTTGGAGGTTAGTGATAATCAGATGCTTAGCATCAAGCTCATCTATGAGATCTTTCACCAAAGAGGACAACCTATTATCCCCTTGTGCTTTAATGAATTCATCCTCTTTCAGATTCAACTTATTTTCATTATTGTTTTTGTTCAAGTTAATTTCTTTAATGTAGTAGTCAAGGTCTTCGTGAACCCTTATATTGCTATTATTTAAATTTTGTAATTTATTTTCTTCAATGCTCTTTCTAATTTTTTCTATGACAATTTTTTGAGCATCCATTTTTCCTTTTTCTCACCCTCCATCAGTAGCAGAGGGGGGGAGGTTGAATAGGGAAGATCTAGGAATGCCATTGGGTCTTCATTCATTAGTTTTTTGGGGACCTCTACCAAATGTTGGATAACATCCTCATCCTCTCAAAGGATGTTAAAAGGATTTGACATTTCATTTTTTCAGCTTCTTTGGGAGGGGTCAAGGTTACCCTCAACCCCCTCACAAGGGTACTTACATTATTATTATTTTTGTTCTTCCATATGGGTAGATTTGTTTCCCATGGTTAAGTTGCTTTTCTTGAATTGCCCCCTTCCAGGGTTAGGGTTTCTTTCAACATATATATGAGAGGATGGAATTTCTTCCTCAAATCCTATTTCATTACTTCTTGCCTCAAATCCCAAGTGGCCATTTTCATGGTCGGGGACTTTATCTGTTTCATTTTTCCTAGGGATTTTGCAGATAATTGGGCCATTCTTTTGGACATTCCCTTCATTTCTACACAAGAAACATGTGTTAATGCCTCCTAGTATTTCCAAACAAAAGTTATAGATAGTTTCACCATCTTTGAATTCAATGTCATCAAGTATTTCTATGTCTAGATTCAAATACACAAGGGCTCGTGCATCAAAGTGAGGGAAGGGGTTTTGCTTCCTCTACCCTCATGACATTACCCAAAGGAGAAAGGATTTGGGGGATGAATTCACAAAATTAGAGAGGCACATTTTGAAGAACAACCCACCTACGGCATAAATGTGCCAAAATTTCTTCCCCTATCACCTCTAGAGACCAAGCCACGAACAATATTCCAATAGGGTTTCTTAAGAACCCTATCCTACATATTGTGATCTTTAAGAAAAAAATGAAATTTCCATGTTGAATCATTCTAGATAATTTTGATTGTATACCTGATTTATTCATCCACACATTAGTTGTAAGGAGCTTGAAGTGCATAGTGCACTCAAGGAGAACTAGACCCAGTCCAAGTATGATGCAACTAGGTTGCATCCTTGGTGTTGCAAGCTGGATGTGGTGCGGTGCCTTCAATGTGTGAGTCGGGCGAGTCACAGTGGTGGTGCGAGTTGGATCAAGGATTCTATTGGAAATGATGTCTAGGACTCATCCAAGGGGCACACCCAGCCGAGGTAGCCATGGGGAGCCATTGAGTACCTACTATTTTGTGAGGTGCATACCAAGTCTGCAGTCCATTGGATATGATTGAGTTGCATTGGAAGTTAGGCGCTTGGTGTGGATGTGCTGCAAAGGTGTTGAGGTGAGTTGGGCCAATGTTGGTTCCAAGAGGCCAAGTTACTTAGAGTAGCGTGGGGAAGAGCAACATGGAGCAAGAAGAGGCGTCGAGTCATGGGGTAGTCATGGCGAGTTGTTGTAGGTTGCAAAAGAGGTGCAACTCTACAAGGCGAGTTAGATACTTGTCAAAGTGTTAGTCAGGCTTGGAGTCTACAAAGAAGTGAGGTCCCTATGGGCTATTTTGGTGTATAGCATAAAGTCAATTTTAGGGGTGTCTGCCCAACTTTGAGTGTCATCCTACTGATGTATGGGAATCAAACTAATAGCTTATATAGGGAGGTACAATTGTTTGAAAGAAGTGAGCTCTATAGGGATGCAACTAGGTTGCACTGAGAGTCCACAGTCAGACACCAAATGGAAAGGGTGTTCTAAGACTCTTCCTTCTAGGGGCGAAATAGAAGTAGCTTTGGCACCTTCAAGTCTAGCAGTGGCTCAGGTGTTCTTCATGGTCTTTAGGAACGAGGAAGGATCTCGTTCCGCCTTAGCCATGAGTGAGGTGGTTTGGTGGTGAACCAAACATCCAGAACCCTATGAAAGCAAGTAGCAAGGCTGACATGAGTTGGTTCCAAGGTGAGCTGCCAAGGGAACTTGATGTTGGAACTCATCCAAGAGATGGGGTAAAAAGAGGGATGCAAGGTTGGGTGAGCTATGGATATGGCTAGGCAATGTAAGCCTAAGATGACATGGATCATTCCAGCAATGTCAAGGTAAGCTTGGAACTAATAGGATCATTCCAAAAAGAAGACTCACGTGAGCCTCTGAACAATGCAACAAGGTTGGTTCCTAGGATTGGACTGGAATTTGAGGTGGTGCACCAAGTTCACACCCCACAAAGAAGTGTTGGTCCATGAAATGTAGGGCCCTCATGGGCACCATCAAACAAAGGAGCATCGACATACTCTTGTGATGACCCAATACTCTTGGAGAGGATCAAATGGGGTTGAGCTCAAGGGTCAAGCTCACAAGTATGGTGCATAGAAGTGCAAGGATGGAGGTCAACATGGTTGGCGGTGCAGGATCTCAACATTGGGTTTCTTGGAGCAACAAGATGCTATGGTGAGGTAGAACCATGTAGGTATTGGGGAAGTATCAGAGTCAGTGTCAAGGGAGATCAAGGTGTGCAGTCCTTGGGAGGAAGTCATTGGAAAAGCTAAGATGGGATCTTGGGTGCAGTGATGCAAAGTGGGAGTCACTCAGGAATTCATGTCCCCAAAGAGAAATAAGAGACTCATTGTGAGTTGGTGTTGGATCTAGGAGTGCTCAGGAAGCAAGTCTATGTGAAAGGCGAGCTCAAAGTTCAAGGTGAACGGGTCAAGAATTAGTTGTCTTATGGGGGACACAAGGATGAAGAGCTCAGTGGAATCACCAAGTTTGTACAGGGATGCAACAAGGTTCAAGTAAGTGAACAAGTGAGTCATGTTTGGAACATGCGAAGTCAAAGATCTCAGTGTAGCTCGCAGGTGCAACATTCCTGCATTGCATTTATAGAAGTCGAGTGCCTCAATGAAGGAGGACTCACTAGTTAAGGAAAGAGGCGTAATATGAGTTCATGAAAGGACTTTTCTGCAAGGGAGTCGTGAGTAGTGTTGAGTAGTGTCGCACAAGGAAGACCTCTTTGGAAGAAAAAGGTGTAGTTGATCCATGCACTGGTCTAGCCCTGAGAAAGTTGGTATCAGAGAAAATTAAGTTGCTCTTCTAATGCTCGAAGGGAGTATTGGATGTTTTTTAGTTTGGTTTTCATTGGAGTGAGAGGCATGGCTCCCTCCAAGCCAAATAAGTTGGAAAAATATGAGCTGAGTAAGGAGTGGCTTCATCAGAGACTAAGAAAGAGTCAGACCAGGGTACACCTAGGGAGGTGTTGAAGTCGTGAATCCAATGTAGTTTTGAAGAGTAGGTTTACGATTGGAGTGACAAGGAGTACTAAGTTAGGTCTCATTCCAATAGTGCAATAGTTGTGCAAGAAGATTGAGCTAGGCCATCTGGGCATGGTCCTCAAGTTAGTCATTGTAGTGAGGCATTGTAGTGCATAGCATCCAACAGAGGTGCGAAAGTGTGAACCAGTATGGTTTGAAAGAGTATCATGTGGTTCAAAGGCCAATTCAATGAAGGAATAAGGATTTAGTTAGAGATTTGTGGCCAAGTTCCAATGTGACACTCATTTTGCATTTGTTGAAATCAAAAGACTGGTTGTCTCTATCGGTGTGTTGGTTAGGTGCTATGCTGGTGTAGAAGTGGAATTGGATGAGAACTCAGTTGGTAGACAGGTTTTCTTGTGATAGGGATATGGTTTCAACCTAGTTTGTTGTGAGTGTTGCTAAAGTGGGGCGAATTGGAAGAAATATTGCACATAAAAGGTCTTTAGTAGTTCCTTTGGAGCAAAGTAGGCAGGGTGTAAGTGAGTGTTGGATAGGTTCCAATGCTGAGTTTGGGTACATCCACAATTAAGGTGTGGGTACCAAGTTGGTGCAGTGAGTTCCATTTGGAATGGACTCGATGATGGATGTTCATGGAGAGAAGCATCAACAAAGTGTATTCTTTGGGGCATCAATGGAGGGTTTTGTGGTAGAATTCTTAAGAGGAAGTCAACCTGGAAGAAGTCCATTGTGGACAAGGTCGCACCAAGGTTTGGAACCTTGTAAGGAAAGTCATCCCATGCAAGTCAAGTGTAGGGAAGGGGTCACAAAGTGGAACCCAAGGTATCAAGATAGTTTGGTATAGTTCTTAAGTTGGTCTCATCAAAGGAGCCTGCATCGGAGTAGTATCCCAAGGGACTCTTTTAAGTCAGACGCCAGGGGTGGACGCAGTCTAGTGAGGACTCAAGTAGTTCACACTCTTGAGCCCTAACATTGGAAGCATCTTGTCAAGGACAAGTAACATGCGAGTTAGTCAACCTAGATTGGATTGAATTCATCAACGGTTGCAAGAGATCCTCAAAAGTGAGAAGTTTGAAAGGGGTTCTGGATGCATCAAGTGTACCAGTTTAGGGTGTAGGTTCTTTTCTGGGATAGAACCAAGGTGGAATCGAATGGAGGACCTAAGTTGGACTCAATGTTTAGGGTGTAGGATCTTGACAAGGTCAAATTCAAGATGAAATCTAAAGTTTGGAGGACTTGGTGGCCAATGCTAGCACATTAGTTCAAGGAGTAGGTTGGTGTTTGGAACACACAACCAAGGAAAAATTGAAGGTAAATGGGGGACCTACATAAGGCAGAGTTTAGGGTGTAAGAACCATTGTCTGGTACATTGAATCTGAGGAGAATTCTGATAGCAAGAAAGGCTATGGTTTGGAATCGAAGTAGGCTAAGTCACGAGTTGGTGAGTAAGGCTGGAAAGTTTGGAATAAAGTTGTCTGAGCCACAAGATGCGACATCAAGATCAGGAGTTTAGTTTGAGATGAGTTTCTTGTTTTGCATTCGGTGTGGCAGTATAGTGGGTAGGCATGGACACAAGGTGGGTCACAAGGTAGTGCTATCGGTAGCCAAAGGGGCAATGCAACTTGTATTTGGTGTGGTGTGCAGAGGTTTGCAAAAGGCTTCGAAGCTGAGCAAGATCATGAAGGTGGAAGCTAGTTGAGCTTTTGGTGCAATGTAATGGGAAAAGATGGATACACAAGGTGTTTCATGGTCATGTTACGAGCACATAGAAGAAACAAGGTGGATGCGAGGGTGTTCTCAGTGCAGATGAAGTGGTGCAAAAAGGTGGACTCTGGGAGTCTTTTGGAGAAGTACACTTATGAAGAGGTGGAAAAGTATGGAAAAGTATCAAAGGTTCATTAGTAAATAGGAAGTTGTAGCATTGGGGAGTTGTTGTTCATTTTGGTTTGCATGGTGATGGGCGAGTTGGGTGTAGGGCATGCCATAGGGAAACTTCATGTGTAGTCAAAATGGCACAATGGTTAGATGTTGCGAAGCAGAGTGTTGAAGGTGGGAATTTGAGAAATTAAGCTAGAAAGTAGGGTATACTGGTTGAAGGAGGCTAGGTATTGGTGTTGCACAACAAGGTTGTTGTAGTGTGTTCTTTCATTGGATGCGTGGATTGGATCTAGGTGCAGGGGTTGCTGGAAGGTTCTGAGTAGTAAAGTTTTTCCAGAAAGGAGGTAGTGTTCTCAGAAAGGGGAAACTCAAAAGTTAGTCAAGTTAGGGACTTGCAAGAAGGTTGCATTTGTCAAGGACATGTAACAGGGAATTGAATTGGACTCACAAAGGTCGAGAGAAGTCAAGAGTTGGACTCTTAAACCCTATTGGAATGGGGGGATCTAGTAAAATGAGTTTTGTTAATGTTAGGAATGTTGGCGGTTCTCCTCTAAGTTGAGTGGGGATGCTTGTGGCAAGCCACTTATTTTGAAGGTGTGGAAATGATTATCGTATACAGGATGGAGTTGTTTTCACAGGAATTTTTTCTTCAAGTAAGACATGGTGTCTTTGGTTCAACCATGTGTAGATCCCACATGGATGTTTCCATCAACTAGAAGATCACTTGAAATGGGTCCATCAGACTTCATCAGGAAGTTGCTAAGGACGGGACTCGTGCCCAAGTGTTTGGTGTTGAGGGTGTCACCTATTTTTAAGTGGGGAGAATGTAAGGATCTTGAAGTGGACAATGTGCTCAAAGAGCACTAGACCCAGTCTGAGCATGATGCAACTAGGTTGCTTCCTTGGTGTTGCAAGTTGGATGCAGTGCGGTGCCTTCAATGTGTGAGTCAGACGAGTTGGATCAAGGAGTCTATTGGAAATGATTTATAGGACTCATCTAAGGGGCACACAGAGCCGAGGTATCCATGAGGAGCCATTGAGTACCTGCTATTCTTTGAAATGCATACCAAGTCTGTAGTCCATTGGATATGGCTGAGTTGCATTAGAAGTTAGGCAATTGGTGTGGATGTGTTGCAAAGGTGTTGAGGCGAGTTGGGGCATTGTTGGTTCCAAGAGATCGAGTTACTTGGAGATGTGTGGGGTAGAGAAACATGGAGCATGAAGGGGTTTCAAATCATGGGGAAGTCATCGTGAGTTGTTGTAGGTTGCAAAAGAGGTGCAACTCTACAGGGTGAGTTAGATACTCATCAAAGTGTTAGTCAGGCTTGGAGTTTGCAAAGAAGTGAGTTCTCTATGGGCTATTTTGGTGTATAGCATAAAGTCAGTTTTGGGGGTGTCATCCCAACTTTGGGTGTCATCCTACCAATGTCTGGGAATCAGACTAATAGCTTATATAGGGAGGTATAGTTGTTCGAAAGAAGCAAACTCTATAGGGATGCAACTAGGTTGCACCAAGAGTCCACAACTAGAAACCAAATGGAAAGGGTGTTCCAAGACTCTTCCTTCTAGGGGAGAAATAGAAGTAGCTCTAACACCTTCAAATATAGTAGTGGCTCAGGTTTTCTTCATGGTCTTTAGGAACAAGGAAGGATCTCATTCCGCCCTAGCAATGAGTGAGGGGGTTTGGTGGTGAACCCAATGTCCCAAACCCTACAAAAGCAAGTAGCAGGGTTGGAATGAGTTTGTTCCAAGGTGAGATACCAAGGTAACTCTATGTTGGAACTCATCCAAGAGATGGGGTAAAAAGAGGGATGCAAGGTTGGGTGAGCTACAGATCTGGCTAGGCAATGTAAGCCTAGGATGACATGGATCATTCCAACAATGTCAAGGTAAGCTTGGAACTAATGGGAGCATTCCAAAAAGATGACTCATGTGAGCCTAAGAATAATGCAGTAGGTTTGGTTCCTAGCATTAGAGTGCAAGTTGAGGTGGTGCACTAAGTGCACACCTCACAAAGAAGTGTTGTTCCATGCAGTGCAGGGTGCTCATGGGCACCATCAAACAAAGGAGTGTCCACATACTCTTGTGATGACCTAGTCCTCTTAGAGAGGATCAAATGGGGTCAAGCTCAAGTGTTGAGCTCATCAGTATGGTGCATAGCAATGCAAGGATGGAGGTCAACATGGTTGGCCGTAAAGGATCTTAGCATTGGATTGCTTGTGTAAGGAAAATCAGATGCGGAAACAATTCTCCTAACGTCAATACCTCAGAGAAGAATGTAGATATACTTTTAATTTTTCAACTACAGTTCAACTAGGATGCATTATGAAGTAAATAATAGAAACAGAGTATTTGACAATCACACATGAACATTAGATATACGTGGGAAAACCCTTACGAGAGAAAAACCCACCACACGAAGAGAAATCACTTTGTATTACAGTAATGGAGATTACATACAAATGATAGACTTATCTTACTGGTGTCTATTTACAGCAGCATTCACCATGAACAATCTTGCACAGGAACCTTCAAGTTATAGTCTACACAGAATATAATTCATTTATTGATTCAATCACTCAAAAAATCTATCAATGCAACCTACTAACCAACAAACCGATCACAAACTGCAATCATCGAGTATATCCCTATTGTTCCATGTCCGTCGAGCTTCATCACAGAACCATCACAACAAACTGTCTCCCAACGGTTCCAATTTAGCTCCTCCTATTGGTCCATGAGACTCCACATAGGATGGTCAATTGGTCAATAGAATTCACACTATGTTGTCATCTTGGTGAGACACTAACAATGTCTCGCCGATGCCACATAACCTTCATATCGACGTTGCCAAGAGTAATCATTTTTGCCAAGATGTTCTATCGATCTTTCAGTGTTACGCCGAAACACCAAACAGTTGCCCAGACCTATTGCTTTCGCCAAGAGATCATAGCGAGTCACCAAAGGTTATGCATAAGTCACATATTATACCAAGCTCTAAAGAATAGTCGGCAAGACTTAACATCTTCACTGAGAGTTCTTATCGAACCATTTGGGTTACCCCAATAGCCATCAGCTATCGTCAAGACATCCATCAGTCGCTAAGAGATCTCCCTGAGATCCTTTGTCTTACACCGAACATCGAATGGTCAACAAGACTTAACACTCTCGCCAAGACCTTTCCCTGATCACTTTGAGTTACTCCAACGAACGTTTGGATGTGTCCCTATTGGCATGACCTTCACTATTCGCTAAGACCTCACACCGGAATCTTTATGTTACGGTGAAGAAATCATATGTATTCTTGTCGGTGAGACATTTCCACTTCGCCAAGACATCATAACGAAACAGACATGTTACTTCGATGAACCCAAGTGTTACACTATCGGTGAGACATTGGCTATTTGCTGAGGCTTCTAACCGAACCGACATAGGTTATCTCGAAGCCCGTGGTCGTCATGAGTCTCCCGGATTTACGATTGAATGGCCTGTCGGCCAAAGAACTCCACGCAATAAGAGGTCATAATGAATACACTATGTCACAGCAAAGGCTCCAAAGCATAAGTGTTCAACAAGACTTCTGCAAGGTCACAACGACCTATTTAAAATAGAATGTATCAAAGTTGCTAGTCGGCCAAACATGATAGATGTCATACCGACTTTGCTCTAATGGAGGTTTCAGCCTGTATTGATTGAGGCATAATTCCAACAATCTCCCACTTGACAAAGATCATACAGGTACCTCCAGAGCACAACATAACTTACTGAAAATCATGGGCACTAAGGCCCATTGAACTAGCACACCACCTAAACTTGTCTATGCTCACTGGCTTCGTCAATGAATCTACAACATTCTCCAGAGTATCAACATTTTCCAAACTAACCTTTCCATCCTCCACCATATCTTGTACAAAGTGGTACTGTACATCAATATGCTTCGTCCTGGCATGGAAAGTAGGATTCTTTGCCAAACAAATTGCACTCTGACTGTCATAGAAAATTGTTATTTCCCCTACATCAAAACCAATGTTAGAACACAAATGTTTCAACCAAACTGCTTCTTTACAAGCATGAGTAGCTGCCATGTATTCAACCTCCGTAGTGGACAAAGTGACTACAGCCTGCTGCTTACTCATCCAACTCACTGCACCACCATTTAACATGAAAATGTATCCACTGGTGGACCTCCTGTTGTCAATGTCCCCTGCCCAATTAAAATATACATATCCACGAATGCTGAGAGTCCTCTATGATTCAACCAAGTTCCCATGATAACAGAAAGCAAAATCTGAAGTACCCTTCAAATATCTAAACACTCTCTTCACAGCATCCCAATGCGTTCTTCTTGGATTTTCCATAAATCGACTAAGAATTCCCACTGCTTGGGCAATGTCTGGCCTTGTACAGACCATTGCATACATAAGACTACCTACTGCACTAGCATAGGGTACACTGGTCATGTCCTCCATCTCAGTAGGAGATTTTGGACAGTCCTCAATAGATAGCTTCATTCCTTGCATGACTGGAACCACTAGTTGTTTGCAATCATTCATACAAAATCTCTCAAGAATAGTCCTGATATACTTACTCTGACTGAGCCATATTTTTCTATTCTTCCTATCCCTGGTTATCTCCATCCCTAGAATATACCTTGCTGCACCAAGATCCTTCATTTTGAACTTAGCAAACAACTGAGACTTAAGATCAGAAATCATTAGCTTACTATTGCCTATGAACAACATATCATCAACATAGAGAGCAATAACAAGTACTTGATCACTTTCAGCTTTATAATATACACAGTGATTAGATTTTGATCTTACAAATCCCAAAGACAATACAAAAGTATCAAATTTCTGGTACCACATTCTAGGTGACTGCTTTAACCCATATAGAGACTTCTTTAATTTGCATACCGGGTTTTCTTTACCTTTTTCAACAAAGTACTCAGGTTGGGACATATAGATTTCTTCTTCAAGATCACCATGAAGAAATGTTGTCTTCACATCCATCTATTCGACCTCTAAGTCATACGCTACTGCAAGTGACAAAAGAAATCTGATAGATGTCAGCTTTGCTACAGGAGAAAAAATTTCCCCATAATCAATTCCCTCTACCTGGGAATAACCCTTTGCAACCAGTCTCACCTTGTACTTTTCTACACTGCCATCCAGACCAATATTTTTCTTAAATACCCATTTGCAGCCAATAGCCTTTCTGCCTTTAGGCAAGGGCACCAAACTCCACGTTTCATTCTTTTCTAATGATGCCATCTCTTCATTCATGGCTTCCAACCAAGAGTCTGAATCAGACATTTTGAATGCCTCCTTTACAGTCCTAGGCTCATCAGTGCTAGAAATTAAAGCATAGGCACAAGTAGAATCAATCAAAGAGAACCCATACCTATCTAGTTGTTTTCTTTCATGGGTTGACCTCCTCACTTGCTGAGGCTGAGGTTCTTCTTCTTCAGAACTTTCAGAATTGCTTGAGCTCTCTTCAGTTTCAGGTACATTTTGAATTTTCAATTCCTCTTTCTCTGGTGTAGGAGGAATTAATGCTACATCCTTATTGTTTTCTAACTTTGTCTCTTATTGCAAATCCAAAGTGGAAGGTTTCAGCTCATGAAAGATTACACTTCTGTTGTATACAACCTTCTCTGTATCAGGATTCCAAAGCTTGTATCCTTTTATGACAGCACTATAGCTAATAAAAATACATTTGACAGCCTTGTTCTCCAGTTTAGATCTTTTCACATCCGGAACATGAGCATATGCCTCATAGCCAAAAACACGAACATGTCTAAGAGAGGGCTTCTTACCAGACCATGCTTCCAAAGGTGTTTTTCAACAAGAGCAGAATTTGGAGAATGATTAATTAGATAACATGCAGTAGATATAGCCTCAGCCCAGAATTTCTCCTCCAAGCCAGCGCTACTGAGCATACTTCGTGCTCTCTCCATCACTGTCCTATTAAACCTTTCTACAACTCCATTCTATTGTGGAGTATAAGGTGTAGTCTTGTGTCTTTTAATTCCATGGTCTTTACGTATCTTCAAATTCATCAAAACAAAATTCACCACCATTATCAATCCTTTAAGCATTTTATTTTTCTACCAATCTGATTTCTATAAGGTTCTTTAAATTTCTTAAATTGATCAACACTTCATTTACTTTTCAAAAAATAAACAAATGCTCTTCTTGAATAATCATCAATGAACGACACATAGTATCTTGATTTAGACAAAGAAGGAACATCTACCTGACCAAACACATCCAAAATGAATATAATATAGCAAACCGAAGATTTATGAGGACTAGAATAAAAAGAAACACAATGCTACTTTCCATATATATAGTGTTCACAGAATTCAAATTCAAGGTTACAATCTTCAAGCCCCTCAACCAAGTTTTTGTTCTTCAAGGTTTTAAACCTTTTTCTCCTATGTGGCCTAACCTATGATGCCATAGCATAGTCTTCTCTATCAGAAGTTTTACTTCCATAGAGTTTACATTAATTAGGATATTTCCTCTTTACCTCCATGATAGCTTTCTGACTTTCCAGACATTGTTACATTGAACAACATGCATCCAACTTGTACAGGGTACCAATTCGAGCACCTCTAGCCAGCACCATTGAACCTCTAGTCATCTTACAGCCATTTCCAGAGAATGTGACTTGTACTCCAATATCATTCAACATACTTACAAAAAGTAAGTTTGAGCCAGACCTGGTATATGCATTACATTATTGATTCCCTTCACTCTTCCATCGAGGAATTGTATTCCACTCTTCCACGCCAAATATCTCTAAAGTTGAACATTCAAGTACACCTTTCCACCATTGTATTCTTCATACTTCATGAACCATTCTCTATGAGATGTCATGTGAAAGATTCTCCGAATCAATTAGCTAGACATCATCTGATGCCTAAGTAGCCAAGGCTACAATGAAGGCGTCACCATCACTATGAGAAGAACCATTATCAGAAGAGCCCTTCTTCTTCTTTTTCTCCTCTTTACAATCCTTTTGGACATGACCAGGTTGCCCACAGTTCCAACACTTCACCTTGGAATTCTTGCCAGGAGACTTTGATCTCCCCTCTGATTTCAATTTGGACTTCTTGTCCTTCTTCTTGCCTTTCTCTTTCGGTCTTCCTCTGATAGCAAGAGCTTCCTTCACCATCTCAAAAGATTTCCTTCTCATATCTTCTGATAGCAAAGAACCAACAACATCTTCCATCTTGAAACTGGATGTTGTACTCCCAATAGCCATCACTAGATGATCCCATGATTCTGGCAAAGAACACAATAGAAGCATACAACGATCCTCTTCTTCAGTCTTCACACCAACAAATGTTAATTGAGCAAGCAACATATTAAATGCATTCAAATGATCAGCCACAGACCCTCCTTCTTGCATTCTCAAAGAATACAACTTCTTCCTCAGGAACAGTTTATTCACCAAGGACTTCCCCTGATAAATAGACACCAGTCTCTTCCACAAAGAAGAGGCAGTCTTCTCCTCATGCACATTTAGAAGAACTGAGTTTTCCAAATAGATCCTTATTAGCCCCTTAGACTTTCTATCTACAATGTCCCAATCTTCTTGCTTCATGCCTATAGGTTTAGTTCCAGACATTGCAAGCCACAGATCACGATCAACTAGAAGATCCTCCATCTTGAGTTTCCACAACTCAAAGTTACTGCTATTGAACTTCTCTATTTCAAAATTTCCAGATGTACTAGCCATCTCAACCTATAAATAGAAATAACAAACTCTACAAGACTCCGACCGAATAGAATTGACTCAAAAAACCCAACGTACCCACAAAGATAACATAACTGGCTAGGCTCTGATACCACTTGTAAGGAAAATCAAATGTAGAAACAATTCACCTAACGTCAATACCTCAGAGAAGAATGTAGATATACTTTTAATTTTTGAATTACAGTTCAACTAAGATGCACTATGAAGTAAATAATAGAAACAAAGTATTTGACAATCACACATGAACACCAGATATACGTGGGAAAACCCTTACAGGAGAAAAACCCACCACACCAAGAGAAATCACTTTGTATTAGAGTAATGGAGATTACATACAAATGACAGACTTATCTTACTAGTGTCTATTTATAGCAACATTCACCATGAACAATATTGCACAGGAACCTTCAAGTTACAGTCTACAAAAAGTATAATTCATTTACTGATTCAATCACTCAACAAATCCGTCGATGCAACCTACTAACCAACAAACCGATCACAAACTGCAATCATCGAGTATATCCCTGTTGTTCCATGTCCGTCGAGCTTCCTCACATAGCCGTCACAATGAACTATCTCCCAATGGTTCCAATTCAGCTCCTCCTATTGGTCCACGAGACTCCACATAGGACGGTCAATCAGTCAAAAAAATTTGCACTATGTTGGCATCTCGATGAGACACTAACAGTGTCTCGTCGATGCCACATAACCTTCATATTGACGTCGCCAAGAGTAATCATTTTTTCCAAGATGTTCTATCGAGCTTTTAGTGTTATGCCGAAACACCAAGCAGTTGCCCAGACCTATCGCTTTCGCCAGGAGATAATAGCGAGTCACCAAAGGTTATACATAAGTCAATATTATACCGAGCTCCAAAGAATAGTCGGCAAGACTTAACATCTTCACTGAGAGTTCTTATCGAACCATTTGGGTTACCTCGATAGCCATCGGCTATCAGCAAGACATCCATCAGTCGCTAAGAGATCTCCCCAAGATCCTTTGTGTTACACCGAACATCGAACGGTTGGTAAGACTTAACACTCTCGCCAAGACCTTTCCCTGATTGTTTTGAGTTACTCTGATGAACGTTTGGATGTGTCCCCATTGGCGTGACCTTCACTGTTCACTAAGACCTCACACCAGAATCTTTATGTTACGATGAAGACATCATATGTATTCCTGTCGGCGAGACATTTCCACTTCACCGAGACATCATAATGAAACAGACATGTTACTCCGATGAACCCAAGTGTTACACTGTCGGTGAGACATTGGCTATGTGCTGAGACTTCTCACCAAACTGACATTGGTTATCCTAAAGCCTGTGGTTGTCATGAGTCTCCCCGATTTACGATTGAATGGCCTGTCAACCAAAGAACTCCACGTGATAAGAGGTCATAGTGAATACACTATGTCACAGCGAAGGCTCCAAAGAATAAGCGTTCGACAAGACTTCTACAAGGTCACAATGACCTGTTCAAAATAGAATGTATCAAAGTTGATAGTCGGCCAGACATGATAGATGTCATACCAACTTTTCTCCAATGGAGGTTTCAGCCTGTATTGATTGAGGCATAATTCCAACAGCTTGGAGCAAGAAGATGCTATGGTGAGGCGAAACCAAGTAGGTCTTGGGGAAGTAGCAGAGTCGGTGTCAAGGGAGATCAAGGTGTACAGTCCTTGGGAAGAATCCATTGGACAAGCTAAGATGGGATCTTGGGTGCAATGGTGCAAAGTGGGAGTCACTCAAGGAGTCACATCCCCAAAGAGAAAGAAGGGACTCATTGTGAGTTGGTGTTGGATCTGGGAGTGCTTAGGGAGCAAGTCTATGTGAAGGGAAAGCTCAGAGTTCAAGGTGAATGGGTCATTAATCAGTTGTCTTATGGGGGACACAAGAATGAAGAGCTCAATGGAATCATCAAGTCTATACAAGGATGCAACAAGGTTCAAGTAAGTGAACAAGTGAGTCATGTTTGGAACATGCAAAGTCAAAGAGCCTTGTGTAGCTCGCAGGTGCAACATTTTGCATCACATTTGTACAATTCGAGTGCCTTAATGAAGGAGGACTCACTGGTTAAGGAAAGAGGCATAATCTAAGTTCATGAAAGGGCTTTTCTGCAAGGGAGTCATGAGTAGTGTTGAGCAGTGCCACACAAGGAAGACCTCTTTGGAAGAAAAAGGTGCAGTCGATCCATGCACTATTCTAGCCCTATGACATTAGTAAACCAACCATCTACGTATTTCCTAGTCGAATTCTTAGTAGTGTCAATTACAACCAAGAAAATTGTGACAAGTCCCTAAATCTATTTTTTCCTTATGAATTTCTTCTTTCATTTATGAATTAGGAGAAATGAATAACTTTTTTTGGCCCTCAGAGGAGCACTTACCTTACCCTCTATTGTTGGATTCGAGGCTACCATCACCACCCGAGCACCACCAAAATTTTTGTGTTCACTAGTATTGCAGAACCCTTCTTTGCCACGATGTCCTAGGGTCATAATTTTCCATCCCATTAGATAGGGCTTTGAGTGGGTTCATACCCTCGCTCATAAATGCCAAGCTAAGCTAGAACACAAAAAATTAACTTGACATGAAAGAAAGAACACACTAGGCAAAGCGAAATGAATGAAAATGTCAACACACAAAGAAGGCAATGAATGCAGTTAATTAAATGATGTATGGGACACCCACGTCAGGCACAAAGCTCTGTGGGGGAGGACCACATTCCTTGTCGCTCTACTTATAGTTTCCTATTCCCTCTCTTTAATTTAAATTTAATTAATTTTAATTTAACAAATAAAGGGAATAATTAATTTAAACTATTCTAATGTAACAATCTAAAATAAATAAATAAATCCAAGTCTAATTAAATGAGAAAAGTAAAAAATTATACTCTTAGAAGTTAAATGTTGTAGATATGGAATAGGAATGTAGATGGCTCCTCTATATCAAATATTATGTTTAAACTTCTTTCATTGTGAACAATTGACTGTGGAATATCTAGGTATGTGTTTGGAGATGGGGGATCAAAAAGTGGCCAAATCTAACATAAAAGTGTCATCTTTTTATCATAATTAACCTTACATATTTCATCACAACTTATTAATGAAACACTCTTGCAACACCAAGCTATTTATTATCTTTCCAACTATAATTTTTTTCTATAATTCAAATATGCTAATATTTTAATTTTTATTTATTTGTAATAGTATCTTGATATGACATAAAAAGGATATATTGTTTTACGTATTTTTACACTCATCAAAACTTGAAAAAACTTATATTAGATTGTTTTTTCATTCATTCTATATATATTCAAAAAACACTATTTGATTTAAAAATATATATTCATTAAAATATAAAAATACATAAGTTGTATTATATTATATTTAACTGTCTTTCTACCAACAGGTTTTAAAAAATAATTAAACTAAAAATGACGGGGATGAAGGATGGATGTATGTTTGATTCTATGTTATATTTCAAAGATATAAATAGGAATGCCTTTTGGTGCACTCAACATTTGAACCTCTTAAACTTAGTTATTTTTAAAAAATAGTAGCTTAGAAACTAGAATAAGAGCATAACAATTTGTCTTCCTTTCACATCTTAACATTGTGAGTGTAGGCATCTCAATTTACTCATTAAAGATCAAGAGGTATAAATTTCATGAAAAGGGTGGCCACTTATTCACCCCATTTTTGCTCACTAAGTAGATTTCCTTGCACTTACCCAAGTGTTGTCCCACATTTTCCATTGCATTAAAAGATCGATCTATCAATGTCTGATACAAACGGTAGAGACATGGATTGCACGCGAGGCAGCTAGTCCCTTGTCAGAAATCTCGAGGGGAGTACTGACCTTTTGCCAACAATCTCCCTTTTAGGATTAGTTGAGGGGATTCAAACCTGTGACCCAATGCTTTGATACCAATTTTTGGCCCACGTTTGTTGTTACGTCAAAAGATCAATCTATCAACATCCAATACAAATGGTAGAGACATAGATCACACATGAGGTGGTTAGTCCCTTATCAGGAATCCCAAGGGGAGCATTGACCTTTTTCCAACACCATGTTCAAGGTATTAAGATAAATTAAATATGAAATATGAGTGTTGGGAAACTAGATTCATTGAATTTAATTGGTTTAAATGTTCTTACAAGGGAATTTTGGAAAAGTATAAGCCACTTTCTAGAAATTCTTGCACACCTCAAAATTAATTCTTCTCTATGTTTTTTATGAGAATGCTCTTGGGATTAGGAAACATAAAATATGGAACTAGATTGGATGAAATTGGAGAAATGGAAATAAATGATAAATAATCACACAGATGAGTATGATGATTTTTCTAGGTATAAAAAATATGGTTTCCATGATGAATTTACTTTCACCTCTTACAAGTTTTGAAAAAAAGTCAAGTTACGAAGAATTAAAGTACACAAAGTATGGGAAGGTCCAATGAAAGACAAATTAGAATCATTATTGAAGACAATTAAAGGGGTTTGGGAGGTTTGATGGGAAGGAAATTTCCTTGGAGCCGGTGAAAACCATTTGTCACATTTTTGTTTCAACTTGTCATGTTGGTGTTAGAATTTGATGAAATCATTGAAGAGCCAAGATCTAGTGCAAGAATAGCCACATACACCCTATTTAATAAATGATCCCAAAATCAAAATAAGAAAATAGAGAATGTTTTAAAAATGAAAGAACATGTAAATACACATGAGAAAAAATAGCTCAAAGCATGAATATGCATAACTAAAATCTCAAAATATATGAATCATGCATGCAAGGTGATTGGAGTATGTTAATAGATAAGAGAGGAGGAAAATACAACCAAAAAATGAGAATTAACTCTAACTACAAAAAATAGAAAATAGATACACTCAGTGGAAGATTTTGTCTACCCTCGCATTTATGACTCACTCCTAAAATAACCAAGCTAAATAAACATGTAGGAAAAAACATAATTAGCCTAAATAAAGGAAAATAAAAATTTACATTAACACCCCCTTGGGCCTAGCTTACATGGGTTAAAATATGGGTCTTGAGAAATGAAGCCTAATAAGGTACCCATGTACATAAGAAGCTACCAAGAAAACATAGATGAGTCCCCTAAATAGAGATAAAAGACCCCCCAAAGTAGAGAGAGAGAGAGAGAGAGAGAGAGAGAACTAGGTATTCCCATGAAGAATTAACCTCTTACACCCCCAAGAAATCTTTTAGATTAAGAAAAATTCTTCCTATAAAGGATTCCATGAAGATAGCGACAATTTTCTCAAAGCTTGGGTAACATCAAAGATCAATGACTTATCCATCAATAACCTCTTAAACATAGTGCATATGAACTTATGTGTTTCCTAATGTTGGATCAAGTTTTGTGAAATATAAAAAATAACCTTATTTATCATAGAATATGATAAATTGGCATCTAATCTAGACATCAAACTTTGAGAGAATGTTTCAAAGACAAATGGCCCAAATGGTCGCATTTCTAGACCCCAACACTTAGCCTCAATGGAAGATAGAGCAAAAAAATACACTACTTGTTTCTTGACCAACATATAAGAGCTAAACTAAGTGACAATTTGTAGCCTAAAATGGACATATTCTCCCTAAAATTACTTGCCCAATCTGAATCAATATACCCAACCAAGTCAACATCAATATCTATTGCATAATGATTTCCATGACTATGGACACCCTAGATATATAGTGGAGAATATGCTTGGACACCTTCCAATGAATTTCATGGAGCTCTTTTATAAACCAAGAGACCATGTCAAAGGAATATATGAAATTTTAGGTTGTGGATGTGTCAAGTAAATGAGGGTAGCAACAAGTTGTGTATATAAAGTAATATTAATTGATGGTGAAGAAAATTGTACCTCAAGTTCAACTCCAAAAGAAATAGTTAAAAAACCTTCTAGTTAGCCATGTGGAACCAAGAGAGAAAAATAATTACATACTTGGATTATGTAATATTAATCCCCAAAGTAAATCAAGGTATCTCAATTTCAATAAAATAATACAACAAACCCATGTTGGCCTTAGAAAATAAATCATGAAGGACAATTTTTACTACCACAATGGGGCATGAGGAACTCCATGTGATCAATAATTCATAATATGAGAGAATAATCCTATTGTAAAATGTATAGTCTTGGATTAGAATGACATCTAAAGAAGGTTGGATTGTGAGAAGAAGGAACCCATCTTAGTGTACCAAGCCTGATGGGTGCATCTTAATCTATATATAAATTTCCAAAGTCTACAAACCATACAAGGATCATGTATAAATCCTTGTGGCTACTCCATGTAGATCTCTTCCTTAACATATTTGTGAATAAATCACTCTCCTCATCCATCTACTAAACTCCCCAATAATTTTTTATAACAATAGTAAATGTGATTTATATAGAATTCATCTTTACAATCAGTGCAAAGGTCTCGGTGAAATAAATGCCAATAACCTATGGTTGAAGCTATAGAATGCTTTGCCTAAACTTTCTCAAACATGGAAAAATAAGAAAAATTAGTCCTTAAACAAGTTTAAACCCAACATTCCCCATGAAATTAATTCAAAACATAAGAATAAGAAAACAAGATGAAATATCAAATAAAAGCTAATGAAATCTTATTCACAATGTTCAAACCAGCATCCCATGGGGGAATTGGTGCTACTTTGATGTGGAAAGTGGCCCTTTCCCAATTCCTTGCTAAGCTTGATGATGATTGATTGATCCTTGATGCAAAATACCAATATCCTTGTTATGAATGATGAAACCTTATGCTAACATGGATGAAATGTGGATGAAAATGGATACTTTGAATTCAAAATGACTATAATAACCTTGCATAAACTTGTGAATGATTGTGGATTCAAATGAGCATGTTGATCTTACATGGATTGTGGATGCCAAATCAAATAGATAAGGCCTCTATTTATAATGGAGAAGAGTTGAAGAATGAGGAATAGGATGAATGTGGGATTAAATATGGACCAATGGCATTGTGCCACTTGTCAACATGCTAATGAAGGAGAGTGGAACACATTTTGAACAATGTGCATGTTAAATGCTTGTAGGTGGAATTTGAACTTGAAGAAGTGACTTGCACAAGATGGGATATGAGTGCCTTTAATGCCAAGTTGGCTCAAGGAGAGGACATGTAAGAGCCTTTAATGCCAAGTTGGAGGACAAAAGTCCTTTTGGGAGGGAGAATTCAAATAAGTAGAATATTCCAAGAATATGCCACATTTGAATGAAAATAGAGGAATTAATAAATCAAATAAATTGATTTACATGTGCAACTTGCAAAAGCTAGAGGAATGGAGGATTAGTGTTAGAAGTTAATTAATGATTAATTAACTTAGATGAGATTAGTTTGATTTGACATTTGATTTAGATACTTAGATTTATTTAAATCAAATGAGGGGATAGTTGGGAGATTAGTAATTTTATTAAATAAAATGATTTATCCAATTAAATGAAGAACATTAGGATTTAATTAAATAAAGTTTATTTATTTAATTAAAGGAGGAACATTAGGACTTAATTAAATAAAGTTGATATATTTAATTAAATGAAGAACATTAGGATTAAATACAGTTGATTTATTTAATTAAAGAGGAATTATGATGAAATAATCTAATAAAGTGTATTATCCGATTAAGGAGGAAATTAAATTAATTAAATAAATATTATTCATTTAATTGGTTAGTGTGGATGTGATTAAGGAAGAATCGGTGTTAGTGAATCATAATCGAGTGCATGATATTAATCAAGATAATTTACGTGTCTACATTTTTCCCCTCTTTGAAGCAATGTACTTGTCACGTTGGTTCAAAGAATAATCTTGCCGAGATCAAAATTTTAAAAAAAAAATCTAATTTTTTCAGATGCCCCACTGTTGCCCCTGCAAGAAGAATTATACTGGTATACTACCCCCTCTAGAGATTGGACGAAAATTTGGATTTTTGGGTGATGTCTCAAAAAAAAGATGACAAGTTGCCTGATGGGTCTAGACAGGCTCAAGGATGTTGAAAATATGCCAAAATGTGAAAAAAAGATGTGAAATGAGCTTTGGTTTGGAAAAAAATGGTGCTAGGGGGAAAAACCCTAGTTTGACGATTAAATTGGGGCAAAAAAACCCTAATTTTCATGCTTAAATAGGCTTGGAGGGTCACTTTCCATTCATTTTTGCATTCACACCTTGAGATTTCTAGCTTTTTGACCTCTGACCCTCCTACAGAATGGCACAAAGAGTGCTTCCCCGACACATTTCTGAGTGATTCTATGTGTAACAAAGACCTCTAGGCGCAGGATCACCGGTATGTGACTCAAACCCAACTTTGAAATTTTATTTTCAAGTACATTTATTATGCTTTAAAGTGTCAAAGTCCCCAGTGATGATATTTAATGACACTCCAAGTGAAAATTCAGCGACGTTGAAGCTTAAACAGTGTCACTTATGCCAATAGTGACGTTGATCACGATTTGGGATTAGGGTTCCAAACTCCAAATTGCACCATGTTTGTGAATGGTGATGCTTAAATCAATTTAGGATTAGGGTTTAGGAGTCAAATGGTGATTCCTATGTTCATGGTGATGTCAAGGCTGATTTGTCATTTTCAAAGAGTCAAGCATCGCTATTTGGAGTTTGAAAAATAGTGACACCTTTGCAAACTGTGATGTATTTGTGGTTTCAAGGTTAAAAACATCAAACGGGGTCAGAATTTTTTTTACAAATTTTGATATGGTGGCTTTATGGGTGTAGGAGGTGATCCAACCTATGTATTCATGTGAGCATCGACCCTTAGTCCTACATAGATTGGGCGATCTATCAAATTTGTGACAAGAGCACTTGGGCGAGATTGGCCTATGGTGTGTTGCTTATGCGCCCATTTTTTGGACCCATCTAGTGATGATGATTGTGTTGGTGGAGAGGTGGCACAGTGAGACCTCATCATTTCATCTTCCCACTGGTGAGGCAACCATTACTTTGGAGGATGTCTGGCGCATCTTGCAGTTGTTGATTCACAGCGACTGTGTGATTTATGATGTAGATGTTGGCTCTGACGCATGCTTTGAGGTTATGGAGATCAAGGAGCTTGCACTATCTGAGGGCCAGATCAACTTGGACTACTACAAAGGTTGGGTGCTGACCTTCAGGTGATTGTCATTTCCATTATATCAGGGTTAGTAGCTTTCGATCAACAAGGCAAACACTTTAGTCTGGGATGGGGCTTAGCCTAGGAGAGGATGCTTTTTAGGAGGACATAGAATGCGTCGGGGCCAGTGATGCTGGCCTCATTATATCATGACCTACATGATTTTTCATATTGTGACAGTCGGGCGATTGGTTATGAAGTGACACTACTACATATTTGGGCTTGGGAGCATATTGTTGTGCTCTGTCTAATTTTCACCTTGGTTGATACTGAGCCTAATGATCCTATGATTTGGCGCTATAGGGGTACAATTACTTTGAGGCATATAGGACAACTTGGGTTACCTCACTCGCATCACGTTTTGGATGAGAAGATAGTATTCTACTCGCATCCCTGGCTATAGATGCCTGCATGGTATGACAATGTTCAACAGTTATTTTATGCTCGACAGGATAGAGTGATGCAAGGGAGGGATCATACCATTATTGAGTGGTATCTTCTAGACAAGGTGGCTCATCAGTTCAAAGATGTTCAGAATTGGCCAGATGATCAGTACACGACCATCTTCACCAGGTCATCCCAAGAGACTGCATGGGGATGGATGATTCCAATGTCCAATATTGTTGATAGCTTTCAACGGTTGGTTTTGAGGCCATGGGCCTATGCTCAGGGACAAGTGGATTGAGGCACGACTCATGCATATGATGATTGGTTCAGACCTCTGTGCCAACTTCCAAATCTAGGAGTGGAACTTCCATGGGGGAGATCTTGGGGAAGTGCTCAGAGAGCACAGGTAGGACACGACGCACAGGACCCTAGGGCACCACCCAGAGATGGGCCAACTCCATGACATCCAAAGCAGCAACCAGACTAGTAGCCACACCAATAGCCACACCAGGCATGACAGCCAGATATGAGGGATGGCTAGATCTAGCAGCTACAGGCACAGCTGCAGATTGTTACAACAGAGAGGGACCAGGATAGATAGTAGGTCTAGGCCCTTACTATCAAGAGGGATCATGAGCGGCAACAAAGGCAGGCCATAGAGTTACAGTTGGCTCAAGAGGTTGGCTAGAGGTAGCAGTTAGAGAGTATGGTTGCCACATCCCAAGGGAGGACCGTGCTAGCATGGATGTACCGTGAGGCCATCAAAGAGGCTGAGTATTATATGCTTCATTATCAGTAGGCTATACCCACAGTTGTTAGGGTGCCAGAGTACTCAGCAGATAGGCCTTAAACAGACAAATGATCGGGCTAAGAGATAGGCAAGCGAGGGGAGTAACCACCAGGGCTAGTAGCATATAGTATTTTGATCAACGATTGATTCTTTTTGAGATAGACCCATAGGCTCCATTTTTGATAGCCCTATGGGCATTGTACCTTGATTGATATACATACACATGATTCATATTTGTACCATGATAG
Organism: Sequoia sempervirens; assembly: GCA_007258455.2. Classification (NCBI taxonomy): domain Eukaryota; kingdom Viridiplantae; phylum Streptophyta; class Pinopsida; order Cupressales; family Cupressaceae; genus Sequoia; species Sequoia sempervirens. The sequence goes on along the minus strand of VDFB02000013.1, from coordinate 149,388,609 downwards.
TGATGATTTTTGGATATATATGATATGATTTTGATTGATCCATGATGCGATTTGTTTACTTTATTTATGCATTTATGGATGGATGCATTTTATTTTTTATATGCAATGTGATTCTATATGATGTGATGTGATGTATCATTAAGCAAATGTTCATGGATGTTATGGATACATTTCTTTTATGCATTATTTCTATGTACTTTTATGATGATGATGTTTGTAACATGGATGTATTGATGAAAATGATTCTAAAATGCTTAGACTATCAGATCTGTGTTATGCCCCTAATGGTAATAGATGATGTAATACATTATGCTAATGAGATGTTATGACATGTTATGATATGCTCTTTTTCTTTTTCAGTATCTTTTCTATGATAATGCATGTATGGATGTTATGATGATATCTATATGATTATGAAATGGATGCAAACGTATGGTTCATAAGATGCTTAGAATAACCAATCTATATTATGATACAAATGATGCAATGCATGCGAAATGATCGATGTTTCCTATTATGTATGATATGCAGTATGCTGACAGTTTGTGGATGCAGGATGGATGCATTGGTGATGTTTGGTTGACTGTCATGGTACCATGTTAGCATGATGAGAAGAAAGAAGAAAAGAGGATCCAACAAGTCCATGATCTGTGAGACTTTATTAGAGATAATGATGAGAGATTGATGATGATCTATTTCTTATCAGAGATTGGGATTTTAAAAGGGCTTACTTACCTTATGTTTGATAACACACATAGGCACGATGCATCAAGGTATAAAGAACCAAGATGGAGTTGTACCTTATGTGATGGACTTTGACTTGATAATCAGATAGGAGTATCCCTGTTCACACCTAGCATATGAAACCTTATTTAAAATGCAGCTCAAATATTTCAAAGATCTTGGACCAAAACATAGAAAAGCAAGCCTTCCTATGTGGTCAATAGGACACCTAAAACACCTTCCCTACAAACCAAACAAGACACGCATGACCAAAGCTATATTACAAGAATATACAACAAACAAAAAATAATGATTATTTCCCCATTCCTTTCTCTCTAAATTGTTTTTTTTAGACATCATCGAGAGGTCATTGGAATGAGCACAATAGGATAAATCAACAAGAAAACAAACAAGCTAATGTTCTTCGTACCTCTATCCTATTGGAACCATAATTTTCATAAAAATTCTAAGGAATTTATCAATTAAAATCTAGAATTCCCAATATCATTTTCATAGAAAGTCACATTATCGCCATCCATAAAGTTAATTTTTCCCTTTACCACGATACCACTACCATATTGGCCACCCCTAATAACCCACACGTCATACCTCTCTACCGTAGCTCATTACCAAGTAGATCATGGTATGACAATAAAAGAAGCCACTACTATACACTGTAACTTTCACCCTTTACCGCTATACCTTGGGGGGTCAGGACACAGCCTACGGTAGAGTGGTACACTAAAGAGGAGTACTAAGAAGACACACTATTGTACCATAGGAGAACAAAAGGTGACCCGCTTTAGAGAATTATATTGAATACATATACTAAAGACGTACCGCAGTACCATAGGGGAGTGAAAAGTGACACGAGGTAGTGCGGTAAATCAGTTGTTGGGTCATTTAAAGCACACCAATCACATCAGTCAACATTGAAATATAAAATTGAGCTTGATACAAAGATTTGAATTGTGCAAAATTATGATTCAAGAGTAAATGCATCTTGGTGTTAAAATACATGAAATAAGTTGATATTTTCCATTTAGAACAGCTGAAATTGAGTTGCAGGCGAGCTCAAAGTGCAGGAGTAAAGGGAATTCTTCAAGGCGAATTATATCACTGGGTAAGTTTTACTCATCACTCTGTGAATTTTATAAAATGGCACCAAAGAAGGATGAAGTAGGATTTAAAAGGGATGAAGCCAAAACTAGTAAACCCTCCTTGCAGTCCCCATTGCTTTCTTTATTACCTAGTTCAGTAGACAAAGGACCCAAAAAGCTTTTTAGATATTTAGCTCAAGGATATAGAGACCCCATTGTTCCTTAGTCGAGTTGGAACCTCTATTGGTACTTTTATCAAAATAGGAATGATAAGGTTTTGACATCAAACTCGTGGACCCTTGATTTAGCTAAACTGATTGTTCCCAAATTTTCATTGATATTGAGCTAGTTAAAGCCCTTTCCCCCAAATACCATGCACCAACCAAAACTATTAGACTTCCAAATGGTGGGTGCATATTTGATGTCTCAAGAGAGGCTATTATCAAGTGTTTTAACCTGAATAAATAAGTTGTAATAGAGGTAAATTTAGTGAAATAGGAGCAGGAGTACAAGACGCTGAGAAGAACATATCGAAGTGATGAGCTCCCCTTACATATGAAGAGGGGTGATAATAACAGAATACTCCCCATCCCTTCCTCTAAAATGGAGCCTTTCCTAGTTTCATATTTTTCAGGTTTATTTTAAAAACACTTATCATACATTGTGTCAAGTATTGGGGTAGATGCAGAGGAAAATATGTCAGTGGGTTTGATGAGAATGGCCATGATAATTCAACACCCTAAGTCAAATGTAGAATTTGATTTTGCATCTGTAATTGAGGATCAAATACATGAGGGTTTGTTGTAGGTTAAAGAGGCTAAGGCTCCCATTGCCTTTAGGAAATATTCTTTGTTGTGTCATTTAATTTTGTACCAGAATGAAATGAAATGGAATAAAAGAATGAAGTTGTGTACACAAGAGAATGGAGTAAGACTCCCTGTACAAAATTGGTGTTACACCTAGGATAATAGATGTCCAAAATGTGATTTTGTTGTGTTTTGAGATTACTTTATTGTTAGACTGATAGCTGCCCTTAGTTACCCAACACCAAGGTTACCTGAATCATTGATGAGAGTAAAGAGGCCTGCACAGTATAAGTTGGACTAGGGTTGTAACCATAATTATGCTAATTGGTTCTTTATGCCACAACACACCATTGTCAGAGTATACAGATGCAACTAGGCACCACATATCTTGCCCAAGTTTGTACCTGCAAGGGTATGTTTTTTGGAATTCATGTGGCAGATGCTTTGGATGGAACATGATTTGATGAGGAATTAGAGGAAAGGAACATTTTTTCCTGATTTGACAGTATTTGAAGAATTAGCTATTGGATTTGATATGCTGGAAGAATTGCAAAGGTTCATGAGGGTTAATTATCCACTCAAGTTTGGAAAGGAGAGAGTGTGTGACCCAGAGGGTCATATCAACATGATTAGAAGAACCTTGCTAACAAAGAGGGCTATTTCACATGAAATTAACCCTGATGAGGATGTTATCAGAAATCAGGTATACCTTGTTGAATTAATATAGAATAGGAAAATATGGATAAAAATGATGCAATGGAAGAATCAGAAGGAGAAGGATAAAAATTTTAAGGGGTTTTTTGCAAATGAACCCAACCTTCTGAATAGGATGCAAATGATCCTTGATAAATTTGATGAATTATACAAAATGGGACAAGATGAGGGGTTGAGATCCAGGTTGAGACATTTGTAGAGTTAAATTTTGATAGCATTAATGTCACCCCCCAAGAGGTAAGATAACTAGTATTTAAAAGTGATATGCTTATTATACAGGGGATGGAGCTATCCAAAGCGTTTCTTCTATATCAGATCAAAGCACAAGATGATCCTATGTTAGTAGCAGAATTTGATTCAAAGGAAGGTGTCTCAGGAATAGGGTATAATCCTACTACCCAAACACTTGCTTTGTGGACAAAAAAAAAACACAAGGAAGAATCGACTCTTGGATGTAGTGCAGGAAATGAGGGGGTCAGCTATGGTGAGAACAATGAAGGATACAACTCCCATAGAAGATACAACTATGACTATGCATTATGCAATTTTCAGTAAGGATGTGGTAGAAAATATGGAAAAGAAAATTAATGAATATGAGAAGAGATTAAAATTTTCAAATGATGAGGTGAACAAATTGTTTATTCAGAATGTGAAGCTAAAACAACAATTGCAGCAAGCCACCATAGTAAGAGGGGTGAATTAATTGTTTATCACCCACCTATCCAGGCAGAGGATCCACAAATACAACAAATGAAAGATGAAATTGATAAATTAAAGAAACATAATATGGAGGATGTCAAGCAACATATCATGGAGACTCTAAGAAAGATATTAGAGCATAGAGTCAGGATATTGAAGGAGAAGATAAATGGATTACATGAAAGCTTCATCAAATCTGATTAAAGCTTTGGAGAAGATAGATGCAAACTCCCCTATCCTTGAAGAGCTCCAGAAGAGATGGCAACCTACCTATCACATATTGACTACTCTGTGCAAAGCCACACAAAGGGATCTAGATGCTCCACCAAGACTCAGACCTACACAAGAAATGGTAAAAGGTGTAATTGAGGAGTATAAGTATTTGGTGGATATGAGGAAGAAAGTGGAGAGTAGGAGGATTGCATTTGACTCTATTAAATGCTTCTTCAACCCATCAATCTTCAAAAATGATAATCAATTAAAAGGAATGGATGAATGGAGAGAATATTTTGATCAAATTATTCCTAAATGCTTAAGACATGTACAGGATGATGGGGAAATCAATCTCAACAAATTTCATACTTTACTCAATGGGATTGTCATACTGGACAGTGGATACAAGAATTTTGTGGTGGATGTTAGAAACCTCCTAGATAATAGATGGAAAAGCCACCTTACAAATTTCATAGCTGCACAAGAATTCAAATGGCTAAGTGATCTAAGAATTAATAAGTGGCAGGAGAAATATTTGGGCTCTGATGAAGATTGATTATGAGCATCATGAGGATAAAATATCATACAGTAAAGGCTTTGAACAAGTCTTAGGTGACCACAGGATTTTACTCGGAGATTAACGGATTAACAAACATGTTTATTGTTAAGTTCCTTTAGTTATGTTTAATTTCAAAATTATGTTTTGTTATCAAAAGACATGTCCATTGGTTTGAAGCTTGTTGCCTCTCATATAAATAAGAGAGACCAAGACCAAAAGAGATGATGAGATTAGATATAGGAGAAAGTAACAGGCGAATAGGGATGGATATAATGCTTACATTTCAAAAGACCATGATACATGCATAAATTTTGAAGAAGTCAATGAAAGATATCTGATTTTGCGGCCTAATCTTGGTATCAACTATTTGTTGGAATTATTCAATTATTTGGTTGTCTCCATTTTAATGCTTCTTTGTTATTTAAATTGATATATCCATTATATATTCAATTTATCAATGCACATTTTTTGTATTTGTGTGATGTGATTAATTGGTTTAAAATCCTTCTAGTCATTTAGAGTAATATGGAGGTGTTAATTGGATCAATAAGAAGAACCATATAGTTAGGGTTGTTAATCTATCTTCAATCTAGTGTTATCTGTGTTCTTTCATAATTTATCCTATTGGTTCTTTCAAGTAAAGATTAAACCCTTTTGATAAATTATAAGTAACGTGGCTGTGTCAGTTGGATTCATAAGTAGAGTTTGTCAATCATTTGCTTGCATATTTATAAAAGTCATAAATCAATATTAGTGTGCCAAATAGTTAGAGTTTCTACCAGATACCAACCACTTATCTTAGACTTTCATTTGACTATGTTTATCCAACAAAGCATTGGTCTCACCCATTTCATTATTTAGTTTTATCATGCTTAATTTAAACCTCACATTTGTTAACTGAGCATATTAAATTTTACCTTGATATTGCTTATACAATTTATACCAAATTAGGATTACATCTCTCCACTCTCAATTACCATTGTGGATAGATTGTTCAAGTAGAAAACAAATAATCCATGTCTACTCCATTTTCATAGGTACACCCACCTAGGTTTGGCAGAGCCTAAAGAGAAGAAGGTTCAGGTACATCATTTGGCCTTGTTCATTAGCCTAAAACGTACCAAGAGATTGGCAACCTCTTGTGGTTTTTCAACCAGCATTTTTGAGAACTAACAGATTGGTGACTTTGTTGGGGACCCAAATCTAAATCTAGGCCTTCATCATAGAGTCAAAACCTTACATAAGACTCCGCTGGGAACAAGCAATTATTAAATTTTATCACTTCTCTAAAAGTGAGTGGTGATTTTGAAAGAATAGGTGCATTGAGACTAATAAGATAAAGTACACATCATAAAGAGCAAGTCCTAGAGTTCAGGCCTTCACAATAGTTCACAACATGCATGGAAGAAGGTCCCTGTATAAGGATGGTCCAAATGAAAATGGTAAATGGACACATAAGAATGATGAAGGTAAGAAGGTGTTTGATGAAATGTGCATGAAAAATAAGGATAAAACATCAAAACCACACTTTGAGATGTATAATCGCTATGATACATTGACAAATGAAAATAGCTCAACTTGAGAACCTCACACTCCTAAATAAAAAAGGAATCCTTTCTACCAGCCAGATCCTAAGAAAGAGGAAGAATTCAGGGCTAGAATTGAGGCTGAAAGATTCAGGAGACAACATGAATATGATCATGGAATGGAAGGGAATCATAATGAGCCTGTTGATAATGTAGCCCTTGAAGAAAATTATGAATTTATGACTTTGGAAGAATTAAATGTGCAGTTGGAATATGAAAGACAAGAAATGGAAAGAAATTAGATTATGAACAAAGGCTCCAAGTGATAAAAGAACTCTAGGATTTGAAGCTGCAAAGAGCCCAATTTGATGCTCAGATAGCTAACCTCACCAAATATATACCACCTCATAGGAAAAGGAATAATAATGCAGGACCTTCAAATCCACCAAAAGCACCGCAAAAGCCATCTGAGAATCAATAAAAATCATCAAATGCTCCACCTAGAAATCCATCACAACACCCAAATGCTCAGCCACCCCCTGGCCAGCAGTATGTGCCACCACCCCAAGTACAATACAATAATCCATTATATCAATATCAGCATCCTCAAAACCCACCTCCTCAACACTGCACAACTTTGATTAGACAATTTGAATTAGTAGGATTCCAAATATATCCTTACCCTATGGACAATAGCTGGAGAGGTCTTGTCCCAAAATTTACAGGAAGTAGTGCAATCATCGCTGAGGAACACTTAAGGATTTTTAATGCTTTTATTCAAGATATGGATATGCAATATGAAGATGTACAGATGAGGCTATTTATAATATCATTAACTAAAGAAGCCAGAGATTGGTTTAACAATTTACCAACAACTTCTATTGATTCCATTCAAGAGTTTCATGATCAATTTGTTGAACAGTATGGGAACCAGTGTGCACTAGAGTTTTCCTTGCATGAATTGATAAGTATCCAAAAGCATCAGAATGAGTCAGTATATGAATTTAACTAGAAGTTCTCCAAATTGCATAATAAGATACCACAAGGGTCTAAGTTGGTAGACCCTGCAACATTGAGCATTTATCTAAAAGAATTTGATCCAAAGACAGGATATGAGCTTAGAAATAGGTGCCCCATAAATTTAGCCAAAGCTCAAAAAATAGCATTGACTATTGAAAACAATAGAAAGGCTACAAGGATGACTGCTAAAAGAGATAGTATCAAGATTCCCCAACATTTTAACAATCCTCAGCATAGGCAAGAAAATACATACAGAAATGAAAGGTCAAGGTTGCATGATATGCCTTATAATACGAACTGGGAGGATGGAAAGCCTATGGTGGATAGGCCTAAAATTAAGGAGACTCTTGATCCTTTAAAGAAGAGAGGATCATACATGGTAAACAATAATCCTTGGTGTCAAATTTGCAAGTTGCCACATTCCCCTTATCATTGTATTGTCACTCAATCAATACAAGAAGAGGAGATACCAATAGACAATGATGAAGAGGATCATACAATATATTTAAATTCCAACACCCTCCATCCCATTGAGGAGGGATATTCATCTTCAGGAGAGGAAGGTTACAAGTATGATGTTGATAACCAAAGATACAATGTTCATATGGAAGAACAACAAGTTTTTTCTGATTATGAAGAAAGTAGTGATGAACAATGTTCTATTAGTGCACCATCTCAGCCAAATAAATGCAATGTAAGAAGGCCAACTGATGAGGAGATTAAGAAATTAACCAATGTTGTGGTAGAACAGGAAAAAAGAAAATGTCTATTAAGAAACATAATAGTAAATGAAGATGAAGGTGTTCCAAGAGGGATATTTGTGAAGGATAAAACATAGGGAGCACTGAACAAAACAAAAAATAAGCAACCTGATAAGAATGAATAAAAGCACATGCATAAGGAAGAAAACAAATAATTGCATAAAGACAAACAAAAGCTTGATCAAACAAGCAAAAAAGAAGAGGAGAATAAAGGAGATTCACTAGAGCAAAAGAAGATGATCAAAACATAAGGTGCTTCTTTTGATTTCACACAATTTTTATCCCAAGTAAAGATGTATGTCCCATAACTTGAAATGATGAAAATAAAAGAGTATAGGGATAGTGCTATTTAGTTAATATCTAATGGAAATGATAAGAACACAAACACTGAGAAAGAGGGGACCAATAAGATCAGTAATAAGTAGGAAAAGGTAAATGTTCCAGAGGTTTTTCTAGATGATGCGTTGATAAATCCTCCACAAGTTGATCCATTCTTTACTACATTACTCATAAATAACAAGTTGGTGAGGAATTGTATGATAGATTCAGGTGCTGCTATCAACATCATGCCAGTAGGGGTTATGAAAGAGCTTGGCATGTGGGTAGACACTACTAGTGGAAAATGTTACACTATGGATAGTAGGCATGTCCCAGTGATAGGAATTATGAAAGATGTAGAGGTGAAATTGGTTTCTTATCCACAAGCAACTTATAATATTGACATAACTATGATTGATACACCTCCTCATTTTAGAATGCTCTTGTCAAGTCAATGGACTACAACAATTGGAGGAAATGTATAGTTTGACTTGTCATATGCCACAATACCAGTCAATGGTGAAGAGGTCAAGTTATATAGAGAACCAAGGATGAATCGTATTGTGGATTATGTTCCTCAAAAGTAGCTAACTTTCTTTTGTGATGTGGATTTAGGGAGTTTTAGGATAGAGCCTTCCCAACCTGAATTAGTAAATATTGATCCAATTGATAAGCATGTTTCTAAGGATCGACATAGTGTATGGAAGATGTATTTTGATGGAGCATGTAGTCAGGAAGGCAATGGAGCTAGGGTAGTTTTTATTTCACTTGAGGGCATCACTTTCAAATATTCATTCTTACTGAAATTTGAGTGTACAAAAAATGTAGCAGAGTATGAAGCCCTGCTAATTGGTTTGAATATGGCTGTCAAATAGAAGATCAAACTATTAACTGTTATGGGACATTCTGAGTTGATCATTTCACAAGTTAGGTCAAAATATACTGCAAAGAACAAAAGGTTGAAACAATATAGAAATGTTGTGTGGGACGCAATTGAATTATTTGATGCTTTTTCAATTGAATGGATAGACAAATCCAAAAATTTGATGGCATATTTCCTAGCCAATATAGCCCTAAAAATTTTGGAATTGTGTGTCTCAATCCCACAGGCTGAAACCTCTTGTGAGAAATTTTGGTGAGACTATGGAGATGTCTGGATGACCTACTAGTTGATCCTGACTATCGTTGTGACCTCCTGAATGTCTTGGCGATCGGCATCTGAAACCTTCGGCGTACCCTTGGACAGTCGGGATGATGTCTTGGTGACAATAGGAAGTCTTGCTGATATCGGCATGACCTTTGGTCTGTCTGGCCGATGTGGTAATCGGCATGACTTGCTCCTATTGGTATGAAGTCCTGGTGATTGGGAGATGTCTCGTCGACAGAGATACAAGTGTTTGTTATCAGGTTCCTAGCGGATGTCGGGGAGACCTATAGCAACTGGGGTCTTCGGGGTAACTTGAACACTCGGTATGAAGTCCCAGCGACTGAAGAGTGTCTCACCGATATGGTCATTGAGGTAACACAAGGGTCTCAGGAAGAACTCTCAACGACTATTGAATGTCTCGCCGACAACGGGGATACACTTGGAGTCTTCACGGTAACTCAAAGACTTCGGCGTGAAGTCTTGGCGACAGGAAGATGTCTCACCGACAGACAGATGGAGTCATCGAGGTAACGAAAGGGGTTTGCTATGACCTCTTGGCGACAACGGTATGTTTGGCCAACAAAGCCACATGTGATCGGGTGTTTTCGGTGAGACTCCCAGTGAATGGAGTCATTAGAGAAACACAAGGACTTCGGTATGAAGTCTCAGCGAATGAGGAATGTCTGGCTAACGATTGGACTTTTTGATATGACTTGAAGGCATCGGTATGATGTCTTGGTGAAGAGGGATTGTCTTGTCAATGGGAAACCTGATGTCAGTATAACATCTCAGCGATAGCCTAAGTCTTGCCAACTGTTGAATGTTTTTGTATGACTTGAAGGGCTCAGTGTAACCTCCTGGCGAAAGCAATAAGTCTTGCCGGCTGGGATGTTTTGGTATAACATGAAGCACTTGGTGTGATGTCTTGGCAAAAGATGATTGTCTCACTGAATGGAATACTCACGTCGGCATGACTTTAAGACTTCAGTATGAAGTCTTGGTGAACTGCGGGTGTCTTGCCAATGGAAAAGCTAACATTGATATGACCTTTGAACTTCGATATGATGTCTCATCGAATGGCAATTGTCTCACCGATGAGAATGCTGAGGTCGATGTGACTTGAAGACTTCAGTGTAATGTCTGGGCGAAGAGTGATAGTCTTGCCAACTTATGAACTCTTCGGAATACCTTGTGATTTTTGGTGTGAGGTCTTGGAGACATGATGAAGTCTTAGCGATAGCTCTATGGACTCGATGTAACCTCTTGCTGATAGGGATGACTCTTGGCGATATCAAATGTTGGATGTGTTGGCATCGGGGAGACACGGTTAGTGTCTCACTGACATGACAACACAGGTTGAACGCCCTTGACCATTTGAAGATTGTCCTACATGGTGTGACCTAGACATATTATCTTCTATGCAAGAAAGTGGAAACATCTAATGATGTTGAGCTGGAGATTGTTGTCCGACAGTTGGAAATGAACCGGTTCATAGAGCCTGTTGAGAACGAATGCATATATGTATGCATTGGACATTTTGAAAGAGAGAGAACAGAGAGAGAGAACCGAGTGTCTGGCTGAAAGGCCAAGGCCATGAGGCCAAAGTAGAGGAAGAGAGAGGCAAGGGTATGCTATTGGAATCTCTCCTAATCATGAATGCCATGGTTGATCTCTCAGGGAGAGTTTGCTACCAGTTGTATCCAGATGAACAAGATGTAATCTCTGAAAAGGATAAGAGCCTGAAATTGTATTGTAACCATTTTTTTGCTGAATAATACAATGGCTCAATCTTTGGAGTGTGGGGTTTTTTACCCGAAAGGGTTTTCCCCACGTAAATCTTTGTGTTATGGTTTTTTGTCTCATCTTTCATGTCTGTTGGTTCTTGTAGTAGAATCTGTTAATGCATGCTGTTGAATTTACATGTGCTTCTCTCAGAAGGATCAATGTGGAAAATGAATTGTGTCTGTTTCCACTTTAGGACATAGTTGTACGTGTCTTTGAGGCAACCTAATTGAAATGAAAGTTATCAAAGGCACTACTGTTATGGAGGTTTCTATGAGATGCCCTCCCTTTTTCCTAACAAAAAAGAGATGATATCACCTTGGTTGGAGTATCTTAGGTTGAATTCAAAACAAGGCCTGCTATCCCTGATAATATCTATGTTTGGAAAGTTTTCAATGATGACACTAATCTCATAAAGTTTCTCCATTGTATAGACCAGTATGAAGCTCAGGAAATTGACTTTAATGCTTTTGTGGAAGAAATAGATGGGAAACAGACTGTGTTTGGAAAAGAAGTTTTGCAGCTCAAGAACAAAAAACTTCCTAAAGGACTTGTGGCACTAGAATGGGTATTGGATGGAAATGATCGTGCTCTCATGAAGCAAACACCAGTTAAAAGAGAAGATGTTGAAGAATTCAATCCGGGGGACTGAATTGGCACCCAAAAAGGTATATATTGGAAAGAAAATAACTCCAACAATTAGAATAATGATAATTGCACTATTAAGAAAGTACAAGTATGTTTTTGCATGGTCCTATGAGGATCTCAAAGCATATAAGGAGGATTTATTCCAACATGAGATTCCATTAAAACTAGATACAAATCCATTTAGGAAAAAGAAAGACCCGTCAACCCAACTTTGGAGCCTAAAATGCAAGAGGAGCTGGAAAAAATTAGAGATGGAGGTACTATCAAGCCCATTAGACATTCAACATGGTCTCAAACTTGGTCCCAGTAAGCAGGAAAAATGGGGATATTAGATTGTGTGTACACTTCAGAAATTTAAATGTTGCCTCCCTTAAAGATAATTACCCTCTCCCAAATATGGAAGCCATATTGCACAGAGTAACAAGACATGAGTTGTTGTCAATGATGGATGGATTTTCTAGGTATAATCAGGTCAAAGTTAAAGAATCTGAGCAATACAAGATGACTTTTACTACACAATGGGGGGCATATGTATATGTGAGAATTCCATTCGGTCTCACAAATGTAGGGGAAACTTTCCAAAGGGCCATGGATGTGACATTTGTAGATTTGATCAATGTTATAATGGCAATGTACTAGGATAACCTCATTGCTTATTCCAAAAGGGAAGTCAAATTTTTTTCATAGAGGGTAAGCTTTTGGGGCATATTGTATCAAAAGAAGGAATTAGAATAGACCCTGAAAGAGTAGAAGCCATAGAAAAAATCCCCATTCCCAAAACTTTCAAATCCATTCAATCATTTTTTGGACAAATTAACTTTGTTAAGAGATTTGTGTCAAACTTTGTTGAAATCATTAAACCTATATCCAAAATGTTGAAGAAGGGAGAAAAAATAGATTAGACTACAGAAGCCCTGGAAGCTTTTATATCCATCAAAAAATCCATTAAAGAATCCCCTATTCTAAAATCTCCTGAATTTTCCAAATATTTTCATTTGCCTCGTTCCATACCATAGCAATTCTTATGTTACAAAAGAATGATGAAGGGTATGAGCAACCTGTATCCTTCTTTAGCAAATCACTGTAGGGGTCAGAGTTAAAGTATGATATTATGGAGAAATAAGCTTATGTATTGGTCAAAGCAACAAAATCTTTCAGACCATATTTAGTTGGATCCAAAGTAATTGCATATGTACCACACGCAGTTGTGAAAGATATCTTGGTACAAACAGAGGTGATAGGGAAGAGATGTAGATGGATCAATAAGATCCAAGAATTTAATATGGAAATTCATATTACCAAGTTAGTAAGGGGACATGGTCTAGCCAAACTAATGGCAGAAGCAAACATTGAAGCCAACCAAATTTGCAATGTAGAAAATGAGGAGGGTGTAGTTGCAAGCATTGAACATACTCCTTGGTACACAAACATAGTATACTATCTCAGACATATGAAATTCCTTGAAGGATTGAATGATAATTAGAGGAGAACTCTAAAGCTACAGGCATCCAAGTACATATTCATAGAAGGGGATCTATTTTGGGAAAACAGGGATGGAGTGTTGTTATTGTGTCTAGATGAATCACAGGAAGAACATGTCTTGAGGGAGATGCATGAAGGAGTGTGTGGAGGTCATTATTCTACCAAAACAACTGCACATAAGATTCTTAGGGCAGGCTATTACTGGCCTAATGTTTTCAATGATTCTTTTTCATATGTAAGGAGGTGTGAAGCTTGCCAAAAATTCTCAGGAAAGATGAAATATCAAGGAGCCCTACCGCTTAGACCTTTACAAGTAGAAGCCCCTTTCCATTAATGGGGAATTGATTTTATTGGGGAAATACATGAAAATTCAAGTGGAGGACATAAATGGATATTAGTGGCAACTGATTATTTCACTAAATGGGTGGAGGCAATCCCAACTAAACAAGCAACAAGCAAGGTGGTAATAAATTTCCTAATGGAGAATATCATAACTAGATTTGGTACACTAGTAAGGTTGATCACAGATAATGGGATGTGTTTTAGGTCTGATGAATTCAAAAAAACATTGCAACACATATGTTATTACTTTCTCTTATGTTTCCCCTTACCACCCACAAGCAAACGGTCATGCAAAATCTAGTAATAAAAGTCTTTTGAAAATCATAAGAAGGATGTTAAATGCAAACAAGAAGGCATGGGACTCAAAGTTAAGAATGGTTGTGTGGGCAGACAAAATTACTGCAAAGAAGGTGATTGGAAAGCCTCCATTTGAACTGGTGTATGGGACACAAGCTAGGATGCCATTACAAAACCTTTGACCAGTTTATAATTTCATCCTTCAGGAAGATTTAGATATTCCAAAACCAATGGAGGAAAGGATGGATCAGCTTGCAAAACTTGATGAAATAAGGAGAATGGCTCAAAAGAAAAATATGCAGTTGCATTCACAAATGGAATATCTTTTTGATAAGAAATCCAAAGATATAAAATTTGAGGTGAATGATTTGGCACTAATGTGGAATGCTAGATTTTAGGAGAAGGGAAAGCATGGAAAGTTTGAAGCCTTGTGGTTAGGTCCCTTTTTTATCATTGGAAAAGGAGGGGAGGACTCTTATTATTTGCAAAACATGTCAGGTGAAGAACAAGAATTACCAGTACATGGGAAATTTCTAAAGCACTTCTTTTCTTGAAGAATACCAAAGGATTAAGGATTTCCAGTGCATGGAAAATTCTTAACAAACCTCTTAAAATAATCTCTTTCCATGCACATTAGTTTAGGAAATCAAAAAGGGACTAGGACTTGCCAATACATGGACAATCCTAGAATTCCTTCATTAAAAACAAAGTTTCTTTCCATGTACAGTAGTGTAGGATCATTTCCATCTCCACCATTTTTCACCTCTATATCGATTTTCATTCCATCCTCACCACATTTTCATTTTCATATCCTCTGAAAAACTTGGTCTACACCCAAAGATATTTTGGATTCTTGTAGTGATTGGTAAATCACTCATACCCAACTGGAGTAGTTGTTGGAATTTAGAATTTTCATAAAAATTCTAAGGAATTTATCAATTAAAATATGAAATTCCTAATATCATTTTCATAGAAAGTCACATTATCGCCATCCATAAAGTCAATTTTTCCCTTTACCATGATATTGCTACCATATTGGCCACCCCTAATAACCCACACATCATACCTCTCTACCACAACTCATTACCAAGCAACTTGCGGTATAAGGGTAAAAGGAGCCACTACTATACACTGTAACTTTCACCCTTTACCGCTATACCTCGGGGGGTTAGGACACAGTCCACGATAGAGCAGTACACTAAAGAGGAGTAATGAGAAGACACACCACGGTACCGCAGGAGAACAAAAGGTGACCTACAGTAGAGCAGTATATTGAATACATATACTGAAGACATACTGCGGTACCACAGGGGAGTGAAAAGTGACATGAGGTAGCACGGTAAATCAGTCGTTGGGTCATTTAAAGCATGCCAATCACATCATTCAACATCAAAATATAAAATTGAGCTTGATACAAAGATTTGAATTTTGATAATTTATGAGTCGAGAGTAAATGCATCTTGGTGTTAAAATACGCAAAATAAGTTGATATTTTCCATTTAGAACAGTTGAAATTGAGTTGCAGGCAAGCTCAAAGTGCAGGAGTAAAGGGAATTCTTCAAGGAAAATTATATCACCAGGTAAGTTTTTCTCATCACTCTCTGTGAATTTTATAAAATGGCACCAAAGAAGGTTGAAGCAAGAGTTAAAAGGGATAAATCTGAAACTAGTAAACCCTCTTTGCAGTCCCCATTGCTTTTTTTATTACCTGGTTCAATAGACAAAGGACCCAAAAAGGTTTTTAGATATTTATCTCAAGGATATAGAGACCCCATTGTTCCTCAGTTAGGTTGGAACCTCTATTGCTACTTTTATTGAAATAGGAATGATAAGGTTCCGACATCAAACCCGTGGACCCTTGATTTAGCTAAACTGATTGTTCCCAATATTTTCATCGATATTGAGCTAGTTAAATCCCTTACCCATAGCTACCATGCCCCAACCAAAATTGGTAGGCTTCCAAATGGTGGGTGCTTAGTTGATGTCTCATGAGAGGCTATTATCAAGTGTTTTAACCTGAATAAACAAACTGTAACAGAGGTAAATTTAGTGAAACAGAAGCAGGAGTACAAGACGCTGGGAAGAACATATCGAAGTGATGAGCTCCCCTTACTTATCCATTCCTCTAAAATGGAGCCTTTCCTAGTTTTATATTTTTAGGTTTATTTTAAAAACACTTATCATACATTGTGTCAAGTATTGGGGGTAGATAAGAGGAAAATATGTCAGTGGGTTTGATGAGAATGGCCATGATAATTCAACACCCTGAGTCAAATTTAGAATTTGATTTTGCATCTGTAATTGAGGAGAAAATACATGAGGGTTTGTTGTAGGTTAAAAAGGCTAAGGCTCCCATTTCCTTTAGGAAATATTCTTTGTTGTGTCATTTAATTTTGTACCAGAATGAAATGAAATGGACTAAAAGAATGAAGTTGTGTACACAAGAGAATGGAGTAAGACTCCCTATGCAAAATTGGTGTTACACCTGGGATAGCAGATGTACAGAATGTGATTTTGTTGTGTTTTGAGATGACTTTTTTGTTAGATTGATAGATTCCCTTCATTACCCAACACCAAGGTTACCTGAATCATCGATGAGAGTAATGAGGCATGTACAGTATAAGTCAGACTAGGGCTATACCCATAATTATGTTGATTGGTTCTTTATGCCACAACACACCATTGTCAGAGTATATAGATGCAACCAGGCACCACATATGTTTCCCAAGTTTGTACCTACAAGGGTATGTTTTTTGGAATTCATGTGGTAGATGCTTTGGATGGAACATGATTTGATGAAAAATTAGAGGAAAGGAACATTTTTGCCTAATTTGACAATATTTGAATAATTGGCTATTGGATCTAATATGTTGGAAGAATACCAGAGGTTCATGAGGGTTAATTATCCCCTCAAGTATGGAAAGGAGAGAGTGTTTGACCCAAAGGGTCATATCAACATGATTCGAAGAACCTTGCTAACAAAGAGGGCTATTTCACATGAATTTGACCCTAAAGAGGATGTTATAAAAAATCAGGTATACCTTGCTGATGTAATACAAACTAGGAAAAGATAGATAACAATGATGCAAAAGGAGAATCAGAAGAAGGAGAAGGATAAAAATTTTAAGGGGTTTTTCGCAGATGAACCCAACCTTCTGAAGAGGATGAAAATGATCCCTGATAAATTTGATGAATTATACAAAATGGGCCAAGATGATGGGTTGATTCCACTTCCCACACCTCACCAACCGCCACATGAAGCTTCCATATCATAGACACCACCTCCATTTCCTGCACATCCATCCAATCCATCTCCTACTCATGAACCACAAGCCAAGAGATAGAAGACCAAGTCATTGGTTGATTATGGCTCAAGTGATGATGAAGAACAAGAAGAAGTCTTAGCTTTAACTGAGATAAAGGAGGCAGTTGAATAACAGAGAATCCAAATGCCCCATGATCCTAAGGCCAGGATGTTAGAGGAGGGAGTTGATGAAATTCAAGAGGATGAAAGAGTAGTGGCCAATCTTAGGTTTATGGAAGATGATAACTTTATCCATACCCATGAATTTAAGGAATTTTTGGATTAAGATGAAGATGAAACAATTTGGAAAAAGATTGAAAGTCAATCTTATAGGAGCTGATGAATCAAAGTAGGCTAAGATCCAGGCTTAGACATTTGCAGAGTTAAATGTTGATAGCAATAATGTCACCCCCAGGAGGAAAGACAAATAGTATTGAAAAGTGATATGCTAATTATACTGGGGATGGAGCTATCCAAAGTGTTTTTTCTAGATCAGATCAGAGCACAAGATGATCCTATGTTAGTAGCAGAATTTGATTTAGAGGAAGGTGTCTCAGGAATAGGGTATAATCCTACTACCCAAACACTTGCTCTGTGGACAAAACATAAAAACACAAGGAAGCCTCAACTCTTGGATGTAGTGTAGGAAATGAGGGGGTCAGCTATGGTGAGAACAATGAAGGACACAACTCCCATAGAAGCTACAACTATGACTATGCAATCTGCAATGTTCACTAAGGATGTGGTAGAAAATATGGAAAAAAATATTAATGAATATGAGAAGAGATTAAAATTGTCAAATGATGAGGTGAAAAAATTGTTTATTGAGAATGTGAAGGTAAAACAATAGTTACAACAAGCCACCACAGTAAGAGGGGATGAATTAATTGTTTATCACCCACCTATCTAGGCAGAGGATCCACAAATACAACAAATGGAAGATGAAATTGATAAATTAAAGAAACATAAGATGGAGGATGTCAAGCATCATATCATGGAGACTCTAAGAAAGACATTAGAGCATAGAGTCAGGATATTGAAGGAGAAGATAAATGGATTACATGAAAGCTTCAACAATCCAATTAAAGCTTTGGAGCAAATAGATGCTAACTCCCCTATCCTTGAAGAGCTCCAGAAGAGATGGCAACCTACCTATCACATATTGACTACTCTATGCAAATCCACACAAAGGGATCTAGATGCCCCAACAAGACTCAGACCTACACAAGAAATGGTAAAAGGTGTAGTTGAGGAGTATAAGTATTTAGTGGATATGAGGAAGAAAGTGGAGAGTAGGAGGATTGCATTTGACTCTATTAAATGCATCTTCAGCCCATCAATCTTCAAAGATGATCATCAGTTAAAAGGAATGGATGAATGGAGAGAGGAATTTGATCAAATGATTCTTAAATGCTTAACACATGTACAGGATGATGGGGAAATCAATCTCGACAAATTTCATACTTTACTCAATGGGATTGTCATACTGGACAGTGGATACACAAAGTTCATGGTGGATGTCAGAAACCTCCTAGATAATAGATGGAAAAGCCACCTTACAAATTTCACAACTGCACAAGAATTTAAATTTCCAAGTGATCTAACAATTAATAAGTGGCTGGAGAAATATTTGGGCTCTAATGAAGATTGATTATGAGCATAACGAGGATAAAATATCATACAGTAAAGGATTTGAATAGGTCTTAGGTGACCACGGGCTTTTACTCAAATATTAATGGATTAACAGACATGTTTATTGTTAATTTCCTTTAGTTATTTTAATTTCAAAATTATGTTTTGTTATCAAAAGACATGTCCTTTGGTCTGAAGCCTATTTCCTCTCATATAAATAAGAGAGACCAAGACCAAAAGAGATGATGGGATTAGATATAGGAGAAAGTAAAAGGTGAATAGGGATGGATATAATGCTTACATTTCAAAAGACCATGATGCATGTATAAATTTTGAAGAAGTCAATGAAAGATATCAGATTTTGTGGCATAATCCTGGTATCAATTATTTGTTGGAATTATTCAATTATTTGGTTGTCTCCATTTTAATGCTTCTTTGTTATTTAAATTGATATATCAAGTATATATTCAATTTATCAATGCGCATTTGTTGTATTTGTGTGATGTGATTAATTGGTTTCCCAAAAGGAATTAAAATCCTTCTAGTCAGTCACAGTAATTTGGAGGTGTTAACTATATCAATAAGAAGAACCATATAGTTAGGGTTGTCAATTTTTCTTCAATCTGGTGTTATATGTGTTCTTGCATAATTTATCCAATTGGTTCTTTCAAGTAAAGATTAAATCCTTTTGATAAATTATAAGTAACCTAGTTGTGTCAATAGGATCATAAGTAGAGTTTGTCAATCATTTGCTTGCACGCTTATACAAGTTATAAACAAATATTAGTGTGCCAAAAATTTAGAGTTTCTTCCAGATACCAGCCACTTATCTTAGACTTTCATTTGACTCTGTTTACCCAACAAAGCACTGGTCTCACCCATTTCATTATTTAGTTTTATCATACTTAATTTAAACCTCGCATATGTTAACTGAATATATTAAATTTTACCTTTATATTGCTTATACAATTTATACCAAATTAGGATTACATCTCTCCACTCTCAATTGCCATTGTGGATAGATTGTTCAAGTAGGAAACAAATAATCTAAGTCTGCTCCATTTGCATAGGTACACCCACCTAGGTTTGGCAGAGCCTAAAGAGAAGAAGGTTCAAGTACATCATTTGGCCTTGTTCGTTAGCCTAAAACGTACCAAGAGCTTGGTAACCTCTTGTGGTTTTTCAACCAACATTTTGAGAACTAACATAGCCAAGACTAAACTACGACGATGCCTGATGTTGATGTCCATTGTAGGAAAGATGCATCCTAGGACATGATGTTATTAGATGATTGTGAGATTGAATGGATGATAGGTTATTGATACGAGTTGACCAACTTGTTTACCTACTGACCTAGACTTGAGACCTTGAAATTTTAAGTTTTCACTTGTAACCTGCTAGACTTGTTTTCGATTGTCGTATCAAAGGGTGAAGGTGATGATCGATTTATTGTGAGTGGAAGTTGAAAGCAAAACAAGATGGATGATTTTTTGGTTTTTTTGAATGTTTTGATATTTTTGAGATGTTTTGAGGTTTTTTTTTGGTATTTTCAAGATGTTTTACAAATGTTTTGATTTTCAAATTTTCCAATGTTTTTGTGTTTTCTGAGATTTTAACCAGGAACCTAACCTAAAGACCTATCCTAGGGGCCTCGGGGGCTAATCAAAGATTAGCCTTTCCTATGTTATACACGCAGAGACCACGTAGTTCGACTGACACAGAATTGTTTATTGATGAGATATGAACAAATGGATTGCCTAGTTTATTGTGACGAACTCCTAAAGGATTGACCTAGGTGTCCCAAGGGATGATCGAAGATCAACCTTGCTTATGTTTAGAGACCCGTAGTTTGACAAGATGACTCTATTTTTTTACTTTTTCTACCTTTTTGACCTGTTTTGGGGATTTTGATATGTTTTGATTGTTTTTGGGTTTCTTGATTTTATGATATTTTTGGATATTTTGATTTTCTAAATGTTTTTGGATTTTTGGATTTTTGATTTTTGGATTTTTGATTTTCTAAATGTTTTTGGATTTTATGATTTTGAATGTTTTTGGATTTCTTGATTTTATGATGTTTTTGGATATTTTGATTTTCTAAATGTTTTTGGATTTTCTAATTTTCTAATTTTTTTTGGATTTTTTAGTTTCTAAATGTTTTTGGATTTTCTGATTTGCTGAATGTTTTTGGATTTTTTGATTTTAAGGAAGACTTCAAGAATATATATGAATCTAATCTAATGTAGGTATAAGAACCTGCCCCCAACGCGGTGTAATAGACTACTCCAATATAGGTAGGACAAACTGGCTTGAGGAATGTGCCAAGTAGTACTAGGAGGGATCATGATACAAACACAGGATCAAGCTATGATACAGACACAGATGGGTAATGGATAGAGATATAGAAGTGTGATGGATGAATGAGGTAGAACAAGTTGTAGAGATCATGGTGGATGGAAAGTGCTTATTTACACGAGGTACCTATTTTCCAGGTTTTCACCAAGGTACTTGCCCAAAGCACCACTGAAGTGGTTTTCACTAGAGGACAATTTATTTTTCTTTACTATTTTCAATCCTTTTCTAATTTTTTTGGATTTTTTATATTTTTTTATTTTTTTGTATTTTTTTGGATTTATACCTTGCAAGTTTAGGCATAAAACTTTTTGAGATGGGAGCTATTCATAGGCTCTTGCAGAGGTTCACCTTTGGGTGTTGATAGCTGATATACTCTTGATTTGTAGCTTGTTGTGATGATGAAGGGCCCCAACCAATTAGGTTCAAACTTTCCCTTGCTATTTGGATTTGGTACATTTTTTATTCTCCTTCAATACGAGCTCTTTGATTTGAAAGGTCTGACTCTTGATCTTATTGTTGTAGCTCCTCTTGAGATGGTTCTGGTAGATTTGTAAATAATTTAGAGCATCTATGCGTTGCTCATCCAATAGTTCCAGCTCATTCAACTGTGACACCCAATATTTTTCATTTGCAATGATACTCTCAGGGATGGGAGCTCGATCTCAATGGGAAGTATGGCTTCTGATCCGTAGACTAGGGAGAAAGGGGTTGCACCTGTAGGCGTGTAGACACTCATTCGGTAGGCCCATAAGGCTAGATTTAGCTGTAAGTGCCAATCACGACCATTGCCATTGATTGTTTTCTTTAGGATTTTCAAGATGGTTTTATTTGTAGCTTTAGTTTGGTCATTTCCTTGGGGGTAATATGGAGTAGAAAAGTGATGTTGGATATTGAACTTTTGGCATAGGTCTCAAACATCCTGATTTTTGAAAGGTGTCTCGTTATCTGAGATAATGGCTTGAGGGACACCATAGCAGAAAATTAGGTAGTTCAGGATGAACTTGGAAATCTGCTTTCCTATAATATAGGTCATAGGAATGACCTCTACCCACTTCGTGAAGTACTCAGTGGCAATGATAATGAACTTATGTCCACTAGAGGAGGTGGGGGTGATTTTACCAATGAGATCGAGCCCCATTGTGAAAAGGGCCAAGGTGTAATGATTGGGTGGAGCTTCTGAGCTGGTGCATGGATGAGATCCCCATGTTGTTGACACTGCCCACATCTTCAGACATAGTCGTGAGCTTCCCTCTCCATTGTAGGCCAATAGTACCCAGTCCTCAATAGTTTCTTATCCAAAGTCATACCACTCAAATGTGACCTACAAATTCCATTGTGTACCTCGGTTAAATTAGTCAAAGCTTCCTCAGTGTTTAGGCATCGTAAAAGGGTTCCTTTGATACTTCTATGGTATAGGGTGTCTCCTAAGATAACAAAGCGGGATGAATTCTTGACAAATGTTATTTCAAGGTTTGGGGTGATATTAGTGGGGAGGATTCCTATTCTCAAGTAGGTGTATATATCATGATACCAAGGATCATCGGGACCAACAATTTCACACACGAATTCAGACTCTAGTACCTCGAATGCTTGTATGAGAAGACACTCTACAAGGAATTCTTGCTTTGGGTTGTTGTGTGGGATATCTAGTAGCAATCCAATTGTTGTCATAGCATCCGCTGCTCCGTTATTTTCTCTTGGTATTTTCTCAAATGTGATGTCAATGAAGAATTCTTTGATGCTTCCCACCAATTTCTTGTATGGGGTCAATTTGTCATCCTTCGTTTGGTATTCATCATTGACCTAGTTGATGATTAGCTATGAATCTCCATAGACTTTTAGTGCCATGATCTGCCACTGTACTATAATTTTGAGTCCTATGACAAGAGCCTCATACTTTGCAATGTTGTTTTTGCAAGGAAAAGACAACTTATATGATTTAGGTATGCAATCTCCTTGTGGTAATGAAGAAGACTCCATCTCCTAACCCATACTATGTGTAATATACATCAAAATATAATTTCTAATGATATGCTACGCTTATGTTAAAGATGGACTCATTGGGGAACTCTTATACAAGTGGGTTCTCTGAAGACATTGATGCCTCTGCAAATTGATCTACAATTACTTGTCCTTTAATGGCCTTCTATTCTACATACTCAATGTCATGTTCTATCAGGATCATAACCCATTTAGTTTTTTTCCCTGTGAGTGTTGCTTTAAAAAGCAGTTACTTGAGTGGATCTATCTTGTAAATGAGTTTTATTTGATGTGCTAGCATATAGTGTCTAAATATTTGTGCAGAAAAAATGACTGCTAAGCAAGCCTTCTCAATGGATGTGTAATTCAGCTCGTGTTCCACCATGGTTCTACTAATGTAGTAAATAGATCTCTCCTTCCCATTTTCATCATGTTGAGCTAAGAGAGCACCAAGGGTTGATGTTGTTTTTGATATATACAGGATCAAGGGCTTGCCTGGAATCGGTGGCATGAGAACTGGTGGTGTGAGCAAGTACTCCTTGATCTTATTGAAAGCATGGTCACATTTCTCATCCCATTTGTATGCTACCCCCTTGTGGAGTAGATGAGAATATGGGATAGCTTTATCTGCTAACTGTGCTATAAACCAACAAATGGATTGAAGTATTCCCTGCAAACCCCTCAACTGCTTCAATGTTCTTGGTGCCTCCATCTCGATAATTGCTTTGACTTTGGCAGGGTCTATCTCTATTCCCCTCATAGATACAATGTACCCTAGGAGCTTGCCTGATTGTACACCGAAGACACAATTTTTTGGATTAAGTCTAACCTTGTATTCTTCTAGCCTGTTGAAGATGGAGCTTAATGTCGCTATGTGATCTTGACATTTCTTTGATTTGGCCAATATGTCATCCACATAGTCTTCCATAGTTTTGTGAATCATGTCATGAAAGATTAGCGTCATAGCTCTCTAGTAGGTAGCTCATGTGTTCTTTAACCCAAATGGTGTTATGTTCCAAAAATATGTCCCCATGGACAAATGAAAGTTATCTTGTGTTGGTCATCCTTAGCTATCATGATCTTATTGTACCCTGAGAATCCATCAATTAATGACAACATTTCATGTCCCACTATTTGATCCACAATCATGTTCATATTTGGGAGAGGGAAATCATCCTTGGGGCATGCTTTGTTTAGATCTCTAAAGTTTGTGCATATGTGGATTCCCCCAATGGGCTTTGAAATAGGTACAAGATTTGAAACCCACTCTAGATAATCAATTGGCCATAGGAAGCCAGCAAGGATTTTTTGTAATTCAAGTTTGACTAGTAATGCTATTTGTGAATGCATCTTTCTCAGTTTTTGTTTTACAGGTTTTGCTTCCAGATAGATAGCTAGATGGTGAACCACAACTTATGGATAAAGACTAGGCATGTCAGCGTAATTCCATGCAAATTTTACCTTTCTTTCCCTTGGGAATGCAGGTAGAAGTTCTTGTTATTTTTTCAAGAGTGATTTTGCATAGAAGGTTATGTGTGGTGTCTCTTATGTTCCCAAGTTGACTAGATTGCACTTTTCTGCTAAGACTGTTGACTTCTCTTGATGAATTGCACTAAGGGAAATATTGAATCCCTCATCCTCTGGTGCCTCAGAGAGGTTTTCATCATTGGATGTGTCCTTTTTTTACTATTTTTGGGTCAAAGAGTGCCACAGTGTGGTTTTCACTCAAAGACCTAGATATTATCCTTAAATTTTTACTTTTGCGACTGGGGGATTCAATCATTTCCCCATAATAGGCATGTGTTTCAATCTCAATTTCAAACCCAACTTTTTGATCTCCATATGGTATTGTATCCCGTAATCCCATGAAATCTGAGAGAGCCACATCATTTTTTAACATGTCTAAAATTGGTGGTCCTCATTGGTTGTAATTGATGAGTTGGCGATAGACTAAGTTTAGATCATGGGTTTGGCTACTTGGTTCAAAAGATAGGGTACTAATCATGAGAAGAGAGGAATCCTTGAATAGCATGGGTAGATTAGTTAGGGGGTCCTCAAAAGAATAAGTAATTGATACCAAAATCGAGGGGGAAGCTTTGACTTTTCTAACTAGGGCACCTTTTCCAAGTATGGTTGATTTTAGAGGAGTACATCCAAGGCCAAGATTCCTTATACGCTTCTTAGGAATGATAGGTTCTAGAAGACCATTCTCATTCTATCTGAGTTTCTTGTTTTTGTTGTAGCCCCATCCTTGCATTATTTGTAGTCTTTTGCTATTATCATTCATGGGAAGATCAGTGGTAGGCCTTTCATCTTGGTACAACAGACTTGATATGTCCTTTTCGTCCACCACTTCCCGACTTAGGTCCCCCCACCTTTTGAATATGGAGGGGTCTACTTTGAAGGTTTGGGTTGATGTTTCAATGGGTTGGGGCTGCCCATGAGACCTAGGAGATTGAGGTAACTCTCCTATTACAAAGACACTCCTTTTCATTTTGTAATCCCCACACCCATTTTCTTGGATAATGACTTTGATATTAGAGATTTCAGGAATGGCAGGTGTCTTTTTCTTAGAAGTGGAGGTGAGGGTAGATGGGCCTACATATGGATTCGTAGGGCCTTCATCATTTTTTGGGACTTGAAGGATCTTGTAGTATTTTTCTTCTATATTCTTGCAATAATAAAATGGCTCAGGATCACCATGGATTGTGACCTCTTGATTTTGATAGGGAAACTTGACACATTGATAAAAGGTAGAGGTGACAACTTGCATTCCATGGATCCATGGGTGCCCCAGGAGGATATTATAAGGTAATTCTAAATCAAGGACTTGGCAGGTAGTTTCCATGATGGCTGGCCCTACTTGAATAGGGATTTGAATAGTGCCTTGAGACACTCTTTCCTAATCATCAAATACCTTGATTGTAATACATTTACCTTTTTCAATGATGTCCTCAGTGAATCCCAGATTCTTTATTAGCTTGAGAGTATAGATATTTAGAATCGCACCCCCATCCGCCAAGACTCTTTTGACTTTATTCTTATGGACCAAGACCTCGAGATGGAGTGAACAGTCATGAGGCAGTTGCATTGGGAGGTCCTGATCAGAAAATGTGAGGAGATCTGGCGTGGTGATGTGTCTGACCATAGCTTGGAACTAATCAACATCAAGATCTATGGGGGCAGTGGATGAAGCCAATGCTTCCTCTAGGATTTTTCTATGTGTGGGTGAGATCTTCAGTAACTCCATGATGGAGATCTGAGCGGGGGTTCTTTTCAACTAGTCCAATACATTATAAACATTGGGAATGGATTTTGGATTAGAAGCTGGTGCCTTGGGTGGTTGTGATGGTCTAGGAATGGTAACTTCCACCATGTGTGGCGACTCCATAGTCAGCTCTAGCTCACTTGACATTGACAACAGTGACCCATTCATCCAAGGATGCAACAACATGGTCGTAAACATGGTTTACACTGTTATACTTTTCCTTTCCATTGTTGTTCCCTTTATTGTGATTTGGCATCGGATTCGTGTATATCTTAAGGTCCTAATTTTTTGCAAGTTGTTCAACGTTTATGGTTTTGTCATCGATAAGGTCTTGGATCAAATTTTTCAATCTCATGCAACTAGTCATTGTGTGCCCCTTGATTTTATGAAAATCACAAAGGTGGTTTTTGTTATACCATGGTGGTTTCACTTGGGGCTCCTGATAATTCTCATGAACAGGGATTTTAATGAGATTATCATGTACCAGTTTTTTCATGATAGACTCGATTTATTCCCCAAGGGGTGTGTATTTTTGTTTGGGGGGATACTTGTTTTGTAGGGGAAATCCCCCTTGATTATTCAAATTTTTGACCACTTGATTATTGGGTGGTTGTGATACTGAATTGGCTTGTGTGTTGTTTTGGTTATTGATTTGAGGTTGTTGATATAATTTTTGTGTTTTTCCTTGGGGCATTGATGACAACTTTGGCATCAATGACACCATCATTAGTGACATTTTTGTTCTTTTCCCATGTGTGAGGTTTTTCATTATAACTGGTTGATGGGAGGTTTTCATGATAAGTAGGTTTCCCCCCTTGTGTGATAAGGGCTCTTTCGATGTTAAGCGCCTTGGGGATCAACTGGTCATATGTAGTGATGCATTGCATTTTTAGATGGAAGGACAAGGTTCCTTCAAGATTAGTGATGATAGTGTAGATTTTTTGTTCTTCGGGCATAGTCCACTTGCTCTTGTTGGCCTTGGATCACCATAGTTGTAAGAAGGATGTGAATGTTTCCCCCTTAGCTTGTTTGAGAGAAGATAGTTCTTCTAGACTTACGTCCATGCCTATGTTGAATTTGTAGTTTTGTATGAATGCGTCCATAATTTCTTAGAACTTTTTAATTTTGAGAGGAAGGTGAGAGAACCATTTCATTGCTGGTCTAGCCAAACTCTAAGGGAATAGTCCCATTAGATATGTGTCATCATATGCAACCTCCATACAATGTACTTGGAATTCCCTGATGTGATCTTCAGGATTACCCGTCCCACAATATTTGTCAAATTTAGGTATCTCGAACCCCTTTGGGAATGAAACCATCACAATGCTTCTATCAAATGGATAGGGGCACAAATTTCTTGGAATTTTTGTTGTTTTACCAGATTGGAGGTCTAGCACTTGTTGTGAAAGCAATTTTATTTGTGCAGACATATTATTTTATGGATCGGGTGGTGGGATGAATGTGTTTTGGGGTGGTTTGACCATTTGAGTGGCAGGTGGGGTGTTTATCATGTTTGTGGGAGGTTATTTCAAGTTTTGTTGTGTGTTTAATGCCTATTGGTATGCCTGCAATTGTTGTTGTGCCAACAATTCTTGTTGTTGGTCTTGTTGTTGTTGGGCCAACAATGCTTGTTGTTGGGCTAGTTGTTGAGCTACTTCTTGTTGCACTTGGTACTATTGCAAAGCTTGTTGATATGCTTGTTGTTGAGCTTCTTGATATTTTTCTTGTGCTTGTGCTTGTTGGGCTTGATATTGGGCTTGGGCCTGAGCTTGAGCTTGTTGGGTGGCTTGTGCAGCCTAGGCAGCTTGTGCAACTTGTGTGGCTTGTGCAGCTTGTGTTGCTTGGGTAGCTTGGGTGGCTTGTTGTTGTTGCAATAAAGCTTGGGCTTGGGTAGCCTGTTGTGCTTGTTGCACGGCTTTCTTTTTTTGCACTTGTTGGGTGCCTAGTTGTGCAGCTTATGTAGCTTGTTGATTTTGAAATTGTTGAAGTTCCTTTTGATAGGCTTGTTGGATAGCTTGCAGAGTGGTGTTGTATTGGTTTTCCATGTTTGGTTTTGGTGGTGGAGGTGGAGGATTTGGAATGGTATGATATTTTTTGATGAGGGTTTGTTGAGGTGGTTGTTGAGGTGTTGTTGGATTGATGATAAGGGGTTGTGTGGTAGATGGTGCGGTGGATATGCTAGTTCCTTGGGAGACCACATTTATAGATGGTGCAGTGATTGATTGTGTTGTTTGGATTGGTGCTACCTGGCATTGTGATATCGGTGACATGATCGGAGGATTTGGTATGTTGATTTTATTTATGATTGGAGGATTGCTTTGATTTGGTTGATTGAGGATTAGTAAAGGGGGTTTCCCTAAACCAAGAATTGGTGTGGATGTCAATGGTAGAGGGGGAAATGGTGGGAAGATGGGTGGTGTGTTCCCTTGAGAAAGTGATGATGAGGGATCAAAGATTCCCCCTTGTCCTTGTGAAGTCATGGGGAGAGAGACTTGTGTGTTAAGGGAATATTTTGGTGTTGCGGAGAAGGTGGATGGATTGTTGGTGTCATGAAAGACAAGCAGAACTTATTGGTGTTTCAAATCTTTAGGGATGGATTGACCCAAGATGGTGTTTGCATCCAAGTCTTGGTTACTTACAATGGGATGTGTTTGAATAGAATGAAGCAATGAACTCCCCTTGGTAACTATGGGTTGACTTGGAGCATGAGATGAAATTGGTTGTGGGATATGTTGAATGATGCTTTGGAAGGAAGGTGTGAATGATACCGGTGGCATAATCCCAAGAGGTTTTTCCAGAATACTACTTACATCATAGTTAGAAGGGAGTTTATCCCCCTCTTTATCCAATTCCAACATGTATTATGAAGGATTAAGTCTCATCATTGTGTTGACAATTTTGTGATTTTCAGGATTTTGGACCATTTCTATGATTTCATCTTGAGTCATTCCTAAGACATTGTTGGTGATATCCTCCACTTGGAAACCTCCCTCTTGAAGATCTTGTGGAAGTTGAGGAAGATTGAGTGGGGAGTTTCTAGATCCAATGGGGTTGATTTCAGGTGTAATTTGACTCAAGTCACTTGAAGTGGATGTTTCTTTGTTTGTTTCCATGTTCTTGTGTTGAGATCTATTTTGGACCATAAAATAAGGATCAATTTTTAGGAATGTGGGAGGTGAACCTCTAACTCCTTAGATTGGTCTAAACTTTAGGTACAAAAAGAAATTCTAAGATGTTAAGGATCAAAGGGTGGTGATGAGATGATGAAACATGAGAAGTGTGAATGATTGAGCTCTTAAGAAACCTTGAAGGAGATACTAGACTTTAGGACTTTGGATTTTTTATTTTGGATTTGATTTTGACTTGATTTGGATTTGATAATGAACTCATAAACTCCAAGAGGTTAGATTTTGTCTTGGAATAAACTTCTCCACAAGGTGATAATTTAACTAAGTATATGAAGAAGGATGCATCCACACATACTTAGTCAAACAAGATGATTTTGATTTGATTTAAAGGATTTTCCAAAAGCCTAGTATGAAGGATTTTTCCAAGATTTCAAAGAGTTTTGATTGATGTTTTGGGGATGGATGAAAGTGTTGATTTTGATCCTAAGTGAACTTATAAATACTTTTGTTTACAAGACCTAGGTATTGAAGAAAATTCTATACTTCCAAGAACTTGTTAACTCTACAAAGTGAGATACTCAAAACGTTGAAAAAGACTTGGATTTTGACGAGAATAGAACGAGTACAAGTTTGAGTTATCCTTTGATGCATGCTTGTAAAATTTATAGAGAAATCTTTCTCTAACTGTGTAAAGCATAGACTGGCATTTCTTGAGATTTCTTGGACTAAGACTTTTGTTTTGATTGATGGAATTTGGTTTTGGAACTTTGATCTTGCACGAAATAATTTTAGAAAACACATGTGTGAGGTTCAATTTGTCTTTTATCTTTGCTTAATGGATCCTTTTTACCACAAACACTTTCTTTCTTAGCTTTTGAACTAAATGTCTAATGTCTCAATTTCTTTTCATCCCACAAAGTCCATTATGTGGAAATCAAGAGAATCAAGGGAATAGTTCCCTAATGTTGACTTTAGAGAGAAAATTGAGATATAAATCTGAATACTTAGAAGCCTCTAAGGATGAAATCCCTAGGGACAAGTAGTAGCACTTGGATTTTTCAAAGGTATTTGCTTCTTCTAAAGGTTCGAAATTTGATGGCCTTGCTGAATGTTTTTTCTCAAAATTTTGGATCCAAACAATGTGTTTAACTGACTCAAAATTGCACAATCCTAGGATGGAAAAAGAAAATATTTTGTTGAATTCTCATTTGGATAAATCCAGTTGCGCTTATTTAGAGTAGATGACTAGAAGCTTGACCACACTAGCTCCCCTCCATGACACTCACTTCTATGGGTAAGCCAAGCTTCAGTTCTCATGAATCTCCCATGACGAACTTTTCATCTCTACAAAGAATCACAAGTATGTGGGACGGCTCCAAAGGTCTGACCTCCTGATGCCAACAAATATTGGGATTTTGGATTCTAAACAAAGTTTCATAGTAAGGGAATCCAGTTTAGGGGGGTGCAATGATAAACTCCTTGTGAGAGATCTCCCAACCCTTAGAACAAGGGCTTTACACATCATAAAGACACTGGGGGAGAGTTATTATGCACCGCTTCCCATTGTTTACGATTTTCATCGCAACCACAAATTTATATAGCGGTTTGGAAGAGCTTGGCTTATGCTCATTATCACTTAGGTCATTCCCTTGGGGTGAGTAATTTTTCCCACCAAGGCAAGCCCTCTAAAGGTAAACAAAAGTGAGTAAGTACATCTGTAGTTTGATCAATCTTTGTTTGTGTGAAAAAAGAGAGAACACACACAATATACTTATCTCACACTAGCAAGATTTGTTCAATTTTTAAGAGCCCAAATTCAAAATGTGGAGGAAATCTTTTAGACAACCTAATATCACCAAAATGATTTTGATTCTCAAGATCTTCGTGAAGCGCGAGAGAAGTGCATACGCATTTTGATGGTATTAGTTTGTAAAAAATATTACAAAAAAAGATAAGCACATGTTCATTTTAAATCCCCAAAGACAATACTGAGTTCTTTTTATAGCACCAAAATCAAGTGTTTGAAGTTGCTTGTTCAATTTTTAAAACCCAAAATCAAATCTAGTGAGTTTCTAGGGTTCTTTTTAACTAATTTTGAGGAAAAGAAAGCTTTTGTATTGTTCTTTTTAAAACCCAAATGAAATGTATTTGAGTCCTAAACTGAAAGATAACAAGATTTCCAAAGATTGGGTTATAGGTATTCCCAAAGTGTTTAAAAACACTTGTTACAATCGTGAAATAATGCTATAAGAAAATATTCTACTTTGTTTCCTTCTTTCCTTCTTGATCACCTAACTTGCAAAAGTGGGTTATTCTATAGAAAATAGAACCACAAAACAAGTCAATGGTCAAAGGAGATCAAAACAAAAGAGCACATGTTAAAATAAACTTGAAAATTGACCCTTTACCCCAACCCTACATTGCAATCCACGAAGACGTCACTATTTGGATGCCTTAGCGTCGCTCTGTGGAAACCAGCGTCGCTCTGTGAAAAAAAAAGAGACCATGATTGCATTGCTATGTTGACCGATGTTGCCTTTTGAAATTTGAATGACCCGGCCCTCTGGAGAATTACTTCATCATCACCCTTTGGATACAGAGGAAATGTCACTATATAGCGATGCTGGACTAATATCATTTTTTTTGCGCTTCTCAGCATCGTTGTGTCCTGAGGAAGAATAGAAAAAAAAAATAGCGAAATTGACCAAAAAATTGTGTTAATTTTGAGATAAAATCCCTCCTTCTAGCGCCAAATGTAGAATGCTTTGCCTAAACCTACTCAAACATGGACAAACAAGAAAACATTAGTCCTTAAACAAGTTTAAACCCAACATTCCCCATGAAATTCATTCAAAACACAAGAATAAGAAAACAAGATGAAATATCAAATAAAAGCTAATGAGATCTTATTCAAAATGCTCAAACCAGCATCCCATGTGGGAATTGGTACTACTTTGATGTGGAAAGTAGCCCTTTCACAATTCCTTGCTAAGCTTGATGATGATTGATTGATCCTTGATGCAAAATTCCAATATCCTTGCTATGAATGATGAAACCTTATGCTAACATGGATGAAAATGGATACTTTGAATTCAAAATGACTATAATAACCTTGCATAAACTTGTGAATGATTGTGGATTCAAATGAGCATGATGATCTTACATGGATTGTGGATGCCAAATCAAATAGAGAAGGCCTCTATTTATAATGGAGAAGAGTTGAAGAATAAGGAATAGGATGAATGTGGGATTAAAGATGGACCAATGGCATTTTTCCACTTGTCAACATGCTAATGAAGGAGAGTGGAGCATATTTTGAACAATGTGCATGTTAAGTGTATGTAGGTGGAATTTTAATTTGAAGAAGTGACTTGCACAAGAGGGGATGTAAGTGCCTTTAATGCCAAGTTGGCTCAAGGAGATGACATGTAAGAGCCTTTAATGCCAAGTTAGAGGAAAAAAGTCCTTTTGGGAGGGAGAATTCAAATAAGTGGAATATTCCAAGAATATGCCACATTTGAATGAAAATAGAGGAATTAATAAATCAAATAAATTGATTTACATGTGCAACTTGCAAAAGCTAGAGGAGTGGAGGATTAGTGTTAGAAGTTAATTAATGATTAATTAACTTAGATGAGATTAGTTTGATTTGACATTTGATGTAGATATTTATATTTATTTAAATCAAATAAGGGGGTAGTTGGGAGATTAGTAATTTAATTAAATAAAATGATTTATACAATTAAATGAAGAACATCAAGATTTAATTAAATAAATTTGATTTATTTAATTAAAGGAGGAACATTAGGACTTAATTAAATAAAGTTGATTTATTTAATTAAATGAAGAACATTAGGATTAAATAAAGTTGATTTATTTAATCAAAGAGGAATTATGATGAAATAATCTGATAAAGTGTATTATCTTATTAAGGAGGAAATTAAATTAATTAAATAAAGATTATTCAATTATTTGGTTAGTGTGGACATGATTAAGGAAGAATCGGTGTTAGTGAATGAGGATCGAGTGCATGATATTAATCAAGATAATTTGCATGTCTACAGAAGCCAATCATATTTTGAATTTATCAACTGACCCATCTATTACAATTTTTTTGATAAATACACTTACATCAAACAAACTTTCTTTCCTTATAAAGGGACCAAATCCTGAGTATATTTGCTTGTTAAGGAACGGTAGAGTCAAAAATTGTCACCCTTGACAATTTCACACTATGTTTTTCTCCCCCTAAATTATTGAGCTTATTTGTGTCCCTAATTTCCTAAATTATGCATTTTGAGGCCCATTTTTACCATTTTTCAACAAATTGCAAGCATTAAACAAATGCATATGTTTAACGTTTTTCCCCTGACACCTCATGTCCTAGAAAATTGGGCTAAGACTAGGACACCTAGGGTGTCTAATTCCTATTGTGTCAGGACCCAATTTTTAATGTCGGTGTCGGCATTTTAACATTCAAAACCCAACTTGAAAAGGTCAACTATTGGGAACTAATTTTTGAGAAATGGAATAAATTCCTATAAATACGTAGTTATTTCACCATTTGAAATCTAAGTGGAGGAATCTAGCAAGAGGTGAAAAGGAAGAGCATTCAAGATCAAGTCAAGAGTAGATTAACGGACGGTTGAGATCGACGGCTTAGACATGCATTCTGATAGCTATCAGTAGTGACATGAGTGATACAAATTAGAAATAGAATTAAAGATTAAATAAATGATTTAATCTTCCAATTTGGTATTCGAAAACAAAAGAATTATCTTTGCATGATTTAATCTTCCAATTTGGTACACGATTGAATGATTTGACGAAGAGATTACTCGAGAACGCCACTCAGACATTAAAGCAAGAGTTAACTGGGCGATTTGAAATAGATCTTTGAGTCGAGTAAAAGTGAATACTTAGATAACTCACACAATTATCTAAATATAGAGGAAAGCATTAAAATAGAATTCATGAATTAAATAATTCATTTAATTCAAAGGAAAAGGGAAGATCAAGCCTTAACTATCCAACACGATGTGGAACACGTCTCGGTTGTTTGTCCAAAAATATTCATAAGCGAAACTTAATGTCCTCTATGCAAACAACAATGCACACTCACTTCGGGCTAATGGAACCTTAGTTCATCCACTAGGAGATCCCCCAAGGGTGGAAAATGAGAGAATCTTACTAGGCTCCCATACCATATCAAATTTATCCCTCTAACAACTTCAATAAGGTGCCAGAAAAAAAAAAACTTTGAGCTTCATAAGGCCTAACAAGCTACATTATGCTAAGCACCTATGAAAAAACAAGGCAAGGCTCCACTAGAAAGAAAGTTAAGTTATTCTTGGTGGCCTTGAAAAGGGTTTGAGCTTCACAAGGTTAGCAAGTTGTGTTATCCTAAACACTTATGAAAAAAATACAAATAAACATGTTCAAAAAGATTTTTCTTAGTTCGTGTAAGGTCTCCTCTTAGGGAACATCATTCCTAATGTCTCCAAGAGAGGAAAAGTCAAGGGTAAAATATTCACAATCTTAGGGAATGTAGTTCCCATAGAATCACCACTAAGAGGAAAGTCATATGCCAAGAAATATCACTCTCTCAGAGGACATCAAACCCAATGACACCACCAAGAAAAAGACACATCATAAGAAGAAAGAAAATTGCACAATGAAACATAAGGAATGCCAAAATTTTCAAAAATAATAATTCCAATGTATTTCCCCACTTTAAAGAAATTGCTAACTCCATTGTTGAGAAATTACTTTAAAGTAGCAAATAATCAATGCTAATAATAAAGAAGACATGAGAGCTTATTCGAAAAGCCCTATGCCAAGTCATATGTTTCCAAATGAAGCTACATAATGAAAAAGAAAGAGAGGGGAAGGGGTTTCCCCCAAAATGAAATCCCAAAACACATAAGGTATCCATTGATTCGGGGTCAGTATGTCTTTGCTACAATGTGATTATAGAGCTCAAAAACATCATCATTCCCCAAATACTCACAGAACAAAAAGAATGACACATAGAGAGCGAAAACAAAGAAAAAAATTTGGGTCAACATGGAAGAGACCTAAATGTCTCAATGCCTTGTGTCATCCCCAAAAGGAAAACACAAGATAAGTGAAAAGATAAAGGTTTATGATATATAAAAGAATGTAGGTACAAATAGAGGAATTAACATGAAGAGAGATACATCAAACAAAAAAATATGGGGGACCGCATTGCACACATGTAATTACACAATGAACATGAAAATAAAACAAATCAAAAGACTAGTAAGACACATGCGAGTCAACCTATGGTAGGTCGTTCACATCCCAATCTCATTCAGCATAATAGAAGGTGGGCATCTATCCAAAGAGACAACGTCAAGTGTCGAACTAGGACAAGCACCAAGTTCAACACTCTTAATAGCAAGATCATTTAATCTCATAGAATATGAAAACAATGAATTCAACTCATTATGCACTTGTTCATCATTTTTTTTAATTTCATTATCATTGTCCAAGTTAATCACAATAGCAGGTCTAATGATAATATCCATAGAAGATTGTTGTTTATGTTGCAGTGAAGGTGGAGAGGCATTTGTTGCAAGAATGAAGGCATTGTCATTGATGTCAATTGGTCAATTGATTATCAGTCGGTTGCTATTGTCATTGATGTCATGGATGCAAGTTATTAGTTCAAATCGAGGAATTGAGAAAATTGTAATGAAGAAAGGTTGTAGGTGTTCAATGATTGCTCTAAGTTTTGCTCTGATATTTTCTCCTATGTTTGTGTGGTTTAGATATGTTGATCATGGTTGTTGGAAGCTGCTATATACAGATTCTTGGCTTTTGATTCATTGCTATGTTCACTAGTTATGAACTTTGGTTTTCTGTGTATCTGGCTAAGGTCCGGGAGAAATGTTTTTGGCCAACCTTGTGTTGAACATTATCTTTGAAGTTGATGAAGCGTGTTAGACCTACTTGGGTCCTGATCAAGCATGTGTTTGGGTCACCCTTATTCTAATTCCACCCTAGGATGTTTTGGCACCAACCTAATTTGAATTTAATGATGGATGACTAACTTTGGATATGCTTCAAAGTTGAAGATGGTATAAATTTAGGATGAGTTAGTGGTGAAATAAGAACAAGAGATAAGTGCAAAGAAATAGAGCAGATAGATGTGAAATAGATGCGAATCAGAGTATGTGTGTGTGATGTGAGTGTGGGAGATCAATGTGAGATCTAAATGTTGAGTTTTTGGATGTAGTGATTTGAAGGTGTACTCTATCATTTATGCATGTCTACAAGTGGTTGAGAAAATTGTGGTGGAAATATTTGTTGCATTGAGATTGTATTCCTTTTGTAACATATCTCTTCTATCTTCTTTGTATCTCTGTAGCAGTGACCCCTCCGAGTGGTTAACCTTGTTGGACAATGAGTCCTTGTTTTGGCAGTGAGCCTTTTTTCTCAGGCAGTGAACCTTTGTAATCGGTTTTGATATTCTGTATAGTGTGGGTTAATCCTCACTATTGTTTTTCCCTCATTGGATTTCCACATAAATATGGTGTTACTGTATTTTTGTGATTTTTTTAGTTTTTTCACTTGCACTTGATGTTTAATCATTCTAGCTAAGTTAAGGATTTGTGATTGATCTAAGTTGCAATGAATAATTTAAAAGTTTAAATTTGTTACAACTGATTCACCCCCCTCTCAGTTGTCTTGTTCAACAATTGGTATCAGAGCTTAACCGCTTAAGGAAGGTCCGGGATGGTTGGAAAAGTTACTCATGATTATTCAAGGTTTGATGGAACCAATTATGCTATATAGAATATATTGATGGAAGAATATCTAGAGTATTGTGGATATGATGTGGAAAAAGCTTTCAAGAATCCTTACAATCCTCCTGCTAATGGTCCAAGTATGGTTGATGAGATGAAGGCACATGAAGCGAACAATAAGACGAAATACATTTTGAAGAATAGTCTTGTACATTCCAAGTTTATTAAAGTTAAGAATCTAAGGAATGCTAAGGAAGTCTAGGATGCTTTGGAAGAGGTGCATGAAGGTGATGAAAGGGTCAAAGAGGAAAAGTTGTAGAATTTGGAGACACAATTTGAGCTCCTACATATGTTTGAAGATGAGAATGTTAAAGCTTATTTACATAGATTGGATGAGGTAGTAGCTAGAATGCAAGGACTTAGTGCTACTATAGATGAAACCAGGATTGTAAAGAAGATTCTTAGAACTCTCCTTGATGCTTACAATGAAAAGATATGTGCTATTGAATAACATATAGATTACAAGACTTACAATAAAGATAAATTGTTGGGAACTCTGACATCTTATGAGATGAGAAAGCCAAATTTAAGAAATGTTTTCAATCAGATACTGCTTTTAAGGTTACAAAATCTAAAGATCCGGATGAAGAAAATCTTGATGACGTAGAAGCTAACTTTGTGAGAAGAATGAAGAAAGGCTCCAAAAAGTATGAAGGTAAGTTACCTTTAAATTATTTATTTGTGGAGGAATAGGACATTATGCTTTGAGGTGTCTGAAAAGAGCTGAGAGGAATAAACAAAGATATGAGAAAGAAAAGAAAGGTAAGAAGATAAAAAGAGAATATTATGTGAATGTGGATGCTAGTATATTTGATGAGCAATTTGATTATAGAGATCTTGATGATAATGAATGCTTGTTCTTGGCTATAAAATATGAACCTACTTCTGCTAATTCTAAAAAACAGGTGAAGGAATGTCCTCTGGAGAAGGAGAAAAATGAAGTTATTGTAATATCTGCCCTACATGATAAAAAGGAAAAGAACTATTGGGTTGTTGGCAGTGGTGTTTCACATCACATGACAGGTGATAAGAGTAATTTTGTTAAACTTAAAAAATATGATGGAGGCTTAGTTATGTTTGGAGATGATACTGGTGCTAAGATTTGTGGGATAGGTTCAGTAAGTTTTGATGGAAAGCATAATATTGATGATGTCTACTATGTTAAGGGTTTAAGGCATAATATCTTGAGTGTTAGACAGATGTGCAATAAAGGATATAATCTTGTATTTGAGGATTAGAGATGTGAGATCAGGAAAGGATCCAAAATAGTGATTGCTATAGGAAATAAATTTGAAGGAAATATCTACCAACTTAAGGGTGTTGATAGACGATGCTTTATGAAAGATTAATGACAGTTGGTTGTGGCATCAAAGAATGTGTCATATGAATTTTGGAAACTTGGTGAGGATTAGCGTAGTTCAGGCCGTGAGAGATTTACCTAGGATCACAAATCATGTTAGTGTTATTTGTAGGAATTTTTAGTTTGGAAAGCAAGCAAGAAACCATTACAAATCAAAGGAACAATCTACTATTGGACTACTGGATTTAATTCATATAGATCTTCGTGGCCCTATAAGAGAGAGAAGTCTACAAGGGGAAAGATACTTTATGCTTTTGATTGATGATTATTCTAGATATACATGGGTTACATTTATTAGAGAGATGTCTGATGCATTAGATAGATTCAAGACATTCAAAGCTATGGTTGAAAATGAAGTAAATTTGAGGATAAAATGCTTAAGGTCTAACAGAGGTGGTGAATTCACTACCCATAAGTTTAATATGTGTTGTAAACTGCATGGAATAAAAAGATAGTTATCTGCTCCGAGAACTCCTCAGGAGAATGGAGTTGTTGAAAGAAAGAACAAAACAATTCAAGAGGTCGCTAGATCAATGATTACTAAGGTTGGTTTACAAGAATTTTACTAGAGAGAAGCTATTCACACTGTTTTTTATGAATTCAATTGAGTTCAAGCAAGAGAAAATAGTACAAAAACCCCCCTATGAGCTATGGTGTGGAAGAATTCCTACTGTAAAGTATTTCAAGGTATTCAGAACCAAATGTTATATCAGAAGAGGTGAAGAAACTTTAGGAAAGTTTGATGCAAGAAGCGATGAAGGCATTTTTCTTGGATATTCTACTAAAAGAAAAGCTTACAGATGTTTCAATAAAAGACTGAGAAAGATTGTAGAAAGTACAAATGTTAAGGTTGATAAAGCAATGAAGAATTCAATTGATGTTGATGGATATGTATCTGATGAACCTGATTGTGTAAGGATTGAAGAAATTTTGGAAGAACAAGAAAATGATGAGCAAGAGAAGCAAAATGAAGAAAAAGAAGAAGAAGCTTCAGTGGTGTCCCCTAAGACACCTAGATATGTGTAGAAGAATCATTCAGAAATTCAAATCATTGGAGAAAAAACAAAAGGAGTATTGACAACAAGCAGAGCTATTGCTGGTGAGGTAAATCTGTGTTTACTTTCTGAGATTGAAATGAAGACTGTAAGTGAAGCATTTAAAGATGAACATTGCATGGAAGCCATGAAAGAACTTATGCAGATTGAGAAGAATCAAACTTGGAAATTGGTCCCCAGACTGGTAGACAAAAATATTATTGGATCAAAGTGGGTATTTAGAAATAAGTTGAATGAGAATGGAGAAGTGGTCAGAAATTAAAAAAAGGCTTGTGTGTAAGGGTTACTCACAAGTAGAAGGCATAGATTTTCATGAAACTTTTGCTCCTATGGAAAGAATGGAAGCTATAAGAATGTTCTTAGCATTTTCTGCTCATAAATATTTCATGGTCTATTAGATGGATGTCAAGTCTACATTTTTTAATGGTGAGCTAGAAGAAGAGGTCTACATGGAACAACCAGAAGGATTTCAATTGTCAGATCAACCGGATATGGTGTGCAGATTGAAGAAAGCTTTATATGGATTGAAGAAAGCTCCTAGAGCTTGGTATGAAAGGTTAGATAGGTATTTGATTCAGCGAGATTTCAACAAAGGTACGACAGATAGTAATCTGTATTTTAAAATTGAAAATGACAAAATCTTGATTGTGGTTGTATATGTTGATGACATTATTTTTGGAGGAAATGAAAATATGTGTAAGATGTTTGTGGAAGAAATGCAAAAATAATTTGAGATGTCTATGTTTGGAGAGATGAATTTCTGTCTTAGGCTACAAATCAATCAAACAGAGAAAGGAATTTTTATTTCACAATCAAAGTATGTGAAAGAGATGTTGAAGAAGTTTGGGATGGATGGTTCCAAACCGGTATGCACTCATATGGTGATTGGTTGCAAATTAGGTAAATATGATGATTCACCTAAGGCTGATCAAAGTAAATATAGATCTATGATTGGTGGACTATTGTATTTTACTGCTACTAGACTTGATATTATGCATGATGTATGTCTTGTGGCTACATTTCAAGAAGATCCTAAAGAAACACATGTTGTTGTTAAAAGAATATTCAGATACTTGAATGGCACTCCGGATTATGGGTTATGGTATCCTAGGGACCATGACTTTACACTAAGTGCTTATACAGATGCAAATTGGGTTGGATGTGTAGATGATAGAAAAAGTACAAGTGGTGGTGCATTCTTTCTTGGTTGCAGATTGGTGGCATGGTTGAGTAAAAAGAAAGATTCAGTTTCCTTATCTACTGCTAAAGCTGAGTACATTGTTGCTACATCTTGTTGTACACAAGTTCTATGGATGTTATAGACATTGAAAGATATCACAGTTGTGTATGATGATCCTATTTATATCTTCTATGATAAAACAAGTGCAATTAACATTTCAAAGAATTCAAAATTTTAGTGATGCACTCGAAGACAAAGGATAAATCTATCAGGTATCATTTCTTGAAAGAGAAGGTTTTGGAGAATGAAGTAAAGCTTGAGTATGTCCCTACGAAGGATTAGATTGCTGATATATTTATGAAGGATCTTCCAAAAGATACTTTGACTATCTCTGGGAGAAGTTAGGGGTTATTTCCCCTCATTTCTTGAACTTAATGCATATGGAGATGCATTAGTCTGGTGGATCTATGGATCTATCTTTCTTCTGGAGTGATTTTTTGGTGGCTATCTCTTAGGGGGAGTAGTAGTGTCATGTGTTGTCATTGTATGAGTATTTTGTTTTTAATGTCAAAGGGGAAATCAATGTAAAATATCTTTTTCCTTTGCCATTTATGTCAAATGGGGAGAGGAAGAGTGTGAAAAAGAGAAAAGTATCATGTGAAAAATATTATCTACTAAGGGCAAGAAATAGAAAGAAAAAAATTTGAGAAGTGTTTTCAAAGCTAGTATGTTGTCTTTGATG
Source organism: Sequoia sempervirens (assembly GCA_007258455.2). Taxonomy (NCBI): domain Eukaryota; kingdom Viridiplantae; phylum Streptophyta; class Pinopsida; order Cupressales; family Cupressaceae; genus Sequoia; species Sequoia sempervirens. Next base: position 149,346,636 of record VDFB02000013.1, on the reverse strand, counting down.
GTTTTTCACATCATGTGTTGCCATCAATAAAAAGGGGGGAGATTGTTGCAAGAATGAAAGTTTTTTCATTGATTTCAACTAGTCAATTGGTTATCAACTGGTTCTTGTTGTCATTGATTTCATGGATGCAGGTTATTGGTTGTTCATGTTGAGGATATTGAGAAAATTGTAATAATGAAAGGTTGTAGGTGTTTAGTGGTTGCTCTAGGTTTTGCTCCGAGATTTTCTCCTATGTTTATGTGGTTCAAATATGTTGATCATGGTTGTTGGAAGCTACTATATCTAGATTCTTGGCTTCTGATTCATTGTACAGTGTGAGTTATGTTCACCAGTTGTGAACTATGGTTTTTTGTGTATCTGGCTAAGGTTCAGGAGAAATGTTGTTGGTCTGGATTTCCTTTTGGTAAAGTCTTATGACTTGTGGTTCTAAAGTTAAGTTGTTATGATAGTGTTGAAGATAATTTTGGTGTCTAGGAGGTTTTTATCATGCTAAGAGTTGTGTTTGCTTAATTGTTCTATGTGTTTTACACTTGTTTGGTCAACCTTGTGTTGAAAACTATCTTTGAAGTTGATGAAGCATGTTGGAACTACTTTGGTCCTCATCAAGCATGTGTTTGGTTCGCCCTCATTCTAATTCCACCCTAGGATTTTTTGGCACCAACCTAATTTGAAATTAATGATGGATGGCCAACTTTGGATATGTTTCAAAGTTGAAGATGGTATAAATACATGAGTTAGTGGTGAAAGAAGAACAAGAGATAAGTGCAAATAAATAGAGCAAATAGATGTGAAATAGATGTGAATCAGAGTGTGTGTGTGATGCGAGTGTGGGATATCAGTGTGAGGTCCAAATGTTTAGTTTTTGGATGTAGTGAGTTAGAGGTGTACTCTATCATTCATGCATGTCTGCAAGTGGTTGAGAAAATTATGGTAGAAATGTTTGTTGCATTGATATTTTCTTCTTGCTATAACATATCTTTTCTATCTTCCTTGTATCTCTGTGGCAATGAGCCCTCTGATTGGTTAACCCTATTGGATAATGAGTCCTAATCCGGACAGTGAGTCCTGATCCATACAATGAGCCTTTTTCTCAGGTAGTGATCCTTTGTAATCGGTTTTGATATTCTCTATAGTGTGAGTTAATCCTCACCATGGTTTTTCCCTCATTGGGTTTTCGACGTAAATCTAGTGTTATTGTGTTTGTGTGATGGTTTTCAATTTCTGCACTTGTACTTAATGTTTAATCATTCTAGCTGAGTTAAGGATTTTTTATTGATCTAAGTTCTGATGAATTATTTAAAAGTTTAAATTTGTTACAACTGATTCACCCCCCCTGTCATTTGTCTTGTTCAACAACATCATGCCTTGCTTGAGACAAGTTTGGATTTTTGTTTTCTATGTTGATTTTTACTTCTTTTTCTTGTAATGAATGAGTGATAGCACAATGTCTACACCTACGATCTCTAGCATTGTAGTTTATTTTCATTCATTTTTCAATTTGTGATTGTGTAGGAGCGAGTTTATCAACCATAGGTTTATTTTCTTCCTGTAAGGGAGGAATGAAAGGAAACATGGGAGGTTATTCAACCACTTTCTCTTTAGCTTTGTAAACTTGTTTTACTTTAGGAGGCACAACAAGATTTGTTTGATTATATCATGGTCTATTATAGGAAATAGGTAAAGGATTTGTCATAGGCTAGTCTTGGTTACTTGGGAGAGCTTTTGGTTCAATCATGGTTTCATCAAGGATAGGAGGAAAATTAGTAAGGGATAATTTTATTATGCACTTTGCCTTAAACTTTTGATAGGATTTGAAAAATAAGTCTTCACAGGGTCTAATAGGTTCAATAGGCTCGGGCCAAAAGAAATCCAATGACAAATTCCCATGGGAAGACATGAGATTAAAGCCACTATGATACACAATAATGATCTCATTACCAAATGGAAACTTTCAGCATTTATGCATAACCGATGAGATGAAATTCATGGAGTGAAGCCATGGATAGCCTAACTTCACATGAAATTGGTCCAAAGTCGGGATGATGGTGAATGAGACACTTAATGTTTTTGGTCCAACATTTTTAAAGGGATATTTATGGAACCAATCATAGGGAAAGAAAAACCATTATGCATTTTGATCCATGCTTTCAGTTTTTCATATGTATCTTGATAAATCTCATGCACACTTCAGTGATCACATTCTCTACACAGACGAGATCAATTAATATCCCATTAGTAGGCTTGTCATCAATTCTTCCAGCTATGTAAAGAGGACCATCAGGTGCATGTTTAAGTATATCTTGTTGTGAGAAATCAATGTCAAGCGACATCTTAGGTAGGACCTTATGAGGTTTAGCTTCAATAAATCCAACCATAGATTCTATAGAGTATTCCTTATTATCATTCGTATTATCATCATCCATGTCAAGCATAGGATTAGTAAAGATTTGCAAGTTTTGATTAGGAGGAGCTATAAACTTATTACCTTGATCATTGACAACTCTAATTTGAATATGATTATAATCAATGAGTTCTTGCACAAGATTTTTAAGACACTTACAATGTTTTGTATCATGTCCATTTTGTCGAAGGAAATGACAATAGACATTTGGTCTATAGTTTGAAGGTAAAGGCTTAGTAGGATCAAGAGCTCTAATAGGAGGTAAGGAAATCAAATTCTTATCTACAAGTTGCAACATGATATTATGAAGGGTATCAGGTAGGGGTGTAAATTGTCTATTTCTATCTGCAAAGTTATATGATTTTGTCAGATCTTTATAGCAGCCACTTGGGTGTCAATATTTTGATTTTATTGAGGGGTATTAAGTTGTAGGAATCCCTTATTTTGTTTCTTGAAAGGTTGGTAGTTGGTTTGAGGTGTGGATTCAAACTTTTCAGGATGATTAGAGTGAGTTTTCACTTCATGACTAGTGATCAAATTTTGATTATCACAAAGGGATGTACACAGCTATGTGAAAGTAGGAAAAATTAACATCTCAATCTTAGCTTGGATTTTGTCTTTCAAATTGGAAATAAACACTCTTTGAAGGTCAACATTAGGGATCTTAATGTTTATTTGTGAATAAAGCATTTGGTATCGTGCCATAAAATCAATGACATTTGCATCATCCTTTTGTTTACATGTCATCAAATCAACCAAGGTCATCTTAGGACCCATGTGAATTTGGAAGTGGTTGTAAAAGGAATCAATAAGTTCATTGAATGAAATAATTGAATTATTCGGTAAAGAGAAAAATTACTCTAAAGCAGTATTTTTCAAGGATCTAGGGAAGAGTTTAGCCAATATTTTATCTTCAAAAATGAAGTCACTACATAAGGATGTATATATAGAAACATGACTAACAGGATCTCCTTTCCCACCATATTTCTCAAACCTAGGAACCTCTATACCTTGTAGCATTTGTGTTCTCAATATCTCCAAGGATAAGGGGTTGGTTTTGATGTATTGTGAAGGTTGGCCATTGTTTTTTTATTTAATGTAGTGATTTGTTGTTGTAGGTATGAGACACTTTGCAAAAGTGTGTTAAGGATTGGATCATTATTGGTGTTGTGAAATGGAAGTGAATAAGGTGGATCTGTGTATGTATGCGGAGGGAAAGTGAATTGTAGATTTGTGAAGGGGGATGGATGAGGAGATATGAGATTTGAATGCACAAAGCTAGAAGGATTCCCAGTGGAAATACCTAAGGAAGTGTTGGCATTTCTATTAGGTTGAATGGTTGTAGTAACATGAGTATTAGTGTATGTAGGAATAGAGGTAAGGGTCATGGAAGGAGGAATTGAATTTCCACCTTGACTTTGAGTATGCCCTAAACCTTGAGCACAACTAGTCAATGTAGAAGCATTTTTGTAGTAATATGAGCTAGAATTTGCATAACCTCTATTCCATTTTCATGTTCAAGCATTCTCCTTATGTTATCTATAGGAGGGATTACAATACCAACAATTTTTTTAGAAGACACAAAGTTTTGCAATATTTCTAAGTCTTCATCTATCTTTCTTATGTTCTGTTGCGGGACATTAGCAATCATTTTTTTGACATAATTCACACTAGTTTTAGGTAGGTAAGTCATTGTAAATGAGGTTTGAAAGCTAGGATCCATAGAGGGTTGACTAGTGTGAACACTATGAGTGAAAGAGTTGGAAAACCCAAGATCCACAACAAATGGTGTATCACGGGATGACATGAGTCTCGAACTACATCTCAAAACAATATTAGAAATAGGACACCAAGTTGTAAATCTCATACAAGTTTCACAAACTTAGTATGCACCCAAAATGGATAGAAGGTGAAATGCAATGAATTAACCTAGGATATAAAGTACAATGCAAATATGTAAAATCAATTTTCAGATTCTAAACAAGATAATTTTCTAATTATGCTATGTAAAAACCTAAAAAATGATGTCTTGTAAATGTAATTTTTAATTCACACAATGCACTAGATTTATCAAATGAAGCTTAATATGATCAATTCTAAGTAACAATTTTTTTGCAAATTGAAACAAAAAACTGAAAATAGCAAAACAGAATACAAAAACAGATGTTTTAATGCCCATAAATTTAGGAAACAACCCTGATCAGGGACTCATTTTCCCAAGTTCAAATAGGTCCTAGCTTAGGGTTTTGAAAAAATTATAGATTTCTGAGTTGATTCTTGTGGTTTCCAGATTCTGATTTCAAATAGTGAGTTACAATTACATATTTTTGTGAAATTAAGCTTGAATGCAAATGCAAAATATGACTAAATGACAACTTATGAGAGCTAATTTGATGTGCAATTTTGATTCAATTTTCAAATGTAAATGAATGATGATGCAATATTATGTAAATGCTTTGCAAAATGGCTGATTTTTTTATATTTTTCATATTCAAAGAATACAAAAATACAATCCTAAAACCCCTAAATGAGATGCAAAGTTAATGCAAGTTAAGCAACCCTAAATGAGATTCAATTCAATTCAATGCAATGCAAATGAATGCAATATATAGATCTAGGGTGAAAATGGACTCCAAAATCAGAAAAATGCAATGATCAAACGTCGGGTTTAGCAAAATAAAACATAGAAAAATAGGTTAGGGGAAAAGAGGATTCCCCCAAATGATGATAGGTGGACCTATTCTTCTCTATTTCATTAGGAAATGAGATCCAAACAATGAAATGACTTACAACCCTTAGGTGAATCAATTATAAGTGTGAATATGAAAATTCCCTTTCTTTGTAAGGATTGGGGTCCTTGTCAAAAACCATTTTGGAGAGAAAAAAATAGTAAATCAACACCAAATTGCAATCTAACACTTGGATCTTGAAGATTAAACTCAATACTGACAAAACCAGAAAACAAAATGCAAATTACATAAGGGAGGAGGCATGTGTACTAGTCACCAAAAGTGCTTTTCTAAAGCTAATATGGGACTCATTCGCCTAGGGGCGAATGGGTCCTAAGTTAGGGTTTTTTTGCAACTTTCGAGAGCTTTTGCTTCAGATCTGAATCTTCTAATTTTCCCAAGCTTTAGGTTTGAAAAGATGAAAATAAATTTTGTAGATGAGTTTCCATGAGATGACAACTTTTACAACTTTGACAACTTTATTTTTTCTCTTCAAAGGATCTTCTTCCACCTAAATCTACAAACACAAATCAAGAGGGAAAAATGTTTTGTTTTTGGTGAATGGGGGTTTTCCTTGGTTAAGCCTCATTTTGGTAATTAAACCTTGAAATGAAATAAAATAGCATGAAAGGAATGATGAATGAACAACTCAATGTCACAAATCACCAAACCCTTGAATAAACCTTGGAATGTAAATCTACAACTTGCTTGAAATAGCTTCAATGGATGTGGATCTTGAACCTTGGATCTTGATTTGAAATAATGCTTTGAATGCTTGAATGGATCATGAAACCTTCATCATCATATTAGCTCGAATAACATGCATGATGCAAGAAGACTTTGATATGACAATTTGATCTTGATTTTTACAATATATCTTCAATAAATCTGCCTTTGAATACCTTGAATTACTCCTGAAATGCTCTTGAAATCTCACTTTGATCTCTTGAAATTTCCTAAAAAAACTCTTAGATGAAATAACCTTATATTTATAGATATGTATCCTTAATTTCTCGATATTCAAATAACACAAGCCAATATCTTAATATAGATTTGAAAATATTAAAATACCACCAAAAACATACTTTAAATTTAGGTCCTAGGACACACATTGCTCAATGAGGAGTGTTATGTTAAGGCATTAATGAATGTTGGGTTTCCCCTTCAAAAAATATAATTAATTAGGCTTGTAAAATTAATTAAAGGGCCAATTAAGGAAAAAATAAGCTCAATTAATTAAAGAATCCCTAAATAAGTGTGAAAGTGTAAAGAGGTACACTTTACAACACTAAAAATAAGGCAAAATTAAGTCTAAATTAACATTAATTCCAAATTAAGTGTGAAAATTTAAAAGGGATACATTTTTCTACACTATAGATTATAAATCTCCATTGACCCAAATATAATTTCACGTTCAATGGGCATTGGAGTTCTATAGGTACATTTTAACGGAAAGAACACAACCCTAGCCATTAGATTATAAATAAAATCAATGGAGATGATTAAAAAATTGGTGATATGACCCTAAAATAACCAATAATTATATATTATTATTGGAAAATTAATTTCATTTTCTACTATAACTAATAAAATTTAGGCAAATCTAATCAAATTAGGTATCATATACTATGGAGTTCAAAGTTTTATAAAATAAATGTTATGATGATTTGACTAGGACTAAAATAAAATTTTGTAGAAATGTGGTTATTCAAGTCACCTTACAACTTTTACTATTATCCAAATTTTGAATCCCCAATTTCAACCATTAGCCAACTGGTGAATATTCGCCACCAAAAAAATCACTAGAAAAAACTCCCTCCAAATGAGGAAAAATGAAGAGGATTGAAATCACCCCAAATATGATGTTTTTGATGAAGTGGACTAAACCCCAAGAAGAGATCATTGATGAATGAACTTTCTCCCAATAAAAGACTTATTGAAGATGTTAGCAACCTTCTTTGATGTTTGGAAAAATGTACTAAGTCAATGATCTGACTATGAATGACCTCCTGAATGAAATTTACATGAATCTCAATGTGTTTTTTTTGCTAGTGTTGGATTATATTCTAACATATCTAAATAGTACTATGACTTTCATAATAAATTATTGTAGGATATCTAAAGGAAATACCAAACTCGGTGAGAATACCTTGAAGACAAATAGTCGCAGTGGTTGCATTAAAAACTCAATACTCATCCTTTGTGGATGATAAAGAAATAGTATGTTGTTTTAAGTTGGACCAACTAATAGGACTAGAAACAAATTAAAAATCACAACCTGAAGTGAACTTGAGAGTCTGAGAATCATCAACCCAATTTGAATTTGTGTAGCCAACCAAATCAACCTTTGTGCCAACTTTGTAGTGGATCCCAAATTTCATAATTCCCTAGAGATAGTGTAGGATCCTCTTAGCTACCTTCCAATATAGCGCACAAGGTTTTTGCATAAATCTCAAAACTATGCCTACAACATGTGAAATATCACACTTGATATGGGTCAAATGAATGAGATTTCCAACAAGTTGTCAATATAAGATTAATATCAACCAATGTTGTAGTAATATTAGCCTCAAGCTTAATCCCAAAGAGAAAGAGAGATAGAGATTGTGTGCAATCTATAATGTGAAATTGAGTAAGAAGATCAATGGTGCACTTGGGATGAGCAAGAGTGATCCATGTATCAAACTATAAAATATCAATGCCAAGGAATTCGTGTAGTAACCCCAATTTGGAGTAAGAAGAGGAATGGTGTACTTGGGTTGAGCAAGAGTGATCCATGTATCGGATTATAAAATCTCATTGCCAAGTAAGTAATGTAGTAATCCCAATTCAATAATTTCAAACCTATGAACTAGAGAGTTGACTTCACTATTGCAATAGCATATGAAGAATCCTTGTTATTAGTAGATCATCAACATAAAGTACCAATATCAATAATAAATTATCCTTTTACAATAAGTACACATTAGGATGTGAATGGTATTGATTGAAACTAGAAGCTAGAATGAAGGAATCCATCTTGGTGTACCAAGCCCTAAGGGTCTATTTGAGGCCATAAATGGATTTCCTAATTCTACAAACTAAACATGAATCCTAAACAAACCCTGGTGGTTGCTACATGTAGATCTCATCCTCAAGGTCTCCATGAAGAAAATAATTCTTCACATCCATTTGATACACATTCTAGCCATTTATTGCGGAAATAACAAGTGTGTATAGAATAAAAGTCATCTTGGTTGTGGGTGCAAAGGCCTTTATATAGTCAATGTCAACAACCCAACCAAGCATGCCTTATACTTGTCAACCAACCCATCTACTAAAAACTTAGTCTGATATAACCACTTACATCAAACCATAAATTTCCTTTAGGAAATGAATTCAGATTCTAAGTGTGACTTTCTGAGTAAGGAATCATATTCCTCCTGCATAGTCCTATCCCACTCAGGTATGTATGAAAACTCTCAAAAAAATATGGATTGGATGTGGAAGAATAGAAAGCATGTGGCCCATTCTGACAATCTGTCAATGCACATCTACCATTTGTTGGATTTCCTACCCACGTAGTTGCACTATCAAGTGTCTATCTAACCCAAAGAGGGTGAGATGGGTTCTAAAATATCATCCTCCAAATCATGTGTTGAAGTAGATGAAGATGGATCCTTATCACTATTGTGACTTTCTGAGTAAGGAATCATATTCCTCATACATAACCCTATCCCACTCAGGTATGTCTGAAACCTCTCAAAAAATTTATGGATTGGAGGTAGAAGAATAGAAATTATGTGGCCCATTCTAATAATTTGACCATGCACATCTACCATTTTTTGGATTTCCTACCCAAGTAGCTACACTATCAAGCATCTATATAACCTAAAGAGGGTGAGATAGGCTCTAAAATATCATCCTCCAAATCATGTGTTTAAGTAGATGAAGATGACTCCCCATCACTATCCTCACTATCAAAAGAAGAAGACTTTTCCTCAAGAACCTAGTGTAGATGATCAAATTCATTAGAAGAATCATCAAAACCAAATGATTCCACAATAGAAGGAGAAATTTCAAGTGTTGATATGATAGGAAACTCCTAAAACTTAACACTTATCTCAATGAATAGCTCATGTTGTTGGGAAAATGTGTCTCAACCTTACAATTATATATGATTTATCGATAGGATGTATGTCGGCATGTGGCAACTGATCATGAAAATATTGTACACTCATAAAAAGATGTTGGGTTTGGGGAAATGCCCCAAAAAAAATTCACTGACACGTCGTGGGTTTTTCCCGCTGACACATCAAGTTTTTTTCCCACTAACACGTCAAGGTTTTTTCCTTGCTAACACATTAAGGTTTTTTCGTTAACACATCAAATGAAAAATGACCTTATAAAACCCTAATTCTAGAAGGTTCCAAAAAACTTGTTATAAGCAGGTGGGATGTATGTAGATGAGGGTGTATTATGAGAGTCTGATAGCGGTCAGGTTGTCTCTTGATCTTTGGTGGTGATACTCATGTGAGAAGCTTTCTCTGCAAGTATATTGTAATCTTTTGATTTATGAATAATATATCGAGCAACTTTTGGAGTGTGAGGTTTTTCTCCCTAAAGGTTTTTCCCCACGTAAATCATTATGTTGTGGTATGCATGGTATTTGTGTTTATTTGTGTTCAAGTTTTTGTAACTGTTAAAGATCTGTAAAAGTTTTGCATTATTCTCCTCTCAAGGTTAGTGTAGGAAGTTGTTCCACTACCTTATCTTCCTTACAAGTGGTATCAAAGCTTGATCACCATTGGTTTCAGTTGTGGGTTGTTGGGTTTTTTGAACTAATCCAGATTTAAGTGGGAACTTGTGCAAAAGAAAATTTGTGATCTTGTTGCAGGAATTTTCAGATGGCAAGTTCATCAAGGAGAATAGAGGTGGAAAAAAAATTTGAAAATAATTTTGAGATGTGGAAGCTAAAGATGGAGGATCTATTGATAGATCGAGATCTATGGGATGTTGTTGATGAGAATGTTTCAAGGCCTGTACATCCTAATCAATCTGCTCAATATGATGTTATGGACTATAAAGCCAAGGGTCTAATTAGATTGTGCTTGGAAAAATATTTTTTAATTAATGTCCATGAAGAGACCTCTGCATAGAAACTATGGAAGAAGCCTAGTGAGATGTATCAGGCCAAATCTTTAGTGAACAATATTTTCTTGAGGAAGAAGTTGTATTCCTTGAGAATGGAAGAGGGTGGACGAATCACAAACCACCTAGAAGAGTTCAATATGTTGGTGGCTCAATTGGAATTAGTTGAAGTCAAAATGGATGAGGAGAAATTTTAGATCTTGCTTTGTTCTTTGTCTAATTCATGGGATTCTCTTGTTATGGCTATTGGGAGTACTTCGGTTATATTGAAGACTGGACATGTGGTGGGTTCTTTTCTTTCTAAAGAGATGAGGAGGAAGGTATCCATCACTACCAATGAGGCCCTAAATGTTCATGGAATACCTAAGGAAAAAGGAAAGAATAATGAGAAGCGTGAAAAATCCAAGTCCAAGAGGAGATCTAAATCTCTTGGAAAGTCCAAAGTTATTTGTTGGAACTACGGTGAGCCTAGACATGTTCGTAAGGAATGCAAAGAAGAAAAGAAGAAGAAAAAGAAGAAATTTGGTTATGATTTTGAGTTTGAGAAGGAAGATGGTGACACATTCATTACAGCTTTGGCAACTCATGCAGGTAATGAGGTGTGGCTAATTGAATCATGTGCATCAAGTTCAATATGAACTTTAATAGAGATTGGTTTTGTGAATATGAAGAATTTGATGGAGGTAAGGTGTACTTGGGTGATTATTCTCATTCAGACATTGTTGGCTATGGTAAAGTTAAAATCAGGTTTCTTGATGGTAGAATAAAAAGGATTAATGGTGTGTTGCATATCCTCGGATTAGTACGAAATTTTTTATCTATGAGCAATCTAATAGATGTGGGTGTGCAGGTAGTATTTTCTGATATAGGATGCAAGATGGTTAGAGGTGCTATGGTGATTGCTAGAGGTGTTAGATATGGGACATTGTATAAACTTGATGCATGCACTATTGAGTACAATAGTACTTCTGTGAAAAGAAAGTCTGTAGAAGAAGTGATAGTTTCACCTTTAGCAAATGGCCATGACTTTTGGGTACCCAAGGGTGCTCTTTCTTCTGAGAAAAAGTTACTTGCAGAGAAAACTATGTTATGGCACCAAAGACTTGGCCACATTGGAGAAAAGGATCTAAGGACCTTGAAAAATAAAAACCTTGTTGAAGGTTTTTCTGATTGTAATCTTGAATTTGATTTTTGTGAGCATTGCATTTATGGAAAACAAAACCACGTTCAGTTTTACTTGAGTTCTTATAAATCTTGTGGTGTATTTGATCTTATTCATTCTGATGTATTTGGTTTTGTAGATGTTCCTTCAATTGGTAAATCCACATATTATGTTTCATTTATATATGATTATAGTAGGACATGGGTATATTTATAAAGAGTAAATATGAAGTTTTCAATTGATTTAAAGAATTTAAAGCAACGGTTCAATTGCAGACTGGAAAGAAAATAAAAATTTTGAGGACCGATAATGGTGGTGAATTTTTCTCTAATTATTTTGATAGATTCTGTAAAGATTGTGGTATTCATAGAAAAAATACAACTCTATATTTTCCACAATAGAATGGAGTTGCAGAAATAATGAATAGGACACTGATGGAGAAGGCTAGGAGTATGTTGAGTGGTGTTGGCCTAGAACAAATGTTTTGGGATGAATTTTTTGCCACTTCCTGTTACCTAATTAAAATGTTTCCTACATCAACTCTTGTTGATAAGATGCCTATAGAGGCATGGTCGGGTCACAAGCCTTCATTAAGACATCTTAGAGTTTTTGGTTGCAAGGCATATGCACATGTGCCAAAGGAGAAGCAAACAAAGTTGGAGAAAAAGGTTGTGAAATGTATCTTCATTGTTTATAGTTACGGTTTGAAAGGATACAAGCTTTGGGATCATGTTGCACAGAAGTTAATACAAAGTAGAAGTGTTATTTTTAGAGAAACTAAGCCTTCTTATGTTACATTGCAGAAAAAACAAAGTAAATAGGAAGATGTGATTCAATTTCCTTCTACATCTAAGAAAATTGAATTGAGGCCCAAGGATAGACAAGAAGTTGAGGAGAGCTCATCTAGCTCTAGGTCTTCAAAAGAGGAGGAAGAACCTCCAACTCAGCTTGTTCGTGAGTCTACAAGGCATAGACAACCACCTAAAAGGTATTCACCTAATGACTGGAGATGTATTTTTTCTTTAATTACTAACATGGATGAACCCAGATCTGTAGAAGAGGCACTAGGTATGAATGATGCAGAATCCTAGAATATTGCTATGGATGAAGAAATGGCATCTTTGGAAAAGAATGATACATGGGATCTTGTACAATTTCCTGAAGGACGAAAACCTATTGGTTGTAAATGGGTGTTCAAGAAAAAGATTGGCTCATATGGAGGTATTGAGAAGTACAAAGCAAGGTTGGCTGCAATGGGTTACTCTCAAATTGAGGGTGTTGATTATGGTGAGATATTTTCTCCTATTGCAAAAATGACATCCATTATATTTTTTCTTTCTATTGATGCTACTTATGATTTAGACATTTAGAAAATGGATGTGAAACCTGCTTTCCTTCATGGTGATTTGGAGGAGGATATTTATATCACACAGCTAGAGCACTACATGGTGAAAGGTAAAAATAATTTGGTTTGCAAATCAAAGAAATCTTTGTATGGCTTAAAATAGATTCCTAGGATGTTGTAACAGAAATTTGATACATATGTGTTGAGTTTGTGATTTGAGCATTCTAAATCAGATCATTGTATTTATTATATGTGTCACCAAAAAATGTATCCCTTACCTGATTTGGGAGTAATTAATGAAAAATTGGACTTAATGAGGCCTTGATTTAGTGTTGTGAGGTTTTTTACACATCCACACTAGTTCTTGGACCCTTTCAGACTGAATAAAATGCATTTAACAATGTCTTATAAAGGTGTTGTAAAGTGTTGTAAAAGGCTTTCACACTTCTCTAGACTGAATGGACCTATTTTTCCCCTAATTCAATGTTATGAAATGTATTTAATTGCATTCTCACATTAATCTAGAAGGATTGTAAATTAAACCTAATTCGAATCTAGTGTTGTAATGTGCCTTACACATTCATATTGGATGTTGTACCTTTCTAGGCTATGTGGACCTCATTCTAATGTTGTAAAGTGTATTTAAACACACTTTCACATTGAACTTTGTGTCCCTGTCCCTAATTTCCCTTTAAATCATCATTAATATTCCCCTATGGCCCTATATTGTGCATCCCACAACTTGATTTGATCAAAGACCTGACTAAATCATCATATTAACCTATTTTCCTCATTCCCGGACAATCCAGCTAGCAAAAGAGCCCCTGTGGGACCAAGTCACCCATCTGGGTGAATTAGTCCCATCCAGGTGGGACTAAGTTTCCCACCCTAGTGACTTAATCCCATTTGGCCTATTTTTGAGGTTTGAGCAAGAAAAATTAAATTTTAAGTTTATTTTTCCTTCATGTCGGCCTTGGGGATCAAATTAACGGGAAAATTAGGTGGATTGATTATAAGTATAAGCTTCTAAACCCTAATTAATAACTCAATCATCTTATTCAACATTCATCTTCCATCTCAAGTCAAGCAAACTAGGGTTTTAGCATTCTAAGTCATTAAGATAGCTTTTTCAGACATTCAAGGGCAGATTCTTCATCTTTTGCTGCAAGAAATCAAGATCTATCATCATGGAAATTTTCTAACTCCATTATTTCATGCTTCATTACATTATTTCTTCATTTTGGTTTAATTACCTAAAAAGGGGTTTGACCAAGGAAAACCCCCATGCCCTAACATCCAACATTGCTCTCTCTTTCCTTGTGTGTTTGCAGATTTAGGTATCTTAAAGACTTTGAAATCATTGAAGAATAAGTTACAAATTTTTTGAATACATCTCCTTGTTTTAAAAGTCAAAATATCCACAAAAAGTCACTCATAGAGCCAAAAATTAGAGTTTCAGAGGTAGACACCTGTCAGGAACCGAAGTGCAGACTAAGGGCTTCCATTTCCACTTTTGGATTTTTAGAAATTCAGAAGTGGACTAAGTCACCATCAGTGGTGACTTATTCCCACTCCACATGTTTTTCAGAGTTTTTTGTAGACTTGGATACCCATTTGGCTGAAATGGGCTCCGAAGCAGTTTTCCAGATCTAGGACTAGGTCGCCCAGAATGGCCTAAGTGTCCCAATAGGAAAAATTCTCAGGATCAGCAACATTTCTAGTCTTAAATCCAGTCTTCAACACATTTCTAGGTGCATTCTTTCTATTTTTCTTTTATGTTATTCTTTGATTGCATTTCTATTCATCTTTCTAGGTGTTTTTGCTTACAACACTATGTTTTCAAACAACTTGCTTTTCTTAGGTTTTTCATTAATAATCAACATCATTTATCAGTTAATGGAATTTAGACATTACATTTAGGCATATTTCATTCATACTTGTATTAGTTTTCAATGGGGACATTGCGCATTTTGGCCCATCTCTCTCCTTTTAGGTGAAAAACCCTAGAAGTGCTAGAGAAGTGTGGGTACCATAATTAGTGTCCACATTGTAAAATTGATGGTGATCATTTCCTATTTATTGCATTATATGTTGATGATATATTATTTATTGGTAGAGGGAAAAGTATGATTTCAGAACTAAAATCTCAACTTGTTGCTAAATTTGAAATGAAATATCTTGGTGCAACTAAACACATTCTTGGGATGGAAATTAAAAGAGACAAAGTGAACAGAAAGCTATGGCTTGGCCAAAGAAATTATGTCAACTCAATTTTATAGAGGTTTGATATGCAGGATTGTAGACCATTGTGTGTTCCTATTTCAATTGGAACAAAGTTATCTATTTTATATTGTCTAACATCTCCATTAGAGATGGAAAACATTGCAGAGTGCCTTACCAAAGTGCAATTGGAAGTTTGATGTATGATATGGTTTGTACTAGACCAAAAATTTCCCAAGCAGTGGGAGTTATTTCTAGATATATGTCTAATCCTAGTAGAGTTCATTGGAATGTAGTTAAAAGAGTCTTCAAATATTTGCACGGTACCTCAGATTATTCCTTATGTTATCATAGTAATATTACTGAAGATGATATTTCCCTCGATATTCATGATTATGTGGATTCTGACTAGGCAAGTGATGGTTAATAGCAGAAGGTCTACCAGTGCTTATGTGTTTACTTTATTTTCTGGTGCAATTAGTTGGATGAGTAAACAATAGGTTTTGGTTTCCTTGTCCACTACTGAAGCAGAGTATATGGTAGCTACTCATGCTTGTAAAGAAGTCATTTGGATTAAGATACTGCGTTTAGATATTGGAATAAAACAAGGTGTAATGACAATTTATTGTGATAATCAAAGTGTGATATGTCTAGCCAAGAACCCAACATTTCATGCCAAGACCAAGTACATTGATGTACAGTATCATTTTGTTAGAGATATGGTCAAAGATGGCAGGGTGAAGTTGGTTAAGGTAGAGACTTTGATGAATATTGTTGATTATTTAACTAAGTCTTCGAGCACAAAGAAGTTTAGATGGTGTTTAGAGACTATGGTCCTTTCGTCCCCTAGCAATTAGAGATGATGATGACACCCTTATGTTGTCCTTGCAAGGTGTTCAAAAAGTGGGAGATTTGTTGGGAAAATGTGTCTCAACCTTGAAATTATATATAATTTATTGATAGTATGTATGTTGGCATGTGGAGAATGATCATGCAAATATTGTACACTCATAACAAGATGTGGGGTTTCGGGAAATGCCCCAAAAAAAATCGTTAACACGTCAAGGTTTTTTCCCATTGACACATCAAGGTTTTTTCCTACTGACACGTCAAGGTTTTTCCACTAACATGTCAAATGAAAAATGACCTTGTAAAACACTAATTCTGGAAGGTTCCAAAAATTTTGTTATAAGCATGTGGGATGTATGTAGACGAGGGTGTATTCTGACAATGTGACAGCGATCGGGTTATCTCTTGATCTCTGGTGGTGATACTCCTATGAGAAGCTTTCTCTACAAGTATATTGTAATCTTTTGACTTTTGAATAATATATTGGGAAAATTTTGGCGTGTGTGGTTTTTCTCCCAAAAGGTTTTTCCCTATGTAAATCATTGTGTTGTGGTATGCATGATGTTTGTGTTTATTTCTATTTAATTTTTTGTAACTATTAAAGATCTATGAAATTTTTTGCATTATTCTCCTCTCAAGGTTAGTGTACGAAGTTGTTCTGCTACCTTATCTTCCTTACACATGTGTGGTTGGGTGGAGTATTTGATATCATTTTACACCATGTGTATAACCTACAAATATGCAGGTTATAGATTGAGGATCCATGTCCTTACAATGTTGTTGAGGTATTTATGCCATAGTTGAAGACTTGAAAACCTTGAAGTGCTCAATTGATTGTTTCCTTCATGTCCAATCTTCAAAGAGAGTGATACCCTTCAAGGCTTTATGAGGAACTATGTTTTATATGTAATAAGCATATTCAATTGCTTTTACCTAGTATTGTGGTGCAAGTCCATTGGAATGTATCATATAATTATCCATCTCTTTCAAGGATTAGTTCTTACATTCTACAACAACATTTTGCTAAGGATTATAAGAAACTATTTTTGCATGTCTATCCCCTATGCTATGAAAAAATGTTCAAACTTAATGTTGACATATTCCCCCTCATTATCAATTCAAAGAATTTTGATGACATTCTTTAATTTCTTATAACCAATGCCTTGAAATCTCAAAACTTATCAAAGAATTCATATTTTTGTCTAAGAAATTAGGCCCATGTATATCTAGAAAAATAATCTATGAAGATGAGAACATATCTTTCCTTAGTAAAATATGGATCAGGAAATTCCCCTAATACATCACTTTGAAGTAGATCCAATGACTATGTTTCCCTCTAAGATTTTATTTTGTCATTTTTTTCTTCAGGATGCCTACCAAGGGTACAACCCTCACAAAGACTCTTATAAAATGTTTCTCTTAGCAATCCTATAACCATGTCTTACTAACTTAGTTTCTCAAGGTAATGGCAGTTAAGGTGGCCAAACCATTAATTCCATAATTTTTAACTTCATTTGAATGAGTAAGCAAAGTCGTGGGAAAAACATTAGATGAAAAATGTGAGAAGGTGTATAATCTAGAATGGTGATCTACCCTTCCCACAATGACTAAATCATTGTTGTGCAACTCTCTAATCTCAATTGCATCTTGAGAAAAAATAACTATCATGGCATTCCCTAAGTGGGTAATTTGATACACTAAAAGGAGATTAGCTAAAATTCAAGGTACACGTAAAATATTTGTGAATTTTTTAACTTTAACTTCAACAGACCCTCTCCCTATAGTTGAAGTTGGATTATCACACTCAAGGTGATACTAGACATCCTAGAAGGCTCTAAGGAAGAGAACTAAACTTGTGATGAACCCATGTGGTGTGAGACACTAGAGTCGATATTCCAAGATGGAGATGATGTGAAAGTTGTAGAAACTAAAGCATTTCCCTTATATTTTTCTTTATCCTTTCCCTTAGTTGATTCCTAGTATTATGGTGATGGTTTGATGCAATTAGGAACCCCTACATTTTTCTTCTTAATAATTTGAGAAAGGTGATCAATTTATTTCGTCATACACTTGTGCTCATCATGTCTATTCTTCTTATAGTAGGCATACTTAACTCTTTCTTTCTTAGGTTTCCCTTGATTTGAAGAGCTTTAGTGTTAGGTTTGGAGGAACGAAACTTTTTTTCTTTCTTAGTCTCATTTTACTTTTATAGTGATTGCTTCTTCTCTTGTCTTAAAGCCTATTGTTTCCCATTCCCAATAATAAGGACTTGATATTTTGTAGAATTCAACGTGCCCATTTGAATCAACTTATCTTGCTCCTTTGTTAAGTTGACAATAAATTCATCTAAAGGAAACTTTCCAAGAGGAAACCATAGTACTCTTGGTGGAGTAGAAGGTTGAAAAAAATAGTGATTAATTAGGACCTAGCTTGGAGAAGATTAAAAGAACTAAATGATCATATTTTTTTCTTAATTCCACATTTTATAAGTTGCAACCTTAGTGATTTGAATTTGGTGAAGAGGTATTCTAAGGTTTCAAAGGAATTGGGAATCAAACTAATGATATCAGTTTCCAACTCATGGGTTCTCATCTCATCTTCCCAAAGAGTTTTCTAAATCTGTACTCAAACTTCATTAGGTGTATTTAAAGCTTCAACATGAAAGAGTTCATAAGGCAATGTTTGATAGAATCCAAAGGCTTTATCACACTTGTTGAACAACTTAAATTTAGCACTCTCATCAAAAAATTATTTTTAAATCCCCATTTTCACCCAATATAACCCCTTCTTCTTTATTATAATTTGAACCTTAGTCTTCCATTGATGGTAATTAAAGGATGTTAAAGGAGTAACAAGTAGATTTACATCCATACTTAATTTTATTTTTTGCAACCAATAACAGTACAAGAAATAAAATAATAGAAGTGCACAAAACACAAGAACACCCCCCCCCCCTTGATTTAGTAGTAGAGACCCTCTTACACAACTTTGGCACTTTATAACTATAGTGCATAGGTGAGTTCAATTGGAATAGAAAAATAGAACTTTATGTTTTGAGTGTGAAATCATTTCCAATGGACCAAGCATACAAAATTAATCACTTCTAAAAAAATGGCACTCAATTTCAAGTTGTCAGTCAAAAGTTACATTGATTTTGATTTTGCTTATTTTTCTTAATTTAACACTTTACACTTTTCAAACAATGCCTTCAAAAAAAAAATCCATCTACAAATTTAAGAGAAAAAAATTGAGTTGAAAGAAAAACTTAAGCCCCCTTTTCATTGGTTGGGACCATTCCATATCACCTTATTGGATAGAATTTGACAACTACCTAGCTAACAAACTTTTCTTTTTACTACATACAACTTTACAAATACTTTCCCTATCAATGCCACAACAAATGGACAAAGAATTCCAACACCATACAGACACAAAATTCTAATGTTTTCATGTCAATGTAAGGAAAATCTGAGCCACTTCTAGTGACAAGTGAATGAAAAAGTGTGAGAAATAAAAATAATTCAAATTGACTATAAAAATATAAAGTTATCATTCTAAATTAGAGAATGCAAGGAAAATTTACAGTGCTTAATTTTAAATAAGTTTATTCAAAATAGCAAAAAAATGAAAATTCAAACAAGACACATCACCCTAAAGAAAATTTGAGCCAAGAACCAACATATCTCCTAAAAAGGATAATATTCCCCTTAATACAAAGCCAAATTAACCTGCTTTGTGGTGTAAAAACCTTCAAAAGCTTCCACGACACCAAAGATAGATCCTTATGTAGCAACAAATTGAGATTTGAACTCACAAAGACACTCAAAAATGGAATTTGAAAATTTGAACTAGCAACCTAGATCTACCATATCTGATACCATGAAATTGGAGCCAAAGAACTAAGCAAAATGACATATTGAAAGAAACCAAATACGCAAGAATGTAGGTCGAAATGATATACTTACATTAAGGAAATGAGGTGAATATATAGCACAAGTGAACAAATTAAATCCCATTTTTAGAAGGAAAGGCTCATTAAAATTTTCTCAACAAACTTCAAGTAGTTTAGTTTCTACTTAACTCCAACTTACCAATAAAAAGATAAAAAAGTACATATTCAAGTAAATCAAATCATGAGGTAAAAAGTCTCACACTAACATGTGCTTCCTAAAAATAATGTGGATCAAAAGTAGAGATGATGAAAATATGTGGATGTCTCTAGAACTATATCTCATTCACATGGTATCTAAAGGATCATGAACCTAATAAACTAAAAATTGTAAATTCGAACTAGCCTAAAGTGGGCTAAAAGGAAAATAACTAAGGAGATTTATCAACCTTAAAGTAGTGACTATGAGAGGAAGGATTCAGATCCTCATCATCACTCTCATTAGTTAAAGTAGATGAAGAAGAATCATCATCATCATGAATGTGTTTATGTGGATATGAATCCTTATAATTTTTGGGAATTGGTGTCTCAACCTTTTGTCCTATTTTTTAGGAGTTCCTATTTATAGTCTAGTATTTTCTATGTCAAGAAATGAAGAATTAAGCATCTTCTATTTTTTAGGAAGTGGTACCCACTTCGAATATTCCTATTTGGTAGGGGACATGTTGACTGCTCAACCAATGTCATGGGAGAATGCCACTTGTCACTTGGGTGCTCAATCTGGGCAAAGGAATTTTTAAAATTCCTAGAAGGAGTGCTTGGATGCCAAGTGTCAGTGTGTGGTGAGCTTCAAAACTTGCTTGTTAGCATATTCCTTTGTATGAGCACAAAGAGCAAGGAAGGGTGACACTTGTCATCACAAGGGAACTTTGAGAAAAGAATATCGTGAAAAACCTCAAGAACGAGTGCCCTTATGCCATGTGGCATGTATTTGACTTGTTGACTAAAGCTCGAAAGGGAGATTTTCTTTGTGAAGACTTAGTTGTCACTCAGAGTTTGTGGGTGAGTTCTAAATTGGTAGAAAATTAGATTTTCTCATGGTGGATGCCTAGCTTTATTATTTCTTGATTTATGATGATTTTTATCTTACATGTGGTTGTATGTGATTGCATATTGGTTGCATGTTCATGCATGTCAGTGTATGATTGGCAGGATGCTTTTGTGGATAGTTGAGATCAATGTATGTTCTTCATTATAGTTTGCATGCATGTAGAGATTGTGGAGATTACACATGGAAACCTTAGGCACCCATATTGGAGATGTATAAAATGTTTAATGAATTAGTCATTTGTATGAGAGACTACTATAATTTCTAAGATACAATTATACTGTTGGATTCACTCTAGAATTGTAACACTGTGAAACTACACCTACAAGAGGATAGACTTTGGACATTGTTTACAATTTCCTTATTAATGTAATACAATTGATCTATGCTTTGGTGTGTGGGTTTTTTCCCGAAAGGGTTTTCCCATGTAAAAATTTGGTGTCATGTGTTTATGCTTAAAATCTGAAAATTAATCTTAATGCATGCGCATTATTAAGAAATTGTAATAGAATAAAGATTTGAAAACAAAGTTTTGGCAGCCCTCTCCTGATTGATTTGCATTTAGGGAATTTTTTCCACACTCATATTTCATTTCAATAATTTTTGTCATCAATCCAATGTGAATTCAAATAATGAAGTCTCAAGAGGACAACTTAGAGATTCCTCCTTAAAGTGGACAATCCTCTCAATAAATAGCTCATGTGTAGTGGGGTGGATAATTTGATTTCCCTTAACACCATTTGGATACCAATAAAAATTCAAGGCCCACTCTCTAGATACACAACCTTATTTTTCTCTAATATAATGTGGGCCCATGTTTGAGAAACAAAAACCTTGAAATGTTTAACTATATTATTTTACTACTCCAATCTTTGAAAGGAGTGACCCCCTTCAATACTTTATAAGAAACATGATTTTGGATATAGATGGCATAATTGTGGCCTCCACCTAGTACCATGGTGCAAGAGATATAGAGTGAAGCATACAAGTTTCTATTTCCTACAAGGATCTATTATTATGCTCTAACAAACCATTCTATTGAAGATTATACGAAATTGTACACTACAAAACTAACTCTTTTGAAGTATTAAAATACTCAAAATTATGGTTAATATATACTCACCACCATTGTTAGTGCATATAACCTTGATGGATTTCTTTGGCTATTTCCCCTCAAGTGATCAAAATCCTTAAAATTATTGAAGACCTAAAACTTATGTTGAAGAAAATACACTCATTTATACCTAGAAAAATCATCAATGAAGGTCAAGTTAATTTTTTCCTTGTTGAATGAAGGATATGGAAATAGACTAGATAAATCATTGTGAATCAACTCTAGAATCTAAGTGACCCTCCATGATTTTCCTTTGTCAAACTTCTCAAGATATCATGTTTACCAAGGATGCAACCTTGGAAAGCATTGTTAGAAAAGTGAATAGAAGGTGATTTTTTAACTATGCCCTATTGTATAAGATATTATAAGTAGTGTTAGTTTGAAATCCCAAAACATTCATACCAAATATACTCACCTCATCAAAATGAGTGATCATCTATTTCAAGTTTCGCAACTAATATTGGTGATCGATCTCAAATGCCAATATAGAACTATTATGCATCTCAAATAATATTTTTTTTAAGAGTGACATACACCCATTTTCCTAAACTTATGTGATTGATCTAGTAAATTGGTAGGGTATTAGTTGACAATGAGGGTACACCAAGAACATTTTAAAATGTCATGTAACCCATTTCAATAAAACATCTTTCACACACCTCAAGTAGTGTGTCATCACCCATCAATATTTGCAGCATGGAAAAAGGTTCCAAAGATGTGAAGTTGTCCTTTGAATAGTCCATGTGTTGTGAATCACTAGAGTTAAATATCTAGGTGGAAGGAAGCACTAAAACTACTACAATAGCCTTGTCATTTCCTTTCCCTTTCTTTTTTTTTTTTGAAAACCCCTCATTTGGTGAACTCCATTTGAATGGCTTAGGAACATTAATTTTATTTTTTTATAGAATGTGTGTCAAGTGATCAATATTTTTCTTCAAATATTTATTATCATCGTGACCAAGTCTCTTACAATTAGAAAAATTGACTTTCTCAAGGTTATTAGGATTGTCACCTTTTGAAGAGGTCTCAAATACTACTTTCAAAATATTATATTTTTATCCTTTTCTCCTTGTCTATGGTTTTTGTTGAATGTGTCTATTTCCCAATCCTTTTAGTTCTTTTGTGTCTTACTTTTAAATTAATACATGTGACTAAGAGGATTTTAGAGTACCCATTTGGATGAGCTTATCTTGATCCCTAGTGAGAGTTGTAACAAAATCATTAAGAGATGGCATAGTGAATTGTGTAGCCAATGAAAGTTAAATTCTAAAACTAACAGAATATGCATGTAGCTAATGAAAAAATAGCCAAAATAATATATATATATAGCCCAAAGCACCTCTAAATGACTAATCAATGAGCCTCTAAAGTTGGGGTGCCAAAGAAAAAATAAAGAGGGGTCCCCTTCATGAACCAAACAAGATGATATCAATAGTCGTATGGAATTCATATGGATGATATCAAGTGATCAATATGTTTCTTCAAATATTTATTATCATCGTGACCAAGTCTCTTACAATTAGAAAAATTGACTTTCTCAAGGTTATTAGGATTGTCACCTTTTGAAGAGGTCTCAAATACTACTTTCAAAATATTATATTTTTATCCTTTTCTCCTTGTCTATGGTTTTTGTTGATGTGTCTATTTCCCAATCCTTTTAGTTCTTTTGTGTCTTACTTTTAAATTAATACATGTGACTAAGAGGATTTTAGAGTACCCATTTGGATGAACTTATCTTGATCCCTAGTGAGAGTTGTAACAAAATCATTAAGAGACGGCATAGTGAATTGTGTAGCCAATGAAAGTTAAATTCTAAAACTAATAGAATATGCATGTAGCTAATGAAAAAATAGCCAAAATAATATATATATATAGCCCAAAGCACCTCTAAATGACTAATCAATGAGCCTCTAAAGTTGGGGTGCCAAAGAAAAAATAAAGAGGGGTCCCCTTCATGAACCAAACAAGATGATATCAATAGTCGTATGGAATTCATATGGATGATATCGGTAGACTGTATACTAATTTCAACATCTAAAAAGTAGGTCATATGGATCTATATAGATGGTTTCAATAGTGACATGGGTGATGTGGCAAGGTGACATGATAGTATTTGTCGAAGGTGGTGTTGTAGTCCATACAAATGACATGGTAGGGTGGGTTTGAAGGCGTATGGATCCTACAATTAAATATGTTAATCAAAAGAACCCCAAGAAAAATTTATCATAATTTTAGGCATACAAATGATGTGTGTAGAATGTAAGGCACATGTTGGGTAGGCTTTATCTAGCATAGCAATGATTAGTAGTGCTAGTGAATAATGGTGGCAATACATAGTGAAGGCATGACCAAGGGAGGTGCAACCCAATGAGGCTACTAATAAGGAGCAACACTAAGTGGGCCAAACTAATGAAATACATAGCTAGGGGAAGTGTTGATTGCATATGATGCTTGTATAGGTCTAATAGTACAACCATATAAATTTTCTTGCAAATAATGACAAGAAAAATAAATAAATAACCCCTCTAGACCATCAACTAAAAAATAGAAAATTTATAGTCAATTTTAAGGGAATACTTTATCTACCATAGAAGTGAATAGTATGCTAGTGACTAAAGGTGGTGCAACCCAATGATGTTGTTAATAGGGGCAACACCTAGTGTCAGCCAAACTAATGAAGGAGGTAACTAGGAAAAGTATCAATTGCATGGGATTCCTACAAGGTTCTAATTTAGTACAACCATATAAATTTTCTTGTAAATAGTTACAAGAAAAAAACCAAAACCCCCTCTAGACCATGAGCTCAAAATTGAAAAATTTATAATCAATTTTAGGGCTTTTGTGTCACTAAATGTAATGGTGTAGTTAGACTTAGGCCAAGATGCCCTAAAATATGTACCACTTAACCTACATGAATGTTAGCCTTTCAAAATATATTTTCAATGAAATGAAATCCAATCTAACTTTCTCAAGCCTTTAAAACACAATGGTGTAGTCCAAAAAAATTTATAGGGTGCTAAAAAATAGCTCACAACCAAAACCTAAAAAACTAAGGTCT
This sequence comes from Sequoia sempervirens, assembly GCA_007258455.2. Lineage (NCBI taxonomy): Eukaryota > Viridiplantae > Streptophyta > Pinopsida > Cupressales > Cupressaceae > Sequoia > Sequoia sempervirens. The sequence continues at coordinate 149,321,631 of VDFB02000013.1, read as the reverse complement.
CTCAAAAATTAAAAACTTATTGAGTTACCTTGGACATCATGGCTATGATTTATTGTTGTAAATTTCTAATATCAATGAAGAACCAAGATCTTATGCAATAATGGCTAGATACACACTATTTAACAAATGGAACTTAAATCGAAATACTAAAATAGATTGTTTCAAGACTAAAAAACCATGCAAATATATGTGAGACAAGGATCATGAATCAATCTTACAAGTTGAGTGAAGTGTATATAGATAAGAGAGGAGGGAAATATGACTAATAGATAAAAAGTGACTCCATCTAACAAAAATAAGTAGAATTAAATCCATGAAAGAGGTTGTCTACCCTCGTATATGAACCATTCCTAACAATCTAAGAAAGCTAAAGAAATGTGTAGGAAAAATACAATTAACCTAAATAAATAAAAATCAAAACCTACAATATTGTTGTCCCATATGTTTTTTAGCACTCACAAATATAGAATAAAATACAAAGATAGATATATGGCAATACTTATAGCAATGGTCTAATATCGAAAGATAGAATCTGTATGTTGAGCATCAACGACAACATCATGTCTAAATTTTTTATTTCTATGATTGAAAAATAGAGCTGATCATCCTTAATATTCTCAATTACTGTATTGTTTATCAATTTCAACTCGTGTTTAGCTTGTTCTAATCGGTGTTACCCAGTTTACTAATTTACGTATACTTTGACATCATAGATGTTATTTTCATCCCTGCATTTAGGTGAACCCACACAATCTTAAATCACATACTATTTTTTCCTAGGCATCCTTCCCTTTTCTAAGTTTTGTATCTAATCACATTTTATTTCCCTATCCTTTTTCAAATCTAAATTCTCCTTATGGATTTATATATTTATGTAGGGTTTATTCCTTCCTTCATTTTACCTTTTCAGCCTCTCCTTGTGTGCTTTATAAATTCTAGGTATTAGCTCCCTAGATGCATTTCCTCTATAAGTATCAATATTCTACAACCCTAGTCTAAATCCTTATGCTTGATGACTTTGTTAATTCTAGTTAAGTATATAATATTGCATGTGATCTTTTCACCTTTGATTCATATATTTCACAATGATCTTCTTGTAGTGATAGATTTATAATGGGTTTTTTATTAACTTGGAATATACTGTTATTTTTCTTTATATACATTGAATGTGAACAAACAGATTTAACCCTTTTGAAGTGTTAATTTTGATATAACCCATGAGGTAGAGCTATATGTTTATCATTTCCTTCTCATCAATTTTAATTATGTCTATTTGATTCACCTTCCTTAGAGTGGATTTTCTTATGACTATTTCCTAATAGATATTCAAGATAACTTTTAATGATCAATTTTACAATGTCTTATTTTTTCTTATGATATTTGAAAATGCTCTATTGTGTTTTTGGAATAAGCTTGATTGTTAAGAGTTTTTAAGTGGCTATGCAATGATATAGTGAAGTCAAATGTGTAAGTAATTATAGTACCAACCTTGATGTAGGAAGGATTTTGGGTAACTAAATTTGGTTATACTGTGGATGCATACTATCTTTATAGATATAATTTTATTAGATTCAATTATTTTAGGTTTGATTGAATAGCACAATGATATGTTTTTTAGTATATAAGTAGGATTTACATGGCACTAGACCCAAACACAAAAGGCCCAATAGGGTAGAATTTTTAATTTAGCACAAAAAAAGATCAAAGGTCACTAGCCAAAGATAGAAAAAAACAACAGATCATAGTATTTTAAACATAAAAAGTTAAACAAAGGGAGCACCAAACTAATTAGAAATTTTCTCCCAATCCTCCTTGAGGAATTTAAATAGGTCCCAATTATTAGAACTACTACTATCACCTTTGGAATCATCATGATTTTTAATTTCTTCTTTTAACACTGAACCCAGAGTGGCCACCAAATGATGGATGACTTTTAAAGAAAACTAGGAAAGAACACACAAGTTCCTTTCCAAACCATCAACCTGAGACATTAGAGCAGCAACATCCTTCGCAATCTTCATGCATTTTAGGTTGCTCAACAAGGGTGGTGTCCAAGTCCTTAAAATTAAATAGCATATCATTTAGCTCCAAGAATAGGCTCAATCCCTCAATCTCTACATCCACATCCTCCTCCTTCTCATCCTTGTTATAATCATCATCATTCTCCTCCTCAATCGAGTCGCTTGATATCTAATCCATAGTGAAGTTAGGGATCAAGCGTTCAGCAAATCTATGAGATCATCGAACACTAAGATTAGGACTATTAGGTTCTTTGGCTAAATCATACCCACTTTTGACCTCTTCCTTATTTGTAGCATTAATTTTTCCTGCCTCCTCTTCATCTTTAGAATTGGCCTCCTCAACATAAAACTTGACCAAGGTCTTCTTCTTTTTCTTGTAGATGGGGCTTTTAGTTTCAAATTTGACTCTTTTCACAAGCCTTTACAAGGGTTGTTCTTAAGGTCACATAGACTAATAGTAGCAATTTTCTGAGTAGAGATGTGGGGAGTTTTAGAGGACTTGGGTTGCAAGTTAAAGGATTTAGACTCATGCATGGGGGTAATTTTCTAGGTAGTATTTTTTTCCCTTTAGGGGGAGATGGCTTCTCAAGAGAGTTAGGAGGGTTATCAATAGGCAAAATATCCAATGAGGGTTCCTCAATAAGACAAGCCCTAATAGGATTTAGAGGGTGGAGGAAATGAAAGTGATACAACCTAAGAATAAGCCCCTAGTGGAGTGGGATAAGAGGATTATCTAGGTTTTTACCATCTCAAGAGTTTCCTTCACTGACGCTTTCATAGAAGATAACAAATAAAAAGAGAAATTAATAACAACTTTGTTTCTAAAATGATTGAGCAAAGGAAGGTGATAGAAATAATAGCATTTAAACTTCCCTTTGAGCGTAATGTACTCTATTAATAGGAAACATACCTTGTCCCACAGGTGTGGGAGCTTCACCCTTTCATAACCCACACGCAACTTGATTGAAGTTTCCCCTTTTTTCAAGAATAGATTCATACTTTCCATGTTTGACACCTTGTTGTGCCTTTTGAGCTTTTGACCATTGCAAGATAATCCAATTGCCTGGGCAATAAATTCCTCACTCACTTCAAAGGAAAATTTCCCCATTTTCACCTAGTGTTTGTTCTAGGCACTCGTAAACTACATTGATAAACTTTCATCCTACTCATTAAGACTCTCAAGAAACAGAGCTAACCCTCCTTCAACACAAATGTGCCATAGCAGTGGGTCATTTCTAAACTCGTTTTATGAGCTTGGCTCTATTCTCACTCTATCTCCACCCATAATGAAAGTTCCCCTCGATTCAGTGCATTGTAGACAATTACAAGAAAATTTGTGAAGTCTAGGAGAATGGTAGAGTAAACTACTGGGATTTCTCAAATGAGAAATATTTTTCTAAAATTAAGCTTAATTATCAATAATAAAGATAATTAAATGATCATTAATTGATGAAATGTGCTCAAAATAAGTAGTATCCTCTAGCAAAGGTAAATCATCAACTTATTTGCAAGACTTGTCCTTCTTAAATCATCCTGATATGGGTTTATAATCACACCTGTGCCATCAATTCTATTCCAAGAATTGAATAGACTAAATTTAATGTGTGCCTTTGATATATAATAAAATTTCTTGACAATAAATAGGGTCCATTCCAAGAGAAATTCATTCTCATTCATCAAGACCCAAACAATGATGACTCAGTCGGTGACACATATCTCAGCCATCACCACCTCATCATTCCAAGTCCACAAAGTTGTTAGCATCACGTGTTGATTATGACCCAACTTGAGTAGTCTTAAGGCTAAAAATAATCCCCTACCTTTTATCCAACCAAGCTCCCTTCGAACCAAAAGTAGATCTTTCTTCCATAAACCAAAAGTATGGGAATTTAACCAACTATTAAAATAAGGAATACATGTAACTATATATTCAAAAACTTTAGTAGTATTTTCTTATCCTTCAAAAGAAGGCTTCTAACATTATATGAGAGATTCAATTTGTTTCTCGATTATCTTAGGGAATTCAGATTTATTCCTAGATTAGCCAAAGCATTAGCCACATTGTTTACTTCCCTATAGATGTGAGATAGTTCATAGACATCAAAGCTAGATAAGAGTTTTAAATTTCATGAATAATATCACTGATAGCCTAACCCACCTTCACCTTTCCCTTCATGGCATCTATGAAAAGTTTGGAATCACCTTCAATTTGTAACTCTTGTATCCCTAATAAGAGCACAATTTTGACCCTCCACAACATAGCCATTACTTCAACCATGTTACAATATTGCTCCCCTAATCCCCCTAAGAATCCAACAATAACCTCTCCATTTGGATATCTGAGAACACCACCGCCACTTGCCTTATAGATAGTTTTCTTTAACAGCTCCATCAAAATTAAGTTTTTCCCAATCCAAACGAGGGGTTTCCATTTAGTATTTTGATGAGCTATAACTCTAGAGTTGTCAAATCTAAAGGGGTCTAAGTGTAGTCCCCATTTGTTACCAATATGATACTCCATAGTAGATGGAGGGAAACTCGTAATTTTCCAAATGTTAAGAGAAACATTTTTCACTAACAACCTAGGGAAAGACCCAAATACCTCCATACATTCTTTTCAAAGTTTTAAACCATTTTATTATTCCTTTCTTTCCAAATACCCCAACAAATATTGGATTGAATTTGTCCCCATAACTCCCTATTCAAGGGGTGAGCATAAGAACAAGTCCAATTATCAATTAAACCCTTTAATTTTTCATTCATCGTCCAACTGAAGCATAAATTTTACAAAGCTAGACCCTAAATTTCCTTAAAGAAAGTATAATGAAGAAGCATGTGTGACATGGTTTCATCCTCCCTTTTGCATAATATACACATATTTGGTATTTGAAAACCTCTTCTTCTTAAATTATCCTGTTAAAATTCTATTGTGTGTAACAATCCACAAAAAGAAATTAATTTTGGGTGTGAGATTTAACAGTTTGTTGTGGTCATTGACTAACAGCATACTGTAAGCAGATTTAACAATGAACTTCCCTCTTCTATCATTAGCCCAATAAAATCCATCATCTTTTTGAAATAAAAATATTCTTGTTAGTTTCATAATCTTTTGAAGGATATTAGCTTGTTGGTTCATTTCTTGATTATCATAACAATTTTTAATTTTCCTTCATTGTTGAGTTCCAACATTTCCAAATAAATAATCAACAACCCACCATCCAAATAGACAAATAGTCAAGCCCTGCAAGTCTTTAAATACGAGCTAGCTCAAAGGTTGGTCCAACACCTAAGAGTCCTCCAAAAAGCTAATCCTATAACCATTCCCCAATTTCCACCTTAATCCCAACTGGACAAGTTTCCTTGATTTAAGAATATTGTTCCATATTAGAGAACCCCAAGTAGGATACTCAAAATTAGAGAGATTCTCAACTAACAGAGTGTTGTTTAAGTACTTGACTCATTATTTCACACCAATCCTTATCATTCAAAAGGATATCCCAACCAACCTTAGTCATTAGGGCTTTGTTGGTGAGTTGAATCTTTCTAATTCCCAAACCCTCCACAAGTCTTAGGAAGACAAACAGACATATCTCAACTTATAAGGGTTATTTTTTTCTTTTCTTTTGTACTAAACCTTAAAAAAAAATTGAATTTCTAAAATTTATCAACAATATACTTAGGGATCTTAAACAAGGAGAGGAAGTAGACAAGAATACTTTGCAAAGCAACAACAAGGACTTGAAGTTTATCGGCATGACTCAAAAGCTTATCCTTCCAACTGTCAGTTATTTTCTAAATCCTTCCCAACAACATATTCCAAAAGGAGGGTGTGACTTCTTTAATAGTAAGAGGGAGCCCAAGATAAACAACAAGAAGAGTAGCACTAGCACAACCCAAAATAGTTATAACTTTTCTCTATAGCTCCAAGCTTGTTTTAAAAAATTAGATCTTATTTTTTCATAGTTGATGCATTGGCTAGAAACAGTAGCATAATTGTTTAAACATAACTTCCACTTCCTAGCTTCCACTACAAAGGCTTTTCCAAACAAGATAATGTCATCCAAAAATTGTTGGATAGTTGAAGGGTTAAGGGAGGTGGTAGGTTTGATTCACTTGAGATCTCCATTATCAAGAAGTTCTAGAATATTCCTTTTCATGACTTTAACTACGATTATAAAGAGATATGGGGATAGAGGGTCTCCTTGTCTAATCCCCCTTTCAACACTAAAGAATCCTCTAGTCACTTCGTTGACAAGTATCAAATACTTAACCATTGATACACATTTATCTATAAGGTTGAGGATTTTTTCCTTGAAGCCAAAAAAATTAGGACTTGGAAGAAGAGATTCCAGGACACTTTATCATAAGCTTTAGAGATATACAGTTTAAAAACCATACCATAGGTGTTACTCATATCCAGAATACATTATTTCATGAGTGGAAACAATAGCATCAAGGATTTGTGGTGTAGCCACGGTAGGAGGGTCCTCAAAGAGAACAATCTGGACCATGCAACAAGACTCACACAAGAGAAGAAACACGGAATATGGAGGAAAATGCAGGTTCATACATGCTCATTAACAGAAATCTCAATTACAATCGGCCAGCAACATCTAGGCTTATAGATTCGGCTCACAGGCCTGATATAACATGTTCAAAAATACAATATTCCTATATGCTCCTTAATGCAAGTTGAAATCTTACATATCCAATCTATATTCTAACTTCACTACTTTCTAATGATCAATCACAACATTTTATATCACATTTTGAGATCTAGAATCATCTGTGTCGGAAAAAGATCATTACACTGTCCAATGAAAGAAAATGTAACATGCGCTTGAATAGGTCGGCCTCAAATTTGAATTACTCATTGAATGCATAGGATGAAGTGTGGACCTATAATTAAGGTCAGGGACACTCCACGGAACAATCAAAATCACACCGCCAAGATCCGCAAGCTACAGGAACAATCCATGAATGATCAAACTAGTCATTATGCCTAAAAATTATTTTGGTGTCGGTTCAAGAAACTGTAACAAAATCCAAAAGCGATAACTTGTTGGAAAAAGATCCAATCGCACTCAAATCTTGGAATAAGGAAAATGAAAATTTCCATGATGTAAACATAGATCCACAAGGTCTGGTGAGAAAATATGATGAATCCACCAACACGAATTGAACAAGAACATAACAAGAACAAAAAACTGAAAGAAAATATTTTTGGTTGATGCAAGATTGCCAAGAACCAAGGATGATCATGCATCAGACATCCGGGGTTGATTGAAAATTGAGTCCCTCACTTTTCTAGGGCTAAAGGAAAACCAAGATGGTCTACCTCAGCCTAAGAAATCCAAGAAGAATCCTCCACTGGTCTGCCTTTCCACTTCACAAGATATTCTTTGTACTGTCTTCCACAAGTTTTCCTCCTATCTCTGATATCCAAAATCTATTCTATCTCATCTTATTGTTGTTTAGGAAACTGATTCTCCAATTTTGCTTCACTTCCTTCACTTAATTATGCTTCATGGTACTAATGTAGATCTGCAATGTTGAATATAGGTGATAAACCCATGTCATCCGATAACTCCACTTCATATGTGTTTCTTGAATCAAATTTCTTCAAAATCCTACAGGGTCCAAACTTCCTCATCTTCATCTTATTGTATGTGCCAACTAGAAATTTTTCCTTCCTCAAATACACCATCACTTCATCTCCAACTTTGAACTACTTATGTCTCCTCTTTTCATCTGCTTTCTCCTTATACTTCTGGTTCATGTCTTCCAATTGCTCCTTCACTTGAGTATGCATTGTCTTCATATGTTCTGCAAATTCCTCTGCTTCTACACTCCTTTTAGCTTCCTTATTGATGTCTCTCAACTCTGATATACCTATAGGATGAACTCCAGTAACAATCTCAAAAGGTGTCTTTCTGGTACTCCTGTTCACTAAATTATTGTATGCAAACCCTGCTTGTGCAAGGACTAAATCCCAACTTTCGATCTTCTCTTCAACCAAACATCTCAGCAAATTCCCCAAACTCATGTTTACTACCTTTGTCTGTCCATCAATCTGTGGGTGAAAAGTAGAACTAAACTTTAAATCCATCTTTAACTTCTTCCAAAGTGTCCTCCAAAAGTAACCAACAAACTTTGTATCTCTGTCTGAAACAATACTCCTAGGTAATCCATGCAATTTGACCACTTCGTTGAAAAATAAGTCTGCTACATGTACAACATTTGTTGTCTTCTTACAAGGTATGAAATGTGCCATTTTAGAAAATCTTTACACCACCACAAATATAGAATCATTACCTCTTTGTGTCTTCGGAAAACCAAGTATGAAATCCATGTTGATATCCTCCCAAGGTCTCTCCAGAACTATCAAAGGCTTATACAATCCAATATTCTGACTACTCCCTTTTGAAACTTGACAAACTCTACAACTCTGCACTAATTTCCTAACATCCTTATAAATTTGTGGCCAAAAGTAACTCTCACTTACCAATGCTATTGTCTTATCAATTCCAAAGTGTCCTGCCAATCCTCCACTATGCTTTTCTTTCACCAAGTTATCCCTCATTGAACTCCAGGGTACACACAATTGATTTCCTCTGAATAAGATATCCTCCTGAATGAAATAATCCAACCACTGACTCCTATCCTCCAAAATTGGTTCTCTACAAGCTCTCCAAGGTTCTACAAAATCTAAGTCTTCCTCATACAAGTTCTTCAATTCATCAAAGCCTAATACCTCCACTCTCATCTCTGTCAGTAAATTCCTTCTCCTACTCAAAGCATCAGCAACTCGATTTGACTTTCCACTCCTATGTTTCAAAACAAAAGTATCTCTGCAAGAATTCCACCCATCTCATGTGTCTCTGATTCAACTTACCCTAACTATTCAAATATTGCAAAGCCTAATGATCTGTATACAACACAAACTCCTTAGGCAACAAGTAATGTCTCCACTTCTTCAAGGCTTGAACTATGGCATAAAACTCCTGATCATACACTAAATATCTTCTCTTAGCATCATTCAACTTCTCACTGAAATAAGCTACTAGTCTTCCTTCTTGACTTAATACCGCTCCAATTGCATTTCCACTTGCATCACAATCTACTTGAAATACCTTATTAAAATCTAGTAAAGCCAACACAGGCTGCTCAGTCACCTTCTTCTTCAACAACTCAAAACTTTGATCTGCTCCAGATGTCCACCTAAAATCCTTCTTGTCCCCTCTCATTGTTTCTGCCATAGGACTACAAATAGAACTAAAATTGCTAATGAACTTCCAATAGAAACTAGCCAATCCATGAAATGATATTACCTCCCCAATGTTATCTAGTGTATGCCACTCAATAATTGCTCTTACCTTCTCAGGATCCATCTTCAATCCATCCACAAATATCACAAATCCCAGATATACCAATTCTTCCTTCATGAAACTACACTTCTTAATGTTTATCAGCAACTGTTCTTCTTTCAACCTTTGCAAAACTTGTCTTATATGCAACAAACGTTCTCTACTTTTACTGAAAATCAAGATTTCATCCAAATAAACAATCACAAATTTACCCAATAATTTCTTCTATACTTCATTCATTAGCCTCATGAAAGTACTTGGTGCATTTGTTAGTCCAAAGGGCATCACCAACCACTCATACAATCCTTCATTTGTCAGGAATGATGTTTTCCATGCATCCCCTTCTCTGATTCTGATATGATGATATCCACTCTTCAAATCTATCTTTGTAAAGTATTTAGCTCCACTCAAACAATCCATAATGTCATCGATCTGGGGCAAAGGAAATCTATACTTCACCATGATCTTGTTTATGGCTCTAGAATCTGTACACATCCTCCATTCTCCGTCTTTTTTAGGTGCTAACATAGCAGGTACTGCACAAGGACTTAAGCTTTCTCTAATCAAACCCTTCCTCAACAAATCTTGCACTTGTCTATTCAACTCTTCATTCTCTGCAGGTGTCATCCGGTGTGTTGCTTTATTAGGAAAACTAGCTCCAAGAATCAGATCCATGCAATGACTAATACTCCTCGCAGGTGGTAATCCATCAGGTACATTATATGAAATGATCTCCTCATATTCTGTCAACAACTCCTTTATCTCTTCTAGTTGTTCTTCTACATGCTCCAAGTCTTTAGCCTTCTTAGGAACCAAGGCATAGCACATGTTCTCATGTCTCGATCCATCCAGAAATCTCCTTCCATCAACCAAACAAATTCTAGCACTTGTACAAACCTCAACTCTAGGAACATCCTCCAATGGCAACAAAGTTTGCTTCATCCCATTAGCAACAATAGTATATGTATTCTTCTTTCCATCATGAATAGCCTGTCTATCATATTACCAAGGTCTTCCCAATAAAATATGGCATACATCCATAGGCATGATATCACACAAAATTGCATCATGATAATTTCCTATCTTCAATTTCACCAAACATTGTTCACTTACCAGTATCTTATGCTCATCTTGAATCTATGCTATCTGATAGGGCTTCGAGTGTTTCAATATTTCCAACTTCAATTTGGTCACCATTTCTTCAAAAACCAAGTTCTCTGAGCTTCCACTGTCAACAATTACTTTGCAACATTTACTAGCTACCTTGCATCTAGTTCGAAACAAATTCTTTCTCTACAACAGTTCCTGCTCCATCTCACTTTGACACAATACTCTTCTATTCACCAACACTTCTCCATCTTCTGGTTTGTTAGATGATCCAGCATGATCTTCCTCAACAAAGGTTGTTCTTCTATTGTTTTATGTCTTTTTGCTTGTCTCTCCTTGATTACATTTAAATGCTCTATGTCCTTCTCCACCACACTTAAAGCAAGCTCCCTTAAATACTCTCTTCTCTTGTCCTCTATCATCTTTTTTATAACCTTCATTTCGATAACCACCATATCCTCCTTTTCGGTAATAATTTTCATCATCTCTACGATATGAATTATCGTTCTTACTAACTTCCTTATCTTTATTTTGATCTGCAAAAGTTCCTCTTCCTCCTCCAGTAAAAATTCTTCCTCTTTGAAATCTTCCACCTATTCCTCTTTGTCTTTGCTCATGTCTTTTATTCAGCTTTTTTTCCAGTTTTAGGGCACATTGATATGCTTCTTCCACACTCTGCAACTTAATCAAACTAATCTCATCCTGTGGAGATGGTCTCAAGCCATTCACATATCTGGCTACTTGCTTGACCTCATCCTCTGAATGTCCAGATCTAATGTTCAACTTGTAGAACTCCTTAGTATACTCTGTCACACTTGACTCCTTCTGCTTCAAATTTTGCAACTTCTGGAACAAATTGATCTGATAGTCTGCTAGCATAAACTTTGTTTTCAACTTGTTCACCATCTGATCCCATGATTTTTTCTTTTCTTTTCCTCTTCTTTGTCTATCTGTCTGCAAATGTTCCCACCAAAGGGATGATGTCCTTTGAACTTTGTACAAGCAAATTTCACCTTCTTGTCTTCAATGGTACCTTCAAAATCAAAATAATTTTCTATCTCTGTTATCCAATCTAGCAATTCTTCTGAATCCAACTTACCTCTATAATCTGGTGGATTGAAATGTGGTTTTGTATTCGCTCTAGTTAGGGCTCTTATGAGCCTCTCTTCTCCCTGATCTAGGACAAGTTGATCTTCTCTTCATCTTTCTTCCTGTACTTCTACCTCTTCATCACTTACATCATCAATTGGTCGACCTCTCCTCTAGGCCGTTTCAACTGCATCTAATCTGGCAACAATTCATCTCAACATCTCCATCAAAGTTGGGTCTGCATTTCCACGCACTCCATTTCCTCTAACATTCCTTCTTCTTGCCATCTTTACACAAGTCCTCTGTAGCTGCAGGTCGGATCCTCAGTCTGCCACCCCAACACAAATCTTCAACACAACTCCATGAATTATGATGACCTCTCATGGATTGAAGCTTGCTCTAATACCAATTTGGTGCAACCACGGTAGGAGGGTCCTTAAAGAGAACAATCTAGACCGTGCAACAAGAGTCAGACAATAGAAGCAACACGGAATATGGAGGCAAATGCAAGTTCACACATGCTCATTAAGAAAAATCTCAATTACAATCGGTCGGCAACATTTGTGCTTATAGATTCGGCTCACAAGCCTGATATAACATGTTCAAAAATACAATATTCCTATATGCTCCTTAATGCGAGCTGAAATCTTACATATCCAATCTATATTCTAACTTCACTACTTTCTAATGATCGATTACAATGTTTTATATCACATTTTGAGATCTAGAATCATCTGTGTCGGCCAAAGATCATTACAATCTCTAATGAAAGAAAATGTTACGTGCGCTTGAATAGGTCGGCCTCAAATTTGAATTACTCCTCAGTGAATGCATAGGATGAAGTGTGGACCTATAATTAAGGTCGAGGACACTCCACAGAACAATTAAAATTACACTGCCAAGATCCGCAAGTTGCGGGAACAATCCACGAACAATCAAACTAGTCGTTATGCCAGAAAATTATTTTGGTGCCAGTTCAAGAAACTGTCACAAAATCCGGAAGCGATAACTTGTCGAAAAAAGATCCAATCGCTCTCAAATCTTGGAATAAGTAAAATGAACATGTCCACGATGTAAACATAGATCCACAAGGTCTAGTGAGCAAATATGATGAATCCACCAACACAAACTAAACAAGAACAAAAAACCGAAAAAAAATATTTTTGGTTGATGCAAGATTGCCAAGAACCAAGGATGCTCCTGCATCAATTTGGCGACCAAGAACGAAACCTTTCTCGCAACCACTGGTCATTTTTCTCAAAAGAGGTTTACCCTATTCACAAGAATTTTGGAGATCTTAGAAACAGTATTACAAAGGTTGATAAGCCTAAAGTCAACCATTTATGAAGGGTCAAAATTTTTAGAAACAAGAGCAATGAAAGTATTATTTAGTTGTTTCAACAATTTTCTAAATCTAGAGTTGTTAGCCACCAAACAAAATCCTCCCCAACAATATCCCAAAACTCTTAGAAAAATGTCATGCGAAACCCATCAAGGTTAGGTGCCTTAAAAGAAGAGCATTTTTTCCTTGGATAAGGTTGCAAGGATGTTGTCTAACAATTGATCTTCTGACTCAGTGGAATGGTTAGTGTTTGGTTCCATCATAGTAGATTGAAAGTACTCAACAGTTATCTTCCTGACTTGTTCATCTTCCCGACTTGTTCATCAGAAGTACCCACAAAACCATTTTCATCAACAAGTCAGGAGATAGAGTTCCTCTTCCTATGCTTTAAAGCAGATAAATGGTAAAAACCAGAGTTTTTATCCCCCTCTTTTAGCTACTAGATTTTAGACTTATGTTTCAAAAAGATCTCCTTTTTTAAGTATTTATTTCTAACCCTAATCTTTATATTGCTGTTTAAGAGAATTGAAATGTTTTTATGCTTAAATATGATTAAACAAATTATAAATGCATAGGAAATGATGAACTAAACATTTAATTAGAATTTGATATGGATTCAACTTAATTATTAAAATTGTGTTTCATCATGAATAGTAGATTTTATGAGCATGAATCAAATTTATATTTTGATTTAAATGGATGAAACAAGTATATTTTTTGTTGATACTATACCAGATTTATCTCCCTTCTCTTTGTTATTCATGTCTATGTTGCCCAATGGAGTAGGCATTGATCTGCATTGGTGAGGATCAATGAATCCATCATTTAGTCACATCCATCTTGTTTGTTGTAGTAGTTTAGGTTTTATGCATGTTCAATATTCAATATTACAAACCAACGATACATTTTAAGCAAACCTTAATAGTGAAATCATTAGAGAACCTAAACATGCATATCTACTCCTTGCAACTATGTAAAATGCTAACTAAAACTACCTTTAGGGATTAAAATGAACTAATATTTATAGGTGCATGTACAAGGTGTGATATCAACTATAAAGAGGTCATATGTGGCTAGTTGATCTTGATCTATGCCAAAATTTGGGGTCATATATAGTTGGGTATAGTTGTTTATTACAATCATGTCATGTTATATGAGTTGCAAACCTAAGGAGACCTTTGGGATTCCCCTTCCAAATTTAAGTTGAGCACAAAGAGTACAAGAGATTACCCACTCTCATAGTCAATCTTTAACCTTCTTGATATATAAATGAATCTCTCTTTACCTTCTTGATGACAAATCTCTCGTCGTGAAGGTGAAGAAAAGCTCTAGGATTCTGTACTTGTTTCAAGACCTAACCATGCCAAAGGTATGCAAGGGTTTCAAATAAGATGAGATATGGATATAAAAAATACCAAATTTGAAACCCTTAATGGGAATAAAGAACTCTAGAAACAAACTAGGTCATGTAGGATCAATCAAGTTTACCAAAAATTAAAGGATCAAGGTTGGGTTAAAGCTAATGTAGGCTAATTAAATAAATGTAATCAATTAAGTACAAATCAGCCTAAACTAACTAATTATAACGGGGACTAATAATTTAATAAATCCACTCAACTATTTTAGGAAGTATAAATGTAACAAATAGGGTACTTAGCTCTATGATCAAAGAATGAATCCCAATGAGGAAGATTCCATATCATATTGGTGTGTGTAAAAATATAATGTCCTTTTCTATTTTGTGTTGGACATTTGCTTTGTTGGTGGACAACTTTGCAAGTTTGGGGTGAAATTGCAATCACTAATTATCTACCCTACTTTTCTACTTGCTTAATGAATAATTATCTGCATTGCTCTCCTTAAGATCTAGAACGCAAAATTTAAAAAATACCTTGAAGGACTATCTATTTGTCACAAGGAGATAAGTTCTCCTAGATCAACCCCCACAAAGTGTGTGTAGTTATAACATGATAAGCAAGGTCCAAGAATGTAGATTTGTTTCTCTTTTTAGTGCACCAAATCCAAGTGTATCATTGTCGGTTCCTCCTTTAATGCTCTAGGAGAGGATTGTGAATGATGCTTGATTATCTCTAAATGACATGTGAATATCACTAATATGCCTTTAAATACTAGCACATAACATCAAATTGCACCAAATGTGTGTTTAATCAACTAAGGAGAGAAAATAAAGGGATCAATCAAAAAAATTGAAATGTTAGAACAAAGGGGATACGTTTGCAACCACAAAGTCGTCCCTCGATTGCAAAGTCGTCCCCCAAGACTACAAAAGTGTCCCAAGATGGCTAGGTAGTCAAATCTAGTTGTCTCCCAAGACTACATGGAGGTGAGTGCATAGGTAAATGTAATAAATGGGCAAATGTGAGAAATGTATAGTAGTATACATGTATAGGGATAAGGTGGAGAGTAAGTGCATAAGAATGTGTGTATCTGAATGGATAAAAGGCTAGAGGAATGAGCCCAATTTCGAATAAGATTGTGTCATTTGTCACTATGCACAAAATATTTCCTCAAAATTGTTAGAAAATGGCACCTAAAGGTTGAAGATCAATTGGTGAGGACAATGGTGTGTTCCTTGATTACACCATCCAACGTGGTTCAAAACTCAAAGATACACTCGACTCAAATTTGACCTTTGGGTGACTTAATGGACTAGCCTATACTTGTAGCACCTTAGTCAAAGAACAAATTCTAATTTAGATATATGCTTACTCGTTTTATTGTAATCTGCTCAATATAATGATAAAAAGATACCAATATCTATGTAATCTACTTGTTTCCATTAAAAAAAACACATGAATATACAAATTCCACCATCAGTCATATATCACATTCTAAAATTCCAAACAGAACAATATATCACATTCGAAAATTCCAAACAGAACAATATATCACATTCTAAAATACCAATATCTATGTAGAATACAACACATGAGATCTCATTCTTTTCCATCAAAGCTGCTCCACCGAAAAAGAGCGATTTTGAACTCTGAATAAAACAAATTGTGGGATGAGAAGCTACGTCTTTCCGATTCATGGTGAGAGTGTTACCTCATAATTTAAATATAAATATAAATATGATTTCGTGTTAAATATTCATTATCGTTTGAATATACACTTAAAACATTTTCGTAGGCAAAATGAAGCAATTCCAGCATCAATGATTTGAGTCAATGTTAATGTAAAGCCTACAAGAAGTAAATCTTCAGGACAATGCGCGTATATGAAGCATCCAGCTTCTATCCATCGGTTCTCAAGTGATTACACCCACTACTACTTGCAAAACATCCAAATACATAACAGTCTACAGTAAAGAATGCACCAAGAAGACAGAATGGCACAATATTTTATGTATACCATGTTCACATTTTACAAACATATAAAACTCCTAAACCTGCATAAATACTTGACATCGGTTATTACATTGAGGCTGTGAGACTTGGTTCAAATGCACGCCCTCTTTCTTGGCTCACACCAAATATGAAGAGGCTACACACTAATCTTTCTCCAAAAGCCGCCTCAAAAAAGTGCCAGTTACAAGGAGAATTCTCTAAAATCATAATAAGATACACTCATTTGTCCACAGGAGTGATCCTTGACAAAATCCTGGTGACTATGCTGCTTTCTAATATACAAAATTAAAAATGCCATATAAGTGCTGTCGACTGCTTTCCTATATACAAAATTAAAAATGCCATATAAGTGCTGTCGACTGCTTTCCTATATACAAAATTAAAAATGCCATGTAAGTGCTGTACCTTATGTAAAGCACAGCTTCTTAAAGCATCGATAAATGATATTAATAACAACAATTATTTTAACTCTTGGTACATATCCTTCAAGAGTGATCCAAGAGATGAGATTATAAACAGTCTCCAATATCAGAGTTGCATTATGAGTATTATCGTGGAATATTTGCATTTTTATCAAAAGGTCTAAATATGGAGAATTTGAAGTAATATCTAAATAATATTACAAACAGGAAAGCATGAAGTCCTTTCCAATATTGCACTGCTTAAGAACACAATAATTCGACCTGCAAGCAACACAAGAAAGAATTTGCACACTAACGACACTCTTTCAAAAGATGTAACAAAGGGCTACAAAAGTCACCGGCAACCCCAGTGAAAGTTTGGGTCAATTCCTCTCCACCAATTCCACCTCGACCAGGTGTGCTGAAGGCATTGAACTCTGGGAAAGAATAACCCGCATGAAAGGGCTGTATGTTACAAAAGCACGTGTCATGAATAGATCTTTATCTGATA
The DNA here is from genome assembly GCA_007258455.2 of Sequoia sempervirens. Lineage (NCBI taxonomy): Eukaryota > Viridiplantae > Streptophyta > Pinopsida > Cupressales > Cupressaceae > Sequoia > Sequoia sempervirens. The sequence goes on along the minus strand of VDFB02000013.1, from coordinate 149,304,422 downwards.
GCCCACATCAAGCACTATTCCACATTGTTACTATTACATTGTTTGTGCAAAATGTAAGTCATCAACAATATCACATAATCTGGAAAATCAAGATCAAACCCTCAAAAAGATACATAGGGTTTCACATTTCTAAAACATGTAATCTGATAGTACCTATAGAATGCTTAGACCAAACACATAAGAAATACAACACTGAATTTTTCACAACATTAACAAAACAACAAAGCCAGATAAATCACATAAATATGTCATTTTGTAAGATGTATGCTACAGTAAATGCTTGGTACTTGTCAAATGGACAAGACTTTGCAGCTGCGGGAGCATCCTGTGCTCTTTCAAAGCAACAAAACCAAAAAGAAAAGCCAAAAAAATATGTCATATAGATAGAGATACTACAGCATTTGCTTGAAAGCACAATTTTTCCAATCACCTTAAATTTTAAAACTCTAGAATATCGTCCGAGGATGGCATAAGGAGAAGAATTTGCAGCTATGGGAGCATACTGTGCTATTTCAGCAACAAGTAGATTAGCATGTAACAAGGAAGATGTTTTTCCGTAGTGATGCACAAACCCCAAAATATATTACAAGACTCTTGTATATCCGTTTAAATTTTTGTAACTTTTGTAAAAGGTGAGTACCAAAGCTCCATAATTGGTGGCATGCAAATCCAGTGCCACATATAGCAAACATTCCCATTAAGTTGACAATGCCAAAAGATGAGTATAACCCAACAATTCAAGCAACAAAAAGCAGACTAGAGTAAGATCAACATTCATAAAGCCAGTGCCAGCTGGGTTTACAAGGAGTGAATGTTATACCCCAAATTACCACTGCAGAATCATAATGAGGTACAGCAAAGACAGAAAAAACCTGATTAACACATGCATGTTTACAGACAATGATACAAGAAGAAATCAACAAAGAAAAGAGATCCTAAATAGTCCCAATACCTCCCTCACCTACATCTACAGAATATTGACTCAGACTCAGCTCAGACTCATTTGACTGATTCTTGACTTGGACCCAGCTTGGACTCATTTGGCTGATTCTTCACTCGGGCTTGAAAAAGAAACTGGGAAATTTAAAATTTAAAAATAAACATGAAATATAGAGATTTTTTTCAGGATAAACTTTTATTATGCACCTTTCACTAAATCAACTTTAAAGATATAATAAAGTTTAGAATATGTGAAATCAAACCAAAATGTGAATAAGGCGTTTGAAACTAGAACACAAGGAAATAGAATTGCAACTAAAAATTGTAACAAAAAATCATGACATGATTTGCAGGGATTTCCATTCACGTTTGACAAGAAGGGCACACAATTTTAAGTCGAAGTTTGGTGTTTTTTCTCCAATAGCTTGCAATTTTTCTTAAGGAGGTCCCATTTGTGAGAGGTTGTGTTTCCACTTAGCAACTAGGGCATGCAATTGCCAATTCGCATTTTTCCATCAATCATTATTTTTTGTTGCAAACAGATGATCAAGTCTTTGATGACTCAGAGTCTCTAGGGCTCACCCAAGCCTACTCACCTCAAGACTCGCTGATTGTAGCAAGTTTCCAATTAATCACACAAGACATCACCATTTCAATAAGCCTAAGCTCTCAATGGTTTTCCAATATTTCCAAATGTTTTTGCCACAGAATTCCTACCTATGGAAATGCAATTTCCAAAAAGAACCATAAAGGCTTCATTCCCTTCAATAGCCCTGATTTTCCAAATAGCGCAAAGAGCAATGCCTTGACACAACACATCAACAAAGCCTAAGCTTCCAAAACCTTTGGGAAGGTAACAGAAGTCCCAAACCATGGAGTGAAGCCCTTGCCTTTCTCAAAGTTGATGCAATAAAATCTTGAGTAACTTCTCCAACTTGCAATTAAAAGCATTAGAAGAAATCCAACAAGAGAGTAGTAAACATGTGTGGCTGAGAGAACCTTAGAACAAATCTAAAATTTTCCAAGAAGAGAAAGTAGCTTCATTATCTAGTAGCCAAGCTTTTTTTCTACCTTCTCATGACATACTACCACAAAAAATGAATGTTTCTCAACCCACTTCCATGTGTAGGCCTAAAGCCAAGATGTAACAGGTAAGAAGGACCACCTATAAAATTCGGTTTGAGCCACTAAATGCTAGAATTGGAAGCCAAATACACTTCAAGCCTTGTCTTATATTCTCTTCATCCTCAATCAAGACGAGGAAAGAATCATTGGCAAAATGGTCATTAACAAGTTGTGAGCTATCGCAATGGAAACACCACAAACCAAATTATGACAAATGAGATTGGCCAAAAAAAACTCAAACCTTCAACAACCAGAACATAAAGAGTTGAGGCTAAGGGGTGTTGAGGCTAAGGGACCTAAAGAGTCCAAATTGCTCTAATTGAGTACCATTAATAGTAAAACAAGTAGAAGCACCAACAAACAACATTTGCACATATTGAAGAAAATTAGCACAAAAGCCAAAAGCTTGGAGCATTGTCAAGATGAAGAACCATTCAATCCTATCAAAAGCAATTTTGAGAAAAATAGCTAGCTGGTTTGACTTCCCTGCACATTGCATATCTAAAATGAACCTACACTTGACAAAGCTAGTTTTCTTAGGAAAAAGAACAACCAAAAGCAAGTTGCAAATGCACAATACGAAAGCTTTAGTAATAACCTAAGAGACATTAAGTATAGTGATAGGCGTCCAATTGTAAATTAACTCAAGATCACACACACCTAGTATGAATTAAAAATTGCCTTTGTTGATTATCTTACATAAGGTCATTGAATGAAATACCTCTAGGTAGACCATAAATAAGTCATGATCATCCATGTCCCAAAGCGATTTGTAAGTTTCAGGAGAAATCTATCACAACCAAGAGATTTGTCACTAGCCATGCTACTTCACATTACTTCACTTCAAAATTCAAATCTGATGTGCACAATTATCACTTACCTACAAACTTGTTAATGTCTTCTTTGTAGCTGCTTGGAGCAAAAAAACCCCAAATGTTCAAAATCTAGCCAACCTTATAGTGTTTCTAGAAGTGAACATAATAGGAGCTTGTTTGAGGCCATTCAGAAGAAGTCCAACAAGTTGACACAAAAGTGCATCAATGATCTTGTCTTTGTGCCATACAACCTTCACCTTCACACAAAAAAAGTGGAAGGCATAGCCATAACTAGTCATGAGTTGATTGGCTTGGATGACAATGAGCCATATAGCAACAAGACTTTGGATGAGAACCCCATTTTTATAGAAGATGAGACTGTTAATTTTGAGAAGCAAGTAAAAGAGGGTGCAGCAAAAGCAAGAGGCATTGGATTGGATGGCGTCATGGTTAAAGATGATGTTGAGCTGAAGGAGTCATTACCTTATATTCCGAGGGCAAAACTATAGTTGACTACACAAGAAGGACCCAAACATGACTAGCATGTATATCGGGAAGAGAAAATTGTAAATTGTTATAACTTGGATGGAATTGTAATTTTTTATGATGATTTTCAATCATCATAATACATATCATATTTCTTGGCTATTGTATTTGCATGTTGTGATATTATACACTTTTTTACTCAAATTTGATAGAAAATACTTCCCCAACATTCAACAAACACATTTGGTAAATTGTGTAGCTGTATTTTACATGAATTATATGTATTTTAAAATTTTTAACAAATTTATGTTTTTTTCTAAATTTGTCAAATTTTCACCAAGTCACAAGTTTTTGAACTATGGTTTGATCTAGACATTTCTTGCAATATAACATCTATTTGGTGTTATTCAATTTTGTTTTCTAGCAGCTGTATTTTTTCATGGACAGTCATTCCTGTTGCATTCTAGGGTAATATCCACACTATGGGGTTGAATCTTGATCTGAAAATCTTCATATGTTGTGCTTCTTCAAGCTTGTTCACTTCTGAAGTTTAGATGTACATTGCTCATGTTTGAGAGCATTCTTCTTGTGTGTTCTTGTGAGAGGGGAGTTCCATTGAGGGCTTTCTCTTTTCTTACTTGCAGCTTGCTTTGTCTCCTCGATTTGTAGATTGCTTGCTATTAAAAATTGAATAAAGGATCCTTAAGGTGGAGCTCATTGGGCTCCTTGACCTTTTGCTTTTAGATCCTTACGCATTGAACTCAATAGCATTGCAAAAACAACCTTTTGTAGGTGCCATTATCTCCATGGATTTCAAAGTAGAGATAGGATTGCAAAGTGTATGGTAGTTTGAAAGGTCAACTAGGGGTTTCCTTTTCCTTTCCAGTATAAAATTATCGAACTTATTACCCAATAAAGTGGCTGTATTGCTTCCTGATTTGAAAATCTTGTTCTATATAAGTGGGTTTTGTTCCCTTTTCTTAATGCAGTGTCATCCTTGGTCTAGGCTTGCGAAATTTTGGCCTATTTGGGGACACAGCCTTGCCAAATATCTATGTTCATGGTAAATTTTGCAGTCAAAAGGAGGCTTGGCAATGTCTATGTTGAAACATATCCTCACATAGTTTAGCACTTCAAAATGCTGATCTCCAAGGTTGTGATATATTCCCCTATAACTCATATTTTGTTAAATGATGCTTCAAGCCTTCATAGGTTCTCTTGATGGGTTGAAAATGGGTGCAATCATTCACAAGAAGACCTAATTTTGCACACACCACAGTTCTCCTTAGAATACTGTCTTTTTCGTGGTCTAGTTTTATCATCTTTCAGCCTAAGAATTCTAGCTGTTCTAGTTGGGTACACGCTCTTTCCAATTTCCCATGTTCATGGTAGATTTGCACCAAAATGGAATATTTTCTTAAGTGAACATCATTCCCACATATTTGATCCCATCTTCCAAAGATTACTTTTTTGAAAGGAGGTTTGTCTAGGTCTATGTTGAAACATATTCTTGCATAGTTTAGCACTTGAAAATAAATGATGATCTTGTTTAATGATGCTTCCAGCCAGTTTTGAGTGCTTGGGAGGTTCTCAATGAGTAAAACATGTATGCCCGTTACTTCACAAGAAGAACTGATTTTTTACAAACCAGCTTAGTATCCTTCTGGCATCATTAGGGTTCCTTCTAATCCTGCAGGGCTTCTAGTTTTCTATTCTATGATAGTTTTGGGACACAATAAAGCTCCCATAAACCTACAGATCAAAGGTTTTTCCTTCAGCATCCAAAGCCTTTGTTCCATTTCTTCTATACTAAAGGAAAATTTGGATGGAGAGTCCATTTTTAGGTAGCATCCATTTTCCTTGCTTGATATTCAGTCTATTGATTATTGTTCTTTTTGAATGGTATTGGATTAATCTGTTCAGTCCATCCTCGCTTATTTCTTAAGCATCAGCTATGAGGTGTTGTGGCAGCTCCAAAAGAAGAATGGGTTTGCAAGACGTGTACCCCTTTCAACAAAAGAGTAATTTTAATAGCAAGAAGAATGAATGGATGCCTGGATGGGAGAAGGTTTTCTGTTTTAAATCTTGTACTTTTTCTTTGCCTTGACATATAATTGATGTTCATAAAGATTTATAGTTTATACACATGAAAATATAGATTGGATTTTTTAGGATTGGACCAAAAACAAAAAAATAGATGAAAAAACTGTAATACTAGGGTTTGCAAATTCAATTCGGTTAGGGAGTCCAAAAAGATCTGGAAATTCAGAAATCCTGAATTTTATTTTATTTTTTTTAAAAAGGAAAAACTTATATATTAATTGAAAAATCCAGACCAAATCAGACAAATCCAACCAGTCAAAAAATCCAGATACGGCCAGATCTGGTAACAGTAGAAAAACAAATAATAATTCAATAAGGTCTGACCTAGCATCTTGAGCCATAGTAATTCAATAAGGTCTGACCTAGCATCTTGAGCCATAGTATATGCTTCTTGTTTCTTAATATTATGTGCAACAAGAAATTGCTCTAGGATATCATAAATGCATATTTTAAGCCAATGTAAGAAAATCCACCAACAACTACAAGCTTTTACAAGGAGCATAAATGACAAATAATGTTATCTACTAGCCTTAATGCAAAGGTCACCCAAGGACAACTACTTAAGCAACAAACTTTTACACTCCTACTAGAAAAACATATTCAAATGCGACTTATACATAAATTACAATGTAGACATAACATCATACCACAGTGTAACTTGAAGATGATATGTGATTTTCCCCTTGCGAAGTCTTGTCTGGGAAGACCATATTTTCTTTGCAATCACTATTATCCTCATTAAGACTGAACTTGAAAGCACGAGCTGATGAGACTGTTTGTAAAGTCCTTTTCCTAGTTTCAGAACATAAGATCTCCTCTGCCTGCACATATGCTGGAGCAGTGTGCTCACTTAACTGTTTCATTAATCCAACCGCATCCTCACCACCATCTATAGCGTTCCTCAACATGCTTGTACCCTATATTATAACCAAAAAATGAAAAGTAAAATCGAGATCAGTCATACAAATTTCAAAGCACAACAGAACTACGGTTACCAACGAGAAAAAAAATCCAAAAAGCATAATATATTGTCATTGTAATTTGTGAATTTCTGATTAAGTAACACAATTTTTTAACACTTAGCATAAAAGACATGTCAAAAGTTAGTAAATTCTATTATTTCCAAAACTCATTCCATTAGCTATTCATTATGCATCCCTTGGGGCCACTTGTGGGTATAGATAACCCTTTGAATACTACAGAATTTAATAGAATGTTACAATCTATGTTTCAAACTGCATAATATGATATAGACATCTACTAAGTATACTTGTTCGGCATTGAATACAAAACATTGTAAGTTTGTGGAAATAATTGAAGTCTTCAGAAAACTTCAAAAAGACCACATGCCAGTTTCATTCACTCGAATTGAAGAGAAGATTCAAATAGATACATTTATTTGGTAATACAATACCCAAGCTTGAGCTATTCATGCAAGTTTTCAACGAATATCAACAGAGAGCACAAACAATTTGTAGCAACTCATAGTCATGTCAGCAAGGAGAGCTAATCGGTTGTTTATGCTTTTGGAAAATAAATGAGATTTGTTAAACGGGGCCCTGTTTCTTTAAATTTCACTAGCATTATCCAAATAGATGTTTTAGGTATAAGTAGAACATTGTTGGAGTATGACATAAGGGTAGTATTTCCAAGAAGCCAGGAAAACATGTTTAGATGATAAAAGCAGCAAAAACAATAGTCACATGCAAGGCAATACTAAAACTTGGTAGCATACATCATCATGAGTACAAAAGAGAACCAATCCCTTCATTTCCACAAGGCTGTAGAAAGGCTGAAAGTTTTAATTAATCATCTTCTCTTGCGTTAGTCCCCTCAAATATGTATACCAAGAAGCAAACAAAACATGAAAATCAATTCCAAGAAATTCCCATCTTGCATATGTACAATAAGAAAAGACCATCTTTAATTGCAGTCCAAGTATTACAATATAGCAAAAACCATTTCCTAATCATTATAATGCCTGTGAATATTTCCAGATGTGAATTAGTAACTTCACCTTGAACAACAAAATGTCTCTTTAGGATGAAGACAAGGAAAGAAAATACACAGAATGTAACATTTCAAAAGTACCTCAAGAAGTGGATCTTCTCCATCTTTATCCGCCAACCAAGATGCATCCAAAGACCAAGGTGAATTCCAATCAAAGGGAGATCCAATACATTTCTCAAGACTGACTGCATCGCCATTTCTACACCAAGGCAAAAACAACAGTTTTAGAGGAAATGATAATATAAGCTACAGATTTTAAATTACATTGCACATTATCTTAAATTTAAATATAAAAAACTAAAACATGAAATCAGAGTGGATGAAGTAACAAATAATAAAATATGAATGGTGATTTTATGAACATAACATAACACGTCATTTTAATCAAAATGACACAATCTCTTCATATATCCAGTAGTATCACATCATCTAAAGAAAACATTCAAAACTTTGCTTCTTATGACAACAGTATACAGCAGCATGATGTATTTGGAAACAGAGCATTTTTTAAATTTCTTTTTTACTTCTATACAATAGACAAAGGAATAAAAAAATACTCTTTGAATGCGAAAAATTATTATTATTCAAAAGATTCATGATGTGTTTGCAACTTGCTAACAAATTATTATCTATGAAAATGGAAATATTGAATGATGAATCTATTCAAAAAGAAAATATCCCCTATTATCTGAGGCCATGCCAAACGTTCTGGAGCTGCTGGAAGATTTTCAAAAAATAATTTCTCAAATCCCTGGGATGTTCTAAACATTTTTAGGGATCCCCAAGATGCTTCCAATTTCAAGAGGGATAGTTAGGGACATAACATTAAGGGGTGTCTCCAATCTGCTGGACATGTCCATGCCAACAATAGTTTAAAAAACATACACATGTATATAGTTGTCTAGTTGCCAACTGCATATTTCAATTTTCAATGGTCAGTGTTTGAATGTTCAATGTCATAGATATCATTGTTATTTCAGTCAGAGAAGCAAAACTTGCCATAAGTTGCAACTAATCAGGAATCACCAGTGCTAGTAATTTTTTCCCCAAAAAAATTGCGATTTATCAAAAATGTTGTCCCCATGCTCTGATTTTCAGTAGAAAACACTGATAATTTTTGGCATGACCCTACAATCACCAAAAATTGTCGCATGTGACTGTTGATGGTGGATTTCCATGCCCTAATGTGTGATTGAGCAAAAGCAGGCCCATCAAACAACTTGACTTTTGGAAACAAAAGCAAAGAATGATTTGTAGAAATGACCAGTGGTGAAGAATTCCACCTGTGTTTTCAACTAAAATGACAATTTTTCTGCTCAAATTGTGCCTTACAAAAGAAAACACAATTTTATTTATGTACAAAAATTAAGTTTAGAATACCACATAGTATATTGAAAAAAATTTAAAATTTGAATAAAATAAAATAAATAATTTATAATTTATAAAAATTATAAATTGATTAATAATAAATTCATAATTATAAATGTTTTTATTTATTAAATTAATTAATATTAAATGTTAAATAAATATATTACATAAATAAAAATAAAAAAAACATAAAAACCTAGATTATTAACAACTTGGACATGAAATTTCTCCTCCCCTCCTCTTCTTGATTTGTCATGATGCCCTAGCCTAGTCCAGCCCCTATTCCACACGAAACTTCAGCTCTTGATTTATGGTTGGAATAGATCCACACACAATAGCCCTAGATTAATAAAAATAAAATATATGTATTTGCCATGTTTGGTTGACTATAATTGGGAAACTTAAAATCTTAATTTATTGACTATTGGGTTTCAATAACTAGCACCTTTGTCACAAAAATTTTGAACTAGTTCATCACTTGTTTCATGAATATGGATTGTTTCTTTTTTAACTACTAGAAGAGGATTTTGCAATGGTCAAAAAGAAAATTATCATAAAGCAAAAAGAAAAATTAAAAAGCATACAAGTATGTTGCGGTCCTATTTAGTTCACTTTAAGTTTGCCCAAGATGAACCAATAGTCCCTCACACACTCCCTACCCAACTCCAAATGTTTAATTTTTTGGGGCTTTGTATGCAATTTGTAGGTTGACTTTTTAGAAAGTAGCTTGTAATTGAAATTTTGAAAACTATTAGCATCTAGTTGGTATGATTTTTCCAGAGTCAACTCCTTCCTCTTCCTGATGATGGATCACTAAGTGTGATCCAAACTGTCGATTGAAACTCATACACAGTTAATCCAAAAGCTCACTCTAATTTATTATTAGCATTTGTTATTATTTATGCAATATGCATTGTGCAATGAATCAGCAATATGGACATAAGTGACAAAAATCTGTATTCTACAATTCATGGGCTAACTACTCAAATTTAATTTGTTCTCTATATCTCTATACTATTGAAATGTCTTTAGATTTTGAAAACATCAGGTTTTTTTTCCTTTTTTGTGTGTTTTTATGATTTTTAAATCCAATTTTTTTCCAATTAAATCCCATTTTTTGAAAAAATGTTATACTTTTTGGTTTGCCAATTTTTTCCCCAAAAGAGTTTTGCTGCATGATTTAAGTTTAATCTCTTTAAAAAATTTAATGAAGCCTAACAGCTTCATTAAACAATAGAAATGTTATGAAATATATTCTTTAATTTTATTTTTAATACTCCATATATATAATTCACCATCCTGCTGTGTCCCCAAAACTTGGGAATTGTTTTCCCATCTTGACAACGTTTTCCCATGTACCCGGATCCTGGAAACTTGGAGAAACATGGAAAGTTTATGCAAACCACATAAATCCAAATACAAGTGATATAACATAAAAGTATTGTGGTAATATTTCTACAACCCTTTTGACTAATTTATTGTAAAATCTATGTTACGTGGTACTAACTTGGAGGGACTCATACTGGTACAGGTATAGTTGTAGTACCAGTTCTGATCTGGGTATCTCAAAGGTTTTATTATTATCCAACATACCTAACATACATAATAAGAACATAATAAAAAACAGTATCAACCTGGGTATGGCAGTCATAATAAAACAAAGAAAAGAAAAAATTAAACAAAACAACTAAAAATATAATTAAACAAAAATTAAAACAAGCAACTAACTAAAACTGCTGCAAGTCCTGCTACATATGGTTCTAATGAACTGTTTACTGATTTGGATGCCCTCGATGTAAGTAATATGACAATTTGTTCATGTAGTTCTTGATGTATCATATATCAAGAATCTTTTAATATTTTGAACTCATGATGCTCTACAGATGCATTACTCTGAAAAAACATCAGCAAATCCTAAGGCATTTCCAAAAACTAGTAATGAGCCTTACAAAATTCACTATTCATCTTTCCAAAATCTTCTATTGTTAGAATTTAATAGACTACTTATGTTCAAATACAAAATAATATACATGGAATTGGAAGTCAATCCCGTACAAAACCTTCATAAGATTGTGCTAACTGCTATACTCTATATACAATAATGAATACTCTTGGGGAGGAGGGGTTAGCGCATTAGGAAAAGGACTTGGCTGGTTAAAGTAAACACTTCTTTTTCTGAAAACCTGGATTATATAAATCTATACTTGAGTAACCTCCTAATTTTATAAGCTCACGCACTACAAATAAAATTGCAGCAAATAGCAATTGTAACAAGTATTGGCATGGCAACAGTCATGTTCTCACAAATAAACTTGTCAATAAAGTTTGCATTCACATGTAAATGTAAGTAAGATAGACTAAGACAGATACAGACCAATGAAGAACACATCTATAGGCAAATAAATTTCTGAGAGCCTGCTCTTGGAACACTTCAAAAGATTTGCTGTTAAAGAAAATTGATTTATTCTGCTGCCAGAAATGAAAGTTCAGGCTACTATGACGCAAAACCTCTCAATGGGACTAGGTTCTCATTTACTTCATTTAGATCTGTGAAATGTAATGGAACATCAGGTCATCTAGCCAAGGTCTAGGACCCTAGATTAATTTAAGGAAGGGATTGCAATACAGACCTAAATTTCACTAAATTCATTTTAAGTTTCAGAAATACTGATAGTTCCTTCTCCATTACAAATATTTACTCTTCAACAACCATAAACAAGAGAAGAGGTTGGTATAGCCGTCTCCCTATATGTTATAAAACTAGTCTTTTTGTAGCTTCTAAAATTCGTTTAGTTGCCTTACTTAGGACTTTGGGCTGCCCCAACCTAATGATCTTTATTAATATAGAATACATATCAATTATCAAGGCATTATTTCTAGAATTCTATTTGTTTTGGTTAGACACATTAAGATGTTACCCCCTTCAAAGTGGCTCTACTTTCATAATGGATTGAGTCAATAATCTACTCTCTAGCCTCATCTACATATTTCTAAGCCTAACCATCAGCATATTTCAATCTAACCAACCATGCAATCTCTCAAACCTTCAAAAATTGATATTTTTCTTTCTAGCATTAGAATTACTTGACCTTTTTTTCTAAATTTGTACTAAAATCTAGCATTGGCTCATTAACCAAATCAATGAAAATTTTCAAGTCATCTTGCACATTGGAACCTCAGCTTCAAGCCAAGAAAAAGTGTAGAATTGTATAAATAAGGAAAGATATTGTCATAAAATGAAGTTAGATGAGAAAATAAGTTTAAGATCTAAATCTTAAAATCATGTTTAATAAATATGTGAGTCCACTACTTAGAAGAACTTGAATACATAAATAGTTACATGTACTCAACACCAATACAAGTATGCAAAGATGCAATGCAGACAAGAGAACATTGATGTTGCATATCTGACTTATGCTTTCATGGGAAATTAACCATATCCATAGAAACTTTAATCTTCATCTAGACACATTTAATGTAAGTTCCACGGTTTTAATCCATTTATTCTACATTCATAACTAGTATGTAAATCCACTTCCATCCATGGCAACACATGAAGCCACGGCTTGTCAGGAAAGACTCTCCCACATCTGCATTTTGTATTGCAACTAATGACCTACACAAGTGGCATGTAGAAATTAGAGGTTGACCTCAAACCTAAAAAAACACAGTAAAATAAGTACAACATACATTTGTATTGCCATTATTTTCCTCATCCTCTAGTCCACAAATGTCAAAATTGTAATGTCCCTCTTTGTCAGACGATAATTATAAAATGATTTCCTAAATCTTTTGATTCCCGAGATTAGGAAAATAGCAACTTGGCAAGGGAATGTGGAATAATTAAATAAATGTTGATAAAACCATAGTATATTGAATTTGTTTAATTATTCATCTTGAATAATGGTGGGGGCCACTTTAAATAATAAACTCTTTGCTAGGCGATGCAACATAGTGGGCAATAAATTAAATTTAGCCTAAGTTTCTATTCGCAGTTGAGGGCAAATTATTTGATACAAGAAAAAGAAAAAAAGAAGTCCGATTTTTCTTTATAGAAACGATTAAGAGGCACGATTGGAAGGAAGGATTCATTCAGTGAATGATTTATATTTTATTTACTCCATCAATCTTACAAAAGGATAACTCTAGGATGATACCCCTGGCCATAGAACGATTGGGACGAGAACCCCACTCGTTTAATAACACAGCCGCATACACGGCAGACTCTAGAGTAAAGGAGACGTCAATCTCAGACAAGGAATCATAGCCCTAAATTAGTGCCAACTAGTGAAACTTAAAGCCATATTGAGGTTAAGGAAAAAATGCCAGCCTACAGGTCGTGGAAGATTTTAAGGTGTTGATACAGAATCGTAGCCAGTGCTCAGATTGCTCCAATACTGCAAATATTGAATCAATCCCAACTAGTCAAGATGTGGCAAATTCTAGGAGAAGATTCGAGAGCTTAAGGAAGTCACTCACTCAACAAAGTCGACCTGTATCACTCCAGCAAAATCTATAATAGGTGCGAACCTATGCCTTCACATTTTTCCCGAAAATGAAATAATACATTAAGCCGCCATAGGCTGGAAATTATTGATGCAATGTAATCAAATTGGAATAAATGAGAATAATGATTTTATTTGGGATGATAAAATTTGTTGTTATTGTTCTTGGGTGATATTTATCTTCCTGTGCTATTATTGTATTGAAAACAAACAAACAAATCATACATACATTTGTAGACACCCAAACAAAACAAAATACAAGAGCAAAAATTGTATCAGAATTGGCAGAGAATATTTCAGTGGCATCAGAGCTTAGATACCCGCTAGCCTGTCAGGAATTCATAATTGCATGTCACATAGATATTTCACCCGAAGTAGGTCCAGGCAAAAGGTAGAAGGAGTTGATAATAACACAGCTAAAGCTGAGATGGGTGAAAGACGAGGTGGAAACCCACCAAGAAATTTGAATGCACAATTGGATAATTTCCTAACCACATTTGCCCAGCAGCAACAACAAATGCTACAACAATTTCAGGATCGTATGATCACAGCAATGGGTCAAATGAGATTGGATCATGCTAGATCAAGTAGATCAAGCAATGGCCATAGTAGAAGTGATGTCGGTCACGGGAATCATGAAAGAGCAGCCACTAATGCCATTAGAACAACAAACACAAGGTTTGATCGGCCTTTACGTCCCATATTTGTGACAAGACAACCAGAAGTGGAGACCATTCTGGAGTTGGAGGAAGTCATAGATATCACTATTGATGTTATGGTGGCCCACGATGAATACAGAACACTTCCACTTGATGTGAGACAAGCAATTAATCTAAATCAATTTATGAATCAACGGAGGGATAAAGCCAAAGCTAGGCTAGAAAGGTAAGAAAGGGGCCTCCGAAGGAAAACAGGTCAAGGAACCCAACCCAAGGAGTACAAGGAAGCATTGAATAAGGTCCCTTTTCCAAGCTTTGATGGGAGCGGAAAAATGAGTGTCAGGTTGTGGGTGCATAAACTTGACACATTCCTGTCTTTGAAACCTATAGAGGAAGAAAAGGCCATTCAATTTTCCACGATGCATCTGGAGGGAGTAGCATATGACTGGTAGCACCATGGGTTGGTTTCACAGGACCATGCCATGATACATTCATATGAGGAGTTTGTTGATAAATTGATTGCACGCTTTGACCGAAAGGATATCGAGGTTTACTACAGGGACTTGGCTCAGCGAAAGCAGAGTGGACATGTTGAGACTTATATTAATAAATTCCAGAAGATAGCAGTCATGGTTCATGATATGTCTGAGAGGCGTGTTACTATGTTGTTTGTTGAGGGTATGAGTGACAGACTGAGGGGTTTAGTGAAGGCTCATAAGCGTAGTACATTACATGATGCCATTGGCCTAGCCCTAGATTTGGAGACTACCTCGCCCCTCCAGCCTCAGAAAAAAGACTTTCAGGGGATTTCAGACTAAACAAAAAAAACTTCAATCAAAAAAAGAACACACCACCAAAGTCTGATCAGGAATCTAGCAATGAGTTACGCAGGAAACAGTTATGTTTCTACTGTAAGGAGCCATGGAACCGTGACCACCGTTGCCTTGGGAAGGGCAAAGCTCATTTGATTGAGGTCATTTCAAATGATGAGGAGCAAGATGTTCATGAGACTAGTGTTGAAGATGACAGTGGACAAGAGGAACAGCCTCCACAATTAGAGTTGGTTGATTCGGGAGCCAAGGAAACTCCCCAGAGCAACATTGCCTCACTATCCGGGGTTCCTAGACTTCATCCATTCCGTTTGAAGGGTGTCATTAAGGGACAACACATGGTTTGCTTGGTGGACAATGGAGCCACCCACAATTTCATCAATGAGGGTCTTGTGGTGAAGCGTGGGCTACAGGTTGAGGAGTTTTCAGGGTTCAATGTGACTGTAGCAGATGGGTTTCAGTTGAATTACACCAGGATGGTTCCCTAGCTTAGCATCCAGTTGGGAGACTACACTTTGACCAATAACTTCTATGTGTTGAGTCTGGGTAATATTGATGCATTGTTGGGTTTGCAATGGTTGTAATCTCTTGGAAGATACATTCAAAACTTCCACAAAATGGAGTTGGAATTTATGGTTGATGATAAGAAGATTGTGTTGAAGGCCATGTCTGACGGTGGTCTCGTGTCAACCATGAGGATGGAGGCTTTACTTAGACATGGGGAGGTGGATTGGGCAATACAGTGCTTTGTTTCTACCAATCCTACCTCTAACAACAAACCACAACTCCATGTTGACATCCAAACAGTGTTGGATAAGCATGGGGTAGTATTTGGAGACATTCCTCCAAGCCAACCACCATATCGTGGGTTCGAGCATGTCATTGAACTTGAGGGGGCTAAACCAGTCATAACCAGACCCTATCGACACCCATGCCATTTTAAGGAGGAGATTGAGAAGATGATCAAGGAGTTATTGAGCATGGGACACATCCGACCCAGTTCAAGTCCGTTTGCCTCATCAGTTGTTCTAGTTAAAAAGAAGGATGGAACTATGCACATGTGCATAAATTACAGGGCTTTGAATAAGAAACCATAAAGAACAGATATCCTATTCCCAGGATCAATGAACTGCTTGATGAGTTACACGGGGTCGTGTTCTTTTCCAAGATTGATCTGCACTCGGGCTATCAGCAAATACGAGTCCGAGAAGATGTTCATAAAACTGCTTTCCGTTGTCACTACGGGCATTTTGAATTCTTGGTCATGCCATTTGGACTCATGAATGCACCAGCCACATTCCAATCATGCATGAACCACACTTTTCGTGAGCAATTGCGGAAATTTGTTTTGGTCTTCTTTGATGACATTTTGATATATAGTAGAACTTGGGAGGATCACCTACATCATTTGGATGTAGTGTTGAGTATCATGGAGGCTCAATCGCTTCATGCAAAGGCTTCTAAGTGTGAGTCTGAGATGACTGAGATACTCTATCTCAGACATGTGATTGGGGCTGATGGTGTGAAGGTACACCAAGAGAAAATACAAGCAATTTTGGATTGGCCACCACCGAAGAACATATCAAAATTGAGAGGCTTCTTGGGTTTGTGCTCTTACTATAGAAGGTTTGTGAGGGGATTCTCACAATTGGCATCATCCTTGACAAACCTTACCAAGAAAGGTGTGTTTCTTTGGACTGAGGCACAGGTGGCATTTGACAAGCTCAAAGAGGTCATGAGCTCATGTTCAGTTTTAGCATTGTCGTATTTTACAGAGCCATTTGTCTTAGATGCTTCGGGTCAGGGAGTTGGTGCAATTCTAATGCAAAATCAACATCCGATTGCATTCGAGAGCAGAAAGTTGAGAGATAATGAGAAGTTGTACTCTACTTATGATAAGGAGATGCTAGCGATCATGCACATGCTAGCTAAGTTTAGGCAATACTTAGTGGGGACTAAATTTGTGGTCCGAACTGATCACAACAGTCTCAAATATTTTCTTGAACAAAAAGACTTGAATGAGCGGCAGCAAAAGTGGGTGAGCAAGATTCAGGCATATGACTTCAATGTGGAGTACATTAAGGGAAAGAAGAACATTGTTGCTAATGCTCTATCCAAGAAACCAGCACTTTGCTCTCTCACTGAGATTTCACCTGATTGGAAATATTAGTCGGGTACAGGATGAGAGATATTCAATAGTTAGTGACATTATTTATTATAAGAACAGAATTTATCTTGTACCAGGATCGAAGCTAAAGGCTAGGATTTTGAAGGCTAGAAGGCTATGCATGATACTCCTCTAACAGGACATCCAGAGTTCTTCAAAACTTACTGTTAGATTCGTGAGAGGTTCACTTGGAAGGGTTTGAAAGATGATGTGTTGCAGTATGTTAGAGAATGCCTAGCCTGTCAACAGAACAAGGCAGAGCACACATTCCCTGCAGGACTTCTACAGCCATTGTCGATACTTGAGTAGAAGCGGGAAGGAATATCCATGGACTTTATCACAAGACTGTCGCGTGTCTAGGGGAGAGATTGCATATTTGTGGTGGTAGATAGATTGAAAAAATATGCCCATTTCTTTGCTATATCTACTGATTACACCGTAGTTCAGGTGGCAGAGTTATTCTTCAGGGAAGTGTTCAGGTTGCATGGACTTCACAAAACAATTGTCAATGATCAAAACAGCAGATTTTTAAGTATGTTTTTGGCAGGAGTTGTTTCGTTTGGCAGGTACAGAGTTGACACCAAGCACAAGTTACCATCCTCAAACTGATGGTCAGACAGAGATAGACAATAAGTGGATTGAGGGATATTTGCGGAACTATGTGTCGGGAGCAGCGTGCTTGGATCAGATGGATGCATCTAGGTGAGTATTGCTACAATACTACCTACCACATGTCGATTGGCATGTCTCCCTTCAAAGCCCTATATGGGTATGATGCCTTATCATTTATAGATTTGGCCTTTGATGATAGCAGGGTCCCACGAGCCAAGGAGACAATGCAAAACTATCAGGATATTCTCAAGGCATTGAAGGATAATCTGCAACATGCTCAGAACTAGCAGAAATTGTATGCAGATAGACACAAAGTCAAGAGATCATTCGAGGTTGGAGACTTAGTTTTTCTACGTTTGCAGCCATACAGGCAATCCTCATTGAAGAAAAGTGGTGCAGAAAAACTCCAGCCATGCTTTTATGGACCATACAAGGTAGTGAGGAGAATTGGTGAAGTTGCATATGCATTAGAACTTCTTGAGGGAAGTAAGATTCACAATGTCTTCCATGTCTCTTGCCTCAAAAGGGAATTGGGTCAGCAAGTTGTAGCATCTCCAGAGCTTTCTCCACTTGATGAAGAAGGAAAATTGGTTCTAGCACCTAAAGGAATTGTAGATTAGAGAGAAAGGAAGCTGAGAAATAAGGTGATTCGAGAGTATTTGATCAAATGGAAAGATTTACCAGTTGAGGATGCAATGTGGGAAGGGGAAGAGATTTTGCAGCACCCCAATTTGAGATTGCTAGAGGACCAACAATCTCAACAAGGGAGGACTTTAATGTCCCTCTTCGTCAAATGATAATTATGAAATGATTTCCTAATCTTTTAATTCCCGAGATTAGGAAAATAGCAACTTGGCAAGGGAATGTGGAATAATTAAATAAATGTTGATAGAACCATAGTATATTGAATTTATTTAATTATTCATCTTGAATAATGGTGGGGGCCACTTTAAATAATAAACTCTTTGCTAGGCAATGCAACATATTGGGAAATAAATTAAATTTAGCCTAAGTTTCCATTCACAGTTGAGGGTGAATTATTTGATACAGGAAAAAGAAAAAAAGACGTCCGATTTTTCATTATAGAGACGAGCTCTCTTGGAGGAAATCAACGGATTTTTGTGAAGCCAGGATTGGAAACTCTAAAAGGATTAAGAGACACGATTGAAAGAAAGGATTCATTTAGTGAATGATTAATATTTTATTTACTCCATCGATCTTACAGAAGGATAACTCCAAGACGATACCCCTAGCCATAGAACGATTGGGACGGGAACCCCACTCGTTTAATAATACAGCCGCATACACAGCAGACTCTAGAGGAAAGGCAACGTCAATCTCAAACAAGGAATTGCAGCCCTGAATTAGTGCCAACCAATGAAACTTAAAGCCATATTGAGGTTAAGGAAAAAAACGCCAGCCTACAGGTCGTGGAAGATTTTAAGGAGGTGTTGATACAGAATTACAGCCAATGCTCAGATTGCTCCAGTACTGCAAATATTGAATCAGTCCCAGCCAGTCAAGATGTGGCAGATTCTAGGAGAAGATTCAAGAGCTTAAGGTAGTCACTCACTCAACAAAGTCGACCTGTGTCATTCCAGCAGAAACTATAATAGGTGCGAACCTGTGCCTTTGCATTTTTACTGAAAATGAAATAATACATTAAGCCATAGTTGGAAAACTCGACTCGCCACCCGATCAAAATATGACTCGGACTCGGGGACTCGCACGGACTCGGAAAAGACTCGGCAAGGACTCGGCAAAAAAAAAAACCGTAGTTTTACAAAAAAACAAGAACAAATTAATGCATTTAGAGAACATAAGAGCCTAATTTGATTATCAAACACTTATAATTCAAAGATTACACATGTCATATGATCATCAAACACTCAATAATTGAAATTTCATCATTCATAGTCATCAAATACTCATAGTTTCAATGTAGAACAGCATCATAAATTTATAAATGTTTACATATAATCATGTCAAAAAGAGGAAAACATTAACAACCACATATAATCTACATCTTCCTTTTTCCCCTCCCAATGGTACTCAATTTTGGAGGCCTAGAACTAGAAGGTGCCCGTGCTATAGTATCCAAACGAGGACTAGGAGATCGAGAAGGGGAAACATGATATTCGAATGTGTCTTCATCGTCCTCCATGGCATCCAATCTTGCTGCTTCTTCTTCTGCTGCTGCTCTCTCTAATTCAGCAAGATCCTCATCAGTAAGGAAGACATCAGCCTCATCATTTTGTTCATCAATAGTCCATTCACCATATGGATCAATGTCATCCAAGTCGATGGACTCATGTGAAACACCCTCCACCTTTCTAGTTCAAGGCGAAGGTTCACACACCCGAAGCCTTTGCATGGCTGTGACAAGACACATATGGCTAGCTTTTGAAGATTTGGTGTGCTAGCACCATAGTTCTCCCACCATAGATCTACAAAAACATGTTTAAAAAATATAAGTATTAAGAAATAAGAATAAAGTAAAGTTTAAAACTTTAAACAATCTATATGTAAGAATCAAGTTTCTAATTTCATTTTTTACCTGGTTGTTGTTTTCCTCTCCTTTCAATTGCTTGTTGGGAGGAAAAGAGTCTCCCCTTTGCACCTTTGTAGACCTTGAATAGATAAAAGAAAAAGTAAATCAAATATAGAAAATTCATAGATAGTCAAGGCTCAACATTGCAAATTCATAAATAAGATGTAACAAATCTCACCTCCAACTCATCAAGCACTTTATCTCTCAGCTCAGGATCAGGCACCATCCTATCAATGCATATGACAAGACCTTCCATGACCTCCTCATCCGCCTTAAATGTGTCCGAGAAGTAGAACTTCGGATTCAAGAAGTAGGCAAAGGCATGGATCGGCTGGTGGAGTTGGTGTGTCCATCTCCGATCAATGATGCGCCATATGATTTCATATTTCTTTTTGTTTCCGCCATAGTAACGTGATATGGCCTCTTTGGCCCTATCCATGGCCTCATAGATGAACCCCATTGGCATGCCATCTCCATCCACCATACGAAGAACCCTCACCAAAGGTTCTGTCACCTAAAAAAATGAAAACAAATGTTAAATCATAACAAAATTAACCCCTCAAAAAAAAAAACAGCAAATAGATTATCATGTATAATTTATTTTTGTGTGATTGCTACTTACCCCCATCAACTCCTCTCCATTTTTGATGAATGTCTCATCAAAAACTATGGCAACAATCCTCTCCCCTTCAGGTCTATTGGAAAATGAGGACTCCTTCCAAGCATCAGACACGAACATTTGTTTGAGATGATTAATGGCACCAAGAATGCTTTGCAATGTGAGGAAGTGGCTAGCAAATCGTGTCACTCCAGGTCGCACAAGGTCCTTGCCATTTGTAAATTTCCTCATCAAAGAAAGCACCCAAGTATGGTTGTAGATAAATTTTGTAACACTTTTTGCATCTTCAACCACACTTTTGACCCATGAAATCTTCCCAATGTCCTCTAGCAATAGGTCTAAGGAATGTGCAGCACATGGAGACCATGCAATTGTGGGATACCTCTCCATAAGTAGTCTACCTGCAGCTACATATGCAGCTGCGTTGTCCGTGATGATTTGGACAACATTATCAACTCCAACCTCCTGGACCACCCCATCTAATAGATTGCATAAAGTCTCAGCATTTTTAACTTCATGGGAGGCATCTATTGATTTTAGAAACACCAATCCACCATTAGAGGCCACTAAAAAGTTAAGGAGAGTTCTATTTCGTCCATCTGTCCACCCATCAGATAAAATGCTGCAACCTTTTCTTCGCCAAAATTTTTTTTGCTCATCAACCACAAACCGTGTATTCTTTACGGCTTCCTCTAGCAATGGCCCACTCAAATCTTTAGATGATGGGGTCTTAAACCCCTTTCCTGCAACTGTAAGGGCATTCACCAAACCTTCCCAATATGGGCTGTTTGCAACATTGAAAGGTAGATTATTGTAGTACCAAAAGTTTGCAGCAGCCATCCTAGCTTCTTGATGCTTTTCTTTATTCCAACCTGTACCTTCAAGTGAAGGTTGTGCTCCTGGAACATTACGTGGAACAAAATAATTTGGTCCTGATGAAGGACCCTGACTAGCAGTAGAAAAAGAACCATCAGGACTCTCCCCAAAAGATGAATGTGGAGCACGGAAGCTTGGACTTGCAACACCATGGGGCATAGAGGGTGCAGATTGGGATTGAGATCCACTCATCGCTGATGTTAGGGCATCTTTTGTTTTTTGTCTTTCCTCTTTCTTAAGCTCATATTCAGCAAGAAGGGCCTTCATCTCTCTAATGATCTCAGGAGTGGTATTCTTGCATCCCTCCACATTTTGCCCAGGGATTCTAGCAAGGTGGTATTTTAATCTGTTTATTCCTCCTGTCATCCATTTGTTGCATTCATGACATGTCAATTCACCTTTTTTATTTCCTGGAATTGCATACTTCCATGCAGGGTCTTTTTTTACTCCCTTTGGATTTGAAGACGACATTGTTGTTTCAAGTTCAAAATGAAAAAAAAAATCAGCTAGGGTTTGCAAAAAAATCAGCAAATAAATGTGATTCAAAATTTCAAAGTTTCAAACATTTGCAAAAGAAAAAAGATGCAAAACCAAGCTAGAAAGTAGAAACAATAAGAATTAGGCTATTAAGGAAAATAGAAAAAAAATTGGCAGCATTTCCCCTTATTTTTCTTGATTTTTTAAATTTTGAATGCAAAAAAATTGAAGAAAACAAACAAAAAGCAGTGTTAGATCACTTACCTTGCTCGATTTTGACCTTTTTGGTTCGTTCTCCCTTCTTCTATCAATCCCACAGCAATTTGCAGACCTGGTTTTCAAGAGTGACAGTCAAAAAATGAAAAAAAAAAGCAAAAAAATCGTGGGTTTTAACCCGTTTTTGGACTCGCCAGAGAGTCGGGGTCTCGGTCGAGTCCCGAGTCCCTCCTTGTCGACTCGAGCGGCGAGTGGTAGGGGACTTCATGGCGCGAAGTCGACCAGAATCCTAAACTATGCATTTGCTGCCATAGGAAATTATTGATGCAATGTAATCAGATTGGAATAAATGAGAATAATGATTTCATTTGGGATGATAAAATTTGTTGTTATTGTTCCTGGGTGATATTTATCTTCCTGTGCTATTATTATATTGAAAACAAACAAATAAATCATACATACATCTGTAGACACCTAAACAAAACAAAATACGAGACCAGAAATTGTATCAGAATTGGCAGAGAATATTTCAAAAATACTGTGGCATAATGTTGTAAAGTGATAACTTTACTATTTTAATTCATCATATTTCACGGAAAAGTAAAATTACAATTTCTTAGATTTATGTAAGGTGAAACAAAATATTAAATATTTAAGTGGAATATTATTGCAAATACTAATAAAAAAAAAGATAAAATAATCATGTAAATCAAAAAGGCATGGATTATTGAAAGACAATTTTGATTAAACAGTAAAAAGAATGGATAGTTTTCTAATGAAAATTTCCTTGGAGTGAGCTAGTCAAAAGGTACCTACCACATGGAGGGAGCTTTGTCATAATGAGGCTATGAAATTGGAATGAAAGAGGGTTCTTTCCAACCGCCCATTTTGGGGGCTTGTAATTTTTTGTTTGTTTCTTAACAGTAAGATTCAAATAGGGAAAACAGTATAAGCAAGTATATCAATGTGTGTGGAGCTCGCAAGGCTAGTTTTTTCTATTTGGTCTTCTTGCTAAAATAGATATATTTTCAGTATTACTGTTCAAACAAGATACACATAGTGTGTATTGGAGCTCATTGTTGCCATGATATTTGGTTAAAAACCTTCCGAAGTTCTTATGACTAGTTACCAGTTTAAAATGTTGCTTAGAGAGGATTGTTGTACAACCATTTGTGTGTCTGCAAATTTCAAAGGCCTTCATGTCTTGGTTACATCATAATATGTTGCCTCTTAATAATCTTTATTCTATTTTTATTTGGAAGAAATCATCAAGTTACTCCAAATATTTCTCAGCTGTACTTGCTTGTCATGTAATGACTGTTGTTTAGATTTTTTTGGCTACATAGAGCTATTTATAGCAAATCCATCTTGACTTTGGGTTTCCTGTTTTCCCATTTTTGTCGAGCATGCCTCCTCTGACTCTCTAGAAAAACATGAACAAAAGCACCAAAATGTTATAATCATACAAGTGTGCCATCCCTCTCTCAACAGTCAGGGGGAAACTATCAATCCCAGTTATATGCAAGTTAATCTGGCCTCTGTCCACTTTCAATTGCACTAGATTCTTAAAGATTTTTTCGCTAAAAAGAAAGAAAGCATTGTCATTCTCTCAGTAACTGATATAACAGAAAACTGTACTGTTTGAATAATTGCATTTTCAGCTCAAAAAGGAATTGCTTCCATCCTCTTTAGTGGCTCCTTTAAGTGAGAATTGCTTGCGTTGCCATTGGAGCAAGCAATACCCAGTATTTTATTTATGCTTATAAGCTTGTCCTTAACAGCAACAGAACCCTTTAGTACCAATGTCCTGACTATGGGTCAGAATTACAATACTAGCAG
This sequence comes from Sequoia sempervirens, assembly GCA_007258455.2. Taxonomy (NCBI): domain Eukaryota; kingdom Viridiplantae; phylum Streptophyta; class Pinopsida; order Cupressales; family Cupressaceae; genus Sequoia; species Sequoia sempervirens. The sequence goes on along the minus strand of VDFB02000013.1, from coordinate 149,280,225 downwards.
GTCTGCATCATTACTTTCCACCAAATTTGGCATTTTCAGCCAAATCCATAAGTTTCTTACCTGATAATTTAAGGAAGCAAGAGGTAAAGTGAAAGCAGACTCTCAATCACTCACTTGTGTTCTTTAAGTGACACAAATGTAAGCAGACACAATGGCACAACAAAAATTTTACTATAATCAAAAATATGAATTCGAACAGACCCCTTCCTGAATTCATGGGGATATATTTGCAATCAATTAGTAATAAGAAATACCATAACTCTATCATCCACATCAATGCAAATTTATCTAGTAGTGCTATCATAAATTCTATGGATCAAATGAACAAGATACAAAAAATACGTGAGGCAATATTAATTTCCACCATGGGTCAGAATTACAATACTAGCAGGTCTGCATCATTAATTTCCACCAAATTTGGCATTTTCAGCCAAATCCATAAGTTTCTTACCTGATAATTTAAGGAAGCAAGAGGTAAAGTGAAAGCAGACTCTCAATCACTCACTTGTGTTCTTTAAGTGATACAAATGTAAGCAGACACAATGACACAACAAAAATTTTACTATAATCAAAAATATGAATTCCTGAATTCATGGGGATATATTTGCATTCAATTTGTAATAAGGAATACCATAACTCTATCATCCACATCAATGCAAATTTATCTAGTAGTGCTATCATAAATTCTATGGATCAAATGAAAAAGATACAAAAAATACATGAGGCAATATATAATGAGCCCAATGCTTACATGTTATCTAAATCTGGAACACTGTTGAGCCAATCTTTGTCAAAGACGTGATCAATTGGACTTGAAGCCTGGAAACTAGATGTTTGACACCCATCTACCTCTGGATTTGATTTTGCACCCCTGTTTTCAAATACATTAGGAGAAACAGCATATGGTGAGCATGTAATTCCTGGTGTATATTTCACCCTTCCTTTCAAATCTCTTGATTTTGAAGGTGTCTTCATTCTTCTGTCAAAAAGAGTCTTTGGGGTCAATGGAGAGGAACCAGAGTTCCAACATTTGACTGAATTATTTCCACTCGCCATGAACATCTGGGGACCATTCATATTTTGCTCAACAAGCACGCCAGATGCTTGATCCTGTAAAACATATTTCCATGAGATTTCTATAAAAAAATTTAAAAGAAATATTGAACTTCTATGCACAAACAAGTATAGGCATCATTTAGAAAGAGTGCAAGAAGAAAATGAATCAAAATAAACATGTTCAATAAGGTTGAGAATAAGTCCAATAAAGTTCAATAGTAAAAGAATATAAACATGTTCAATAAAGTTGAGAATAAGTCCAAACATAAAGAATTGACAAACGAAATGATTTTGTTAGTGTCCACAAGACAAAGATAGTCTATAGGACCCACAAGCCAAAATTATGTATTAATTTTCTAAATAAACAGTGAAAATCCATCAGCAAATCAAATTTTCTGTGCTACGACTTCTTTTGGAAGAATGGACCTTCTATTAATAATTAGTAAAGTCTCTTTGAAGAGTAAAGGCAAAGAATCAACCCTCAAGATGCTGACATAATTGATCTGAATGTCATTTTATGCAGAGTGATACATGACAATTGCAACTATGTTTCAACCACCCTTGAATTTCAAAACAAACATAATCTCTCCTCTCAGTATTTCTTGGGTTTTGTCCAAGGACCAGTTTCACATCCGACATCTTTGCCCTCCATTTGAACTTTTCCCTTCTCAAAGCTTTTTGGTGATACTCAAATGTGGGATTGAAATCAATGAGGTAGTTTTCTATTTCCTTCTATTGTTCATTTATCCACACAGTCAACCTAGACTTTTATTCAAGTATTTCCTTGATTTCACAACTAGCAATTGTTGTGAATTAATGCATCATTTATTCATCCACTTGTTTTGTTTTGTCCAAGAGCCATTTCTTCTATTCAGCTCTTCACCTACCAGCCCCCTTCTAGGTCATGTAGAGGAGAAGTGCTTTATTTTTGGCAAATAAGATTTCATAGGGGATTAAAATTTAATTCTGAAGGTCCACTTCTTGATTCTTTCTCTTTGTCTCCATTTTAGACACAAGAAGTTCCTGACCTAAACCTCACATATAAAGCACTAATGGTCAATCGATGACTATTTTAGTCCGAGTCCCACTTGCACTTTCACACTTTTTCATTGTTTTTCAACCCAATTAGTAATTCTACAATCTACAACCCTTCCAAATAGTTGTACAAGGAGGGGACTGATCGCTCCTTCAAAATACCTACTGAAAACCATCATTAGACTTTTTTTATGACCAGTGCCAAAGTTTCTATCCCTCAATCTACATATTCAGCATACATACCATAAATGTCACAAGACTTGCCTCCAACTATCCTCTCAATACCATCTTCAATGTATTTAATTGAGAATATTTTAGCTTTAGTGTTGATTGCCAAGGGTGATGTCCCTATCATATTTGCATTCATACAAGTAATTTTTCATAGTATAGCCATTGAGTTATTGTAAAGTAGCTCTTTCTTTGTTTTTAGCTTCCCTATGGATATGAACTCTGCCTGAATCTATCCAACCATATTCTTCCTCTTTTGCTTTCAACTTTGCCTGAATCTTACCCAACGCCTTCACAAATCCCTTCACTTCCCTACAATATTTATCATATCACAAATTTGCCAGCAATCTGTTTTACTTTTTTCTCTTCCTTTAGGATCTAGAGATTTTGCATATATTCAAAGTTTCTTGGATAGGACAGCGATGTGTTTCTTGTTTCAAAATCAATTTAGATATTTCTTTCTTTTCTTGTGTAGGAAAGACACTTTGAGTTGGTTATGTCATCTATTTTCTTTATTTTCTTGTGTAGGATAGACACTTTGAGTTGGTTATGTCATCTATTGGGTTGTGTTCATTCTTCATTTAAGTTGGTTAATCCGCAACTCCCATTCCCATTAGCCACAATATAGAACAAAAACTCTGCCCATTGTCAGTTTTACATGTGGATTTTCCTAAACTCTGCTATGCATTTAGACTATTGCATATAATAAAACCATGTGTGTTTAACCTACCAAGCTCTATTACCAGATTTTGCAAGAACCCTAGTCAAATCTAGGCCAGGTATTGAACCTAGTCCAGGTCTGACCTGGGTCTCACCAGGGTCCTGCTCTAACCTGCAGGCTTGGCCTAGGTATATCCTCTGGCTAGGTTATTGGTCTTGTTGTAGGTGCAGCCTCAGTTTGGCCACAAACTGTGAAGAGTGAAATGACATTTTTGGGTCTCAACTGAGTTGCCGTGGGTTTTTTATTGCCACATGTGAAGAGTGAATATAAAAGCTACCACAGCCAACCAAACAAGATGGACATTGCAGATTAAGTCATGACCAAAATGCCAAAAAAATTCAAGTCTATGCTGAGGACTTGACAATGAGAATCCATTCGAATTCATAGGTACATAATTGGAAGAGGAGCACCTAAAACCCTAACTCCCACTGTGCTTCATATTATCTCACTTTCAAGAAAATTCATCAAAGGAAAATTGCAAGAAGAATTGTATCTGGTGTTTACAAATAGAGTTCCTTCTTATTACAGACAAAAGACATATCTGCACATGGCAATTATTCTGCATTTTTTATCTCTAACCTAGCACAATGGAAAAAGATTGGTCATTTTGGAGTTTGCAAATATATCAAAACTCATCCTCAGATGAGATATATCAGCCAAAGCCAATCATGTAATTCCAGTTTGTTCCTTTCTCTGTATTGTACTGTATACTTTTTACATATGAATATGGAAACCTCCATAGGTAGAAATTACTTATAAATCCAGTAGCAAATGAATAGATACATATACATGATTTTTCTATAGCATATTATCCAAGACTTATAAGTTGCTGGCAGACGGTTGACAGCAATATCTCCTATTAGTGGGGGCCTAGAAATTTATTTAGGAAGCCAATTGGAAGAGATGCCTATTACTAGCTGCAGGAGAGAATTGGAACTGAAGGAGCATATATTCGTCCTTGAAAGATGGTCAATCTTCATTTTTTTTTCTATTTTCTTAATAAACACAAACAAATTCAAATAGAATTATGGAGCAATAACAGAACCCCTGTTTGGACACAAGAACTTCAGAGAGAACAGTTAATAAGAGAGAACCGGATTAGGAGATCTAAATATGTGCAGACATAATCAAGCAGAGTGAGGTCATTTCAAACAAATAAAAACTCTCAGAAAAAACTCCACTTTAATCTTTTCTTTGTATTGTACTGCATGCATTCTTTTTACATATAAAAATGGGAAACTCCATAGGTGGAAGTTGTTTTGAAATCCAATAGAAAATGGGCAGACAATTATACATAATTTTTTCTGACCCGAATTTTTCCAAGACTTAAAGTTTTCAGTAGACTGTTGACAGCAATATCTCCTTTTCATGGTCAAAATATAATTTTAACAGACTAATCAGAAGAGATGTTTCTTAATGGCTGCAGGAGACAAATGGAATTGAAGGAGCATGTAGATGTCCATGAAAGTTGGCCAATCTTCATTTTTATTTCTACTTTCAAAATCAACACAAATAAATTGGACTGAATTTATGGAGCAGCAAGAGGAGCCTCACTGGGACACAGTGAGCTTTGGAGAAAGTAGTTAAAAACTTAAAACAAAGAATCAGTTAAGTGGTTTAAATAATTAGAAACATAATCAGGCCAGATAGGGTTATTTCAAATCCCTCAAAAACTAAAGTTCAAATTGTAGAAGAAGAATTAGATATCGTTTTTCACTGCTCATTCATGTGCAGCAGATACTGTTATAATCTTCCAATGCCACAAAGCATGCTAATTGGAAACAAAATTACAGAAAACATCAAGTAGAGTTTTGAATGTTGAATGAGAATATGCATATCATAGTTATTTGGAGTGACTAAACATGGAAAATAGAAGGGCTTGTGACCCTATCAAGTTGGTAATCAACTAAACAGGAAATTCAAAAATGTAACATAGCTTCTACATATATATACACAAAATCTGTTACCTAGCAACCAGACTGAACATGCAAACTACAGTGTCATCTTTGATAAATGGCAGTGACCAGTCTTATTACAGACATGTGGTGACCGATTACTGACATGTGTATTCCCTTTCTTCAACCATGCCACTTCTCTCATTTCTAACTGCCTAGACTTCTCCCATTTTCCCTTTTTAACTTCTTTATGCATTGAGTTAAGTCTTCATCTAGCCAGAAGGGTGAACCTTTCAGCAATTCTCAATTTTGTAGCAGTCAATTTCTATCTTCCACTGTCCCAGATTTTTACTCAGATTCAAACTTTAAACAGATCTCCAATCTTCATGATGCCCCAAAAAAATTCAAATATAAGAATAAGCCTGAGGGCTGAAGCAGTAAAACCTTTGCAGTTACAAACTGTCTATAGGTATCAGATATTTTAGAAGATATGCATAAAGATGCCAAAGTAAATATAAATAGGGTGCAAATCAAAACAAATTCCCTAAACAAAAGAATGGTGTGCAATGTTCTCTGTACAAAATAGTCTGTCAAAAAAACTGTGGCAGACTGTTGGCTTAACAAATTCTTATTTTATAGCCAAATCATAAGGGTGCATATAAAAGCTACCCACAGCAAGCCAATAAAGACCAAAATGTCATTATGTCTATTTATGTTTCTTACTCACACTTCCCTGCTTATGTCAGAATTTTACAAATTTATGAAGGCCAAGTGATTTACTCAATATATCTACAGCCTGCTCTTGAATAGCACATTAATGAAAACAAATGTGTTCAACTATCGACAAGATATGGATTGTATTAATAATCTAGTTGGCCTTGGCATGGTATATTAGATTCTTCATAATCTTTAAAACAGTCTGATTATTAAACCCAAAGGATTCAGTATAAATGGATCCAGCTGCAAGTCTTGCTCTATGCAGCAATGGCTGGCTTGTTCTCTGCTTCAATGGAAGTCTAGATAAAAATTTACCATAAAATAGGTCCTGAATTAAGAGCAAAAAGATAACAAACAATGGATTTCCTCGTGTCAACAGACCTGGCCGAATCAAATTCTGTGTAGACAAACAACCAGAACTTTGAAGTCAGCTTGCACAATATTCCAAACTCAAGTGTGCTTTTTACATATCAAAAGTGCACATTTTTTTGTTTTCCAATTATCTAATTTCAGATGTAACAGGAACCAAGAAAGATAGCTAACAGAAAAACATAGATCTAGTCCAATGGATGTAAGATAGCTCAAACTGCCCACAAACCATCTGAATTTTGATTCAATGATCACTGCTAAATGAGTTTATCCTGAAAGCTTAGACTCAACATCCCTAGGTGTAGACTAAGGAAAACAATTTGGCATCTTCAGTTTCTCCAAAAAATTGTTGGCATATTTGACTTGAGAGACAAAAATCACGTGATCAAGTTGACAAAGCTCTATATGTTACACCCCAATTGTATAGTTACTATTTACGATTACTGCATAGGGTAAAAAGGATGTAATGAGAATTCTGAAGATGAATAAAATATGCTTGTTCCTTGTTATCAATATGAATGTTTTCACATTCAATGATTATCTCATTTAATGTTACTTCAATTGATGTTATCCTTGGTGAAATATTGCAATTATGTGAATAGAAGGTTATTAAATTGTGATTATTGTCATAGTTCCACGGGGTTTCGGGGACGGGGACGGGGGTACGGCAGGGGACGCGTTTCGGGGACGGGGAGGCGGGGGGTCTAAGTTTGGGGGCGGCAGGGGGACGGCAGTTGGGGGGCGGCGAGGGAGCAGTGCGCTGAAATACATATAGTACTTGATTATTGTTGATGTTATAGCAGCTTCGGGCTCATCCTTCCAGCCACGAGTCAAGACATAAATTCATATAGCCTAACGGCTATTCATTTATTGAGATAATTAAAGTGAAGAGGTGCTTCACTTAGGCAACAATGTAATTTCTATTTTGGCCGACCTTCCTTGTATTCGCATCTTTTATTTGTATATTTTTGTATTGTATTTACATGAAGAGGTGCGACCTCTCTCACATTGTGTATATATACAAGGTCATTTCAATTTTCCATCATCAAGCAAGTTTGATTCATTCCTTCTCTCAAGTGTGAATTTTATCAAGAGCAGATTGCGAATTTCTTCAAGGACAGATTTGAATATCAAGGAAGTGCAGATTATTATCTGTCATTGCATCTAGTGTTGGTGCTGAATATTGGCCTTGTGATTGGCCTCATTGTAAAGAGAATTGTTGCCATTGTTTATATATATAAGAGAGATAATTGTTGCTGATTTTCTCCCTCAAGTGGAGGGTTTTCCCAAGGTATATGCTGTGTTATTGTGTCTGATTTTGAATTAAATTATGTCTATCTAATTTGATCATAAAAACTAACAATTATTCTAACTTTGGAGATGTTTATGTATACTGCATATGTTATGAACGTTTGATTGCCGTGAGCATGTGTTAGTGGATGCAGGTATGTGTTCCATTCCTCCAAGCAAAGGGGAAGTATCACTCGGGAGAAGATCTTGATTGAGTAACAGGTAAAGTAAACTATCTGAGCATACACACACCACCTTAGATTGAGTGAACTGAGTCAGTTTGTGTGGGATATAGGTAAGTCATCCATAGCTAGTATGTTTGCATTAGGAGTCTTGTTTACATACTTTTACAAGTGATGTTTATCTATTTGGGGTTTGAGATCATTCTTGTGTTATTAAAATCATATGGATAGGTGGGATGTAGGTGGAAGTATGTTTATATGTATGCACATGCGTGTTAGGAGGCTCTAACGACATGTATATGCATATGTATAGATATACCACACGTACACACCTATCAATATGATGGTAACGTAAATGGATGTAAATGAATCAGATATGGACATATATATATGGGTGTGTGTGTGTGTAGTATATACACGTATCCATATGTATAAATATATCGATACAAGCGTATACCTACACATACATGCACATAGAGGTATATACAAGTATACATATACATATATATATATATGCACTCACCCTGTATAATGTGGATATTAATTATTATTATGCCTTATATAGATATATATGCATACATATATATCGGATGTATGTTGACTAGCTTACAATTTATATATTTATTTATTGAATATATATATTAAATATTATATATATATATATATATATATATATATATATATATATATATATATACTGTATATATATAATAAAATATAAATATTACATATAATCTTTAACATTGGAAATTGAATTATTCTGATTTAATAAAAGAGTCGATTTAATGAAGACTTCAATTCACGTATTTAAACTTTGGCTTAAACATGCTGATTTTGATGAAGCTCGACTTTAGAACATTTAAGGCTCTGTGGTAATCGCGCATTTCCAACTATGGAATGCGCTGAGATAAATCAATGAAATACGTCTTAAATTTTATGGCTTCAATTCAATTTGTTAACATCATAAGCACTTGGAAAAAAAAGAATGATGAATTCACTACTTACATGAACAACAAACTCAACATTCACCTTGATGAACCGAGCATTCGCCCTGGCAACCTTATCAAAAGAAACTAACTATTTACTAGCAATTAGTGAATCCATTATGTTTCAAGCAAAGGCTAGATTTCAAAGGCTTTTTGAAGTTCAATCAATTCAAATGGGATGTCTTTTGGCTTTCCAAAGGTCATGGGAGGCTGAGAATGGTCTATATGGAGATGTTTCACATATGTGCAAGGGTTGGTTCTTTGAATAAACATTTAGTTATACTTAGAGTGGATATTCTTAGAGATTATCAAGGTTTTCTCAAGCTTAGACATAGAGTGAGAATGAAGAGCTGCATCTGTGTGTTTTGTAAGTTACAATGTGCCCTATGGGTGATGTAATATTTGTATAACATCTAAAAAATACACTCTTCGTAGAGTTTTCTTCCTTTTAAAGGTTTCTCCAATTGTATGTGGTGTCTTTGTCACATTTTCATGGCATACTGATTATTGATGATAGCTTGAGGTAATGTGTCATACTCTTGCTTCCAACATTCTTTCTTGACATGAATGAACTTGCGGCAAACACTTCATTTTAGTTTTTGGTGAAGCTTTTACAAATTGTTTACCAAAAAAGTACTTTACTTTCCATGTGTTGTATCACAAAAGTGTACTCCCAAAATTGTGTTTATTATTTTTCCTTTGACAAGAGATACGAGCTAACCTACCAAAATACTAATGTCAAACTCTTGGCCAACAAGTTTGAAGACTCAATCAACATCTCACAGGAAAGAGGCAAGTTGTTCAAAAATAGAACCACCATATCTTCCTCATTTATCATTTTTTTAGTTAAATAATTGATCATTTAGGTCTTTCAAATTCAACCTTAACATGTGTTTAGACAAGCGTAGTTCCCCAACATGGCAAGTACTTGGAGAGCCACCAAGTACTCACAAATTTTTTTGCCCATGGATTTTTCACCACATTAACTCGCTGAGTCTATGTCTCGAGTTTTTTGGCAAGTACTCACTGAAAACTCGGTGAGTCCAATGGTTTGACTCACCAGGCAGATAATGTTGTAAAGATGCAGTTTTTGCCTCTAAAATCCCTATTAATCCATGTTGAACACTACAAAAACATTGTTTTTGGGGCTTTATAAGCATTGATTTTTGCCTTAAAAAATTTATGAAAATGGCGTGCACTATGAGGGTTGCCCCTCGACCCCCAGCAAACTCATTTGATACCTTCTGTAGCTGTATTTGCATAAAATTTATGATTTTTTCAAAATTTGAAGTGTTTTTTAAGTTGCCAATTTTTGCGCCAAGTTCTTGCCATGTTGAAATTTTTTCGCTTGCCAAGTACTCTCCAAGTCCCAGTCTGCAAAATATGCAGAGAAGAACCCCCCTTTTGCCAACTTTGTGGAGAACAACATTTTTTCCCATACAACACAGAACTCCTATCAGATGTTTGATACTTACTTTTCAGACTTCACATAAGATAGCAATAGAAGTGGCATTTTGGATTAAGGGTATGAGACCATTAGAGACAAAAAGTTTAAGGACTAAGAGTGCCTCTTTGTGAGGCTTATCAGAACTTTCAGTCTTTGTAGAGGATCCAACTTCCTTCCCTAAAACAATCTGGTCACAGTCTCAATATCTCACAGATTGTAAGTATCCTGTGAAGGTAAACATTATAATTTTGGCCTGTGGAGTAATGATAAATTTTGAATATTAACCATAATTGACAGAAGATCAAAAACACATAAATAAGCCCTCAACCAAACAAATTACAGTGATTTTCAAATTTCAGAACTTTGTTGTGGTCTGCAACAAAAATTATTGAGCTTTTGGAGTTTTCATTGCAACAGAAGAAATAGAGATAAGAAAATTTTGCATACAACAATTTCCACTAAAAATTATGGGTTTAAGAAATAAATTTATCTCCAAACCCCACAGACAGCCCTGCAAATTTCTTCCCTCTGGTCAACCTGTAACTTTGTCCTAGCAAAAATTTTAAAATTCTGCCCTAGCAAACCTGCAGAAATATCTGTTTTCTGCCCTGGACAAATCTGCAGAAACTTCTGCAGTTTCTTGAATTTCTGTTTCTAGGTTTTCTATTTTCTTTCTCTTCCAAAACGTCTCGCTACAATGCCTACTCTTCAAAGCTTTAGACCAACAGTTCAAGACAATGTTAGTTGCAATTATGCCCTTGTGAATAGCTCTGATAGCAAACATTGTAAGACAATGCAAATGGAGCAAATTGGAACACAAGGACCATATGTTTGCATGCTTATTTATTGCTTAAGGAGGAAGTTGCACCGCTTGCAATTTACATTGTGTAATGTAATGTCCCCTTCTCGCTCTTAAGCAATGTAGTGTCTCAATTAGCCTATTCCAGAGTTCCCGTAGGCTAGTTGATGTGGTTAGGGGGCTCAGTTGCCAACATTGATGTTCAGTGTTGGGGTTCTGGAGGGGTTTCTATTTATAGCAGTGGCCGGTCTTGATGCTGCCATCTTCAGTTGGTCACAGTTTCCTCATTGGTCTTCAGTTTCGCTCAGTTTGGGCATTTGGCATATCCTTACTATTTATAGCAGTGTTATTTTTAGTAAGTCACCTTTGGGGGCAGTTGGTCCCAAGTCAGTGTTCTTGCAGCAGCATTATTATCCAGTTTTCAGTTGGAGAGCCTAAGGTTGCAGTTTAATATTTGCTTGTTCAACCACTTAAGTGATTTTATAAAGTTAAAATTATAAAGTAATGTTATAACATTATAATGAGGGGTAAAGTGGTCATAAAAGTGTACCAAGGCGCCTAATGAGACAACTTGAATTTGTTTCTAAAAGTTCATTAAATATTTATTTGCCTCACAAAGTTGAATGCCATAAGGAGGAGATATAATATTTTAAATGTTAAATAATTCAAAAGGGAGAATGGCGTTGGTTTTTGTGCTAGAATTAACTGCCTTTTGGAATCCATCACCCTTAGTTTATATTATGAAGTTTAGCTCTCATTTTATTCATCTAGACTTTGACGACATACTGAAATGTTATCGGATTGTCTTCTAGTTGCCTGGACTGCATTGTGAGGACGAAAACCCTCCATTGTATTGGCTGGTTTCAGTGGTGAAATATCCACCCTAATCAAATATTGGAGCTGGTTCACAGTTGAGATCAATGGGACTTAAAGAGTTCGATTATTGGTGAAGAAAAGATGAAAATCTTTCAATATTTTTAGAGGTTTTGGGTGTGCTTTCATTTGCTTCAGTTTTGGTGTGAGTTTTGAAGGTTTTGGAGTTATTTATTTCAGTTTCTGGGTGATTGCAATAATGGACCTGAACCTGGGTTTTGATTCATAGATCATTACTACCTAAAGTATTCATTTTGGGTATTGTCTCATATTAAAGCTTTCTCCAAGGCGATTCCATTAAGCTCTTATTTGTATTTTTTGGAGGTGTGTTTGATTTTTAAGGTCGGATCAACCCAGCCAGGAGGGCCGCCATCTTGCTACCAAGATCATTTGATTTTGGCCTGCATAAGGAGAGTTTAGGCTTGGAAACTTTGGCACTAAAAGAGGAGTCCTGGACGGTGGAGAATAGGAAGGCTATTGAAGGTTTAAGCTTGGGACGATTTGGTGCTTCTTCAGATGCTCTTGCTGCTGTTACAGGTTCATTCAAGATTGCTTTAACCTTTGCAATGTTCTGATGTAAACAGAAAAGAGTATATTTATGATATTGTTAAATCTACATTGCAAGTGTAGTGTTATTTGAATTTTTTGTTCATTTCCATATCTTCTTTATGTTATGTATCTCTGAAAATGCATTGAAAAAACAACACAAACATCATTGAGCAAACAAAGGGTTTTCAAAAAAAATAAGGGTGTATCTTACACGTAAGTTTCTTAGCCATGTTATTAGACATAATTAATGTATAGCTATAAATCATTACAACATTATGTCCAGTATAAAGTTGGTCAATCTTCATTTTCTCTTTTCTATTTTATAAATAATCATAAATAAACTTAAATAGATTTGTGAACCAATAAGAGGAATCCAAGTAGGGTGAAAATAAGAGTTTTGGGGAAACTAATTAAATTACAAAACCAGGTTAGGATGCTAAGATAGTTGGAGACATAAGCAAGCAAAATGGGATCATTTCAAAACCCTAAAAAACTATCAAAAAATACTGTAGAAGAAGAATTGGATTTCTCGTTTTGTAGTGCTCCTACATGTGTAAGACAAGGAAAATGGGACAAATGGGCACACATGGACAATTTGTTTGCATTCTTATTTATTGCTTAAGAAGGAAGTTCCATCACTTGTAATTTACATTGTATAAGTTAACTATGTCGAACAAAAAGTTAGTCAATCTTCAATTTTTTAATATTTTCTAAATGATCATAAATAAATCTGAACCTATGCTCCCCTGAGTTTTTGGGATGGGGACAGTAGGGGACAAGGGGTTGCATTTCTGGGATGGGTTTTTTTAAGGCTATTTTTAGGGGATAGTAGAGGATGACTATTAAAAATAGGGAAAATTTTAAAATATAAGGAAATTTTGAGCATTATAGAACCTTTGTGAGCATGGGTAATTGAATAGGAAATATGATATGGCATGTATATTCAAGTGAGGAATTTATTATTCAAATTTTCTTGAAGCCTTCAAGACAACATGTTCAATTGTTAAAATCATTAACAAAGAGTAACAATTAAGTAAAAAGATAATTGGTAATATTCCAGTTTGACCTTCATTGGTCTACTAATAAATGTGATTGTCCTTTGAGTTGTTTGCAAAGGGCATGATTGGTACTTTTTGCATTATGAAAGTGTCGTTTCCTATTGACTATGACTTGACTCCATAGTTACCAGAAGATTCGTACCCTAACCCTTGGTACTCGTCTCCCGTATCGGAAAAACGTCCATATCTAAAGACATTAGGAGACTTCAAATGAAGTTTATTTGCATCTCCTATAACCATCCCTTAAACTAACGAAACTTCCAATAGAGCTTTCTCAAATATACCACATAAATAACATTGGATTTTCTATAAGTGTTGATATGTGGTTGACAAAAACTAAAAGAACTAAATACACTAATATACTTGTAATTTTCTTCTTTTTTTCATAAAATTTTGCAAGTTGTTTTACGGGAGAAAATTTTCAAAAATGGTGTACCAATATTCGTATCCTGGTAACTAAGATTGACTCATTTTCAGTAGTATAATGACTATAGCATGCCAACTTTGTCAATGGCAATCCTTGTATACTAAACAAGTTGTCCCATGTATGAACCAAGATAATCCTTGACTATGACTTCAATTATGAAGAAGAAAAGATCTACAAAAAGGGATATGTATTTTGTAGATTTTGTGATCATGATTAATCATTGGTTTATTGTTTGGTTAGACTTATAGTTTGGTGGGGTTTTGAGGGCAACACCCCAAGTGCAGTTGAGGAGGAGCACCCCTCACAAAGATCTAGGGGCAGCGTTTTCAAAACCACACAGACCTTCATCGTGTGCACACCATTTCATATTTTTTTGCTAATCGTCCCAAAGATAGATGGGGGAAGTTCGGACATCCCTTGGCCATCCCAAGGGTAGCTAGTCCTCCCCTAACATATCAAAGCATCCTCTAAAACAATTTGTCCATATCGAGGTCTTTTCCAAAAAAAAAAAATGCGAAATAGAGGGGATGGGGTGGAAATGTTTCCTACCCATCCTCATGTCCCAAACGTCCCCTATAGGGGACGGCATCATATTTAGCAACGGAGCATAGATTTAAGGATTCATAAACAAGTAAGAGGAACCCAACTAGGATAAAAGAAGAGTTTTGGGGGAGTTAATTAAAAGAGAAAATTAGTGTAATGTCCCCTTCTCAGCAGTAGCCTCATCAGTTGATCATTAGCCTATCCCAAAGAATCGTAGGCTAGTCGGAAGTGGAAATTAGGGTTTCCTGTCCTCTGGGAGGTTTCTTCCGAGCTTTCGAAGATTTGCATGCAGGAGTATTGCAAAGTGGTTTTTGGGTCTTTCTGGGTTTTGATAGGGCTTCAAAATGGTGTAACATGCACGTGCATCAACAAGTAAGAGGAACCCAACTAGGATAAAAGAAGAGTTTTGGGAGAGTTAATTAAAAGAGAAAATTAGTGTAATATCCCCTTCTCAACAGTAGCCTCATCAGTTGATCATTAGCCTATCCCAGGGAATCGTAGGCTAGTCAAAAGTGGAAATTAGGGTTTCCTGTCCTCTAGGAGGTTTCTTCCGAGCTTTCAGGGGTTTGCATGCAA